>CM035417.1:43022167-43314667 GCA_020310875.1 Ceratopteris richardii | reverse complement strand
TAAATGGAGAGCTTGAAGAGGTAGTCTTCGTGGACCAGCCCCAAGGCTTTGAAGATGAGAGGTTTCCAAATCATATATGTAGGCTAATTTTTTATGGACTCAAGAAAGCACCAAGAGCTTGGAACCAAAGACTTTTGGACTACTTAGTAAAATGTACATACAATTAGAGTCATGGAGACCCATCACTCTTTCTGAAGAAGGAAGGTAGCAAAATTGTTTTCATTTGTATATATGTTGATGGTTTGATCAATATAGGGGATGATGAATCCAACATCAAGGACATAAAGAGAAAGCTTGGATGTGAATTTAAAATCTCAGATTCAGGGATTTTAAGGTACTTCCTTGGGATTGAAGTACTATATAAAGAGGAAGGTATATACTTGATGCAAAGGAAATACATTCTTGATCTTTTGAAGAAGTTTGGCTTGTGTGATTGCAAGCCCATTTCAAATCCATTAGAATTAAATGTTAAACTAAGTGGTCATGAAGGTGAAGAAGTGAAGGATGTGACCATGTATAGGTGAATAATTGGTTCTCTCTTGTATGCTACTATGACAAGACCTGATATTGCACATGTAGTTGGAGTGTTATCTCAATTTTTGCAAGGATGAAGAGTACCTCATCTGCTCAATCTCCATAGCCCCTAGAGTACTAGAAACTTAGGCACAATCACCCGTTCGATGTAAGAAGCTTGAAATCCATACGTAATGTGTCCATTCTTTGCACAATTAAAACAACAAAAAAGTAGAACTCAAGTGACTTATGCTAGTTTTTATTTCCATTTCGTATTTATTTTTTGCTTTGCGGCCTTTTCATGGGGGTGGCATGAAAAAGCCTGGAATCCGGTTTTATTGCATTTGTTATAAGAACAATAAGGAGTCCTAACTGTCTCAAGATATGAAACGCATCTAGAGCTCGATGAGGCTAGTATAACTAGAGGTATAACTCGACTAGAGTCAGTATAATGACACTAGAGTCATTACTCTATTTCTATTATCAGATGCTCTCCTTCCTTGTGCAATCGCTACAGAGCCTTCTTTCTTCCTCGGGTTATCGCTACGAAGCCTCGAGGGCTTATTGTTAAGGGTTTCCAACACTGGGATTCAGCTCTTGTGCTATGGAAGTATGTCAAATTTCAACTTCGAGTCTATTGTACTCTCATATCTACTATTTCATTTGTTTGTTTTTCTTGATAAACGATGCAAATGTCATTTTCTTGGTTATTTTTCTCTGCATTTCTTGATAAAGGGTGCAAAAATGATCATAGATTATACGATAAAATGATGAAACACATTTTCTTTCAAAGTTTCTCATCATATGATGAGATGTTTTTTCAACCAATAAGACATCTATCATAGCTTTTATCTTCGCCTTTGTTGTGAGAGTCTTCTAATTTTTGAGAAGAAGGAATATAACTGTAGCACCGCACCATTCTCTCTCTCTCTCTCTGTCTCTCTCTCTCTCTCTCTCTCTCTCTCTCTCTCTCTCTCTCTCTCTCTCTCTCTCTCTCTCTCTCTCTCTCTCTCTCTCTCTCTCTCTCTCTCTCTCTCTCTCTCTCCACCCTTCGCCCCCTGTACCCACCAGCCCCACAAACCCCACCCATCACCACCCCTCCCTCCTCCGCAGCCCCCGCAGCCTCCCTCCCCCTCTCTCTCTCTCTCTCTCTCTCTCTCTCTCTCTCTCTCTCTCTCTCTCTCTCTCTCTCTCTCTCTCTCTCTCTCTCTCTCTCTCTCTCTCTCTCTCTCTCTCTCTCTCTCTCTCTCTCTCTCTCTCTCTCTCCCCCCCCCTCCGCCCCTCGCACCCGCCAGCCCCACAAACCCCGCCCCTCCCCCCTCCGCAACCCCCGCGACCCCCCTCCCCCTCTCTCTATCTCTGTCTCTCTCTCTCTCTCTCTCTCTCTCTCTCTCTCTCTCTCTCTCTCTCTCTCTCTCTCTCTCTCTCTCTCTCTCTCTCTCTCTCTCTCTCTCTCTCTCTCTCTCTCTCTCTCTCTCTCTCTCTCTCTCTCTCTCTCTCTCTCTCTCTCTCTCTCTCTCTCTCTCTCTCTCTCTCTCTCTCTCTCTCTCTCTCTCTCTCTCTCTCTCTCTCTCTCCCCACCCCTGCGGCCTCCCTCCCTCCCTCTCTCTCTCTCTCTCTCTCTCTCTCTCTCTCTCTCTCTCTCTCTCTCTCTCTCTCTCTCTCTCTCTCTCTCTCTCTCTCTCTCTCTCTCTCTCTCTCTCTCTCTCTCTATCTCTCTCTCTCTCTCTCCCTCCCCTTTGCCCCCCCGCACCCGCTAGCCCCACAAACAACGCCCCTCCCCCCCTTCGCAGCCCCAGAGTGACCTCTCTCTCTCTCTCTCTCTCTCTCTCTCTCTCTCTCTCTCTCTCTCTCTCTCTCTCTCTCTCTCTCTCTCTCTCTCTCTCTCTCTCTCTCTCTCTCTCTCTCTCTCTCTCTCTCTCTCTCTCTCTCTCTCTCTCTCTCTCTCTCTCTCTCTCTCTCTCTCTCTCTCTCTCTCTCTCTCTCTCTCTCTCTCTCTCTCTCTCTCTCTCTCTCTCTCTCTCTCTCTCTCTCTCTCTCTCTCTCTCTCCCCCCCCCCGCCCCCCACATCTTTCCCCGCCACCTCGCTGACTACTCCCCCCGCCACCCCCGCAGAGTCCGCCCTGCCCCTGCGAGTCCCTCTGTCCCTTGCCCCCTCCCAATCCCTCCTCAGCCCCACCCCTGCTGCTCCAGCCTCCCCACATGCTTTCAAAGTACAGTCAAGTGACCCAATGTCTGGACACATTCCCTCCAATTCCATCTGCCTGAATAATTGAACAACTACTTCAGAGAAGTTTTGCTCTGTATATCCTGCAATAAGGGCAATTCAGCATGCAACATTTGGAGTACCGAACCTGGTGAAGATTTTGTGACTTTCCATGAGTAACCCACACTTTGCATACTTGTTAACCGAAGCACATCCTATAAAGGAGTTTGAATCCATCATTCCCCGTTTTTCTATTTTCAAATGAACCTCTTTGGCTCTTTTCATATCTTTCATCAAGATACAAGCTCTCAAAACATAAAGAAAGGTGGTAGAATTTGGACTAACATCATCAGCACACATCCTATCAAATATGGTGATTGCTTCTTTACCATATCCTTGTTCGACATAACCTACAAGTAATTGGTATCCTACTGGTTCCAAATGTGGAACTAATTATCAACTCCCACACCCCACCCCCACCACCATTCCCACCACCTCCGCTCCCATCCTTTCTCCACACCCATGTTTGATAAAATTCAAATGATTATCCCAAGTGAATTCAATTGGTTTGGGAAAAGTTCCTGATGTTGTTACGATGAGCATAAAGAAGATGACTTTTCCAAATTAAAAAACTCTTTGAGCTCTTGGTTTGTGATTAAAATCAACCCTCCATCTCACCAACCCTCCTTTCATCCGCACCACCCACTATCTCTCACACTCAATGGGTCATTCCAATATCACGGGCGGCACAAAAATGAGGATCTCAGCTTGCAATTAAAAGGGTAAAAGTGTAAGTGGTAAAAGTGAAAATGGAAAAATGATTGTTGCCGCCAACCATTCATGACGACTGCCTATTTTCGAGGATCCAATTCAAGACTTTTGCCAAATTTGAATTACCCCACCAATCTTGGGCAATCAACCGGTGCATGATCAGTGGACGTGAGGGATTGGCATGGCCCTCTTGGCCTATTGGAGCCTATAAAAGCAATGGACTTGTGTTCATTTGGGAGACATTCAGATATACACATATACATATGTACGTACAGGGGTCCTCTCTTGGCACTCTATGGCTACAAGCCTACTGTAGGAAGTGACTCTGTGGTGAGGATACAGAGCGTGGGCTTCCGAGTGAGGGCTAATAGCACTATAGTGTTAAGAGAGTGGCTTGGTTTTGTCATTCAGTATGAGTCATTGGTATTTCGTGCTCTTTCCCTTAGAGCAAGTCTTCATACTTTGTATTCATCAATGCTAGTCTGCATCTAATTGTGTCCATTGTGCGGACTGGATGAATTCCTTGTATTGATGTTGTTCAGTTCTGAAGTGGCATGTTAGCCCAGAGCATGAACTTTTGAGCATCTCTTTGCCTATGTTGTAATCATCTGATTCGAACTAAGGAGTGGATGGTCTTCCATTATTGTCATTTTGTCATTAATATTTTCTTGAGTATTCACCACTCTGTGCAATCATTGATATCTTCATGCTCATAGAAGTGTTAAAGGGTATATTTCCCTAAGGAGAACCTCCCTTGAGTAGGTGAAGTACTGGAATGCTTGCTGCTGTTAGACGGCCGCCGGAGTAGGACAAATGTATGCCGGATGTAACGGAATTTTCGAAATTTGTGCGAAAAGTTGGTACGCGCATTCTGTAAACATCTTTTTAAAGCAATGGAAAAAGAGTGATCGAGACCCCATTTTCTCAGAAGTTGTTTGAGTACTGTCTGAGTTTGTGTGGTGTTCATCGGGAGATTGAGTCATATTTCTATATTGTTCTGTTCAGTCTATTCGTCTATTCCTACTGTAATGCACAGTAATGAATTTGTAGTATCGAGTGTGAATGTGTTTGTTAACAGTTGTGTTCTGTATTCACTGTTGATTCCGATCACAGGGAAGGACTAATATCGGTAATAGTATGAACTGCGAGTTGGAGCACTGATAAGCTCGGTGATGAGTTAAACTGTGATTAGTATGCCTGTTGATTGAGTTCTACATACGATAAGCCTGTACACCCTCTGGTATGGCCGTCTGTCTGACTACTGTCCGGTATACCTGTCTGTCCTGAAGAAGTGTGTATTAAGTTACATAAGTTTAGTAAAGTTGAGTAACTCTATTAGTTTGCGAGTCAGAACCAGACTACTGCTCCGTTACCATAGCAGATTAGTCTGTAAGTTCGGCGTCCTAGTACGCAGAAACAGTTACTAGTCAGTTAAAGCTAAGTACTGAGCTAAGACGCGATAGAGTATTTACGGTTATGTAAGGATTTGGGAAAATAGTACAGGGCCTCTGTCTAACAGACCCCTACCACTCCCAAGAACCCACTTGATCTGATAACGCCTTTCGGTAATAGAAAGTTTAATATATTTTACGGTGAATCACTATTTTACGTTTAATATTTGTTTGGTAACGATTTCGGCTAGTTATTAACACAGCGTAACTATGTAACATTTAACACTTCGCGTCGTCTGTGGGAAGGTGGCATCAAAATTGCCAGTCATCTGTCAGAATTAGATTATCGTTCGATTGGCAGTAGCAACAGAACTAGATTGTTGCAGATTGTCCCGTTAGTAATACTACGCGAATACTACAAAAGATGATACATGCCGATTACTCGATCCGGTGAAACGTATCCCAAGAACCATCAGTCTGGAGTACTAAAGCCAACTTTGGGAGGTAGAAGTACAACTAGGACTGACCCAGTTGTCAAGAAAGTTAAGAACGTTAAAACTGATTCCGGTCATAGTCCGGTGGAACATGTTACGCCTCTGGTAGATTCCGGTACTATTTCGGCACAATCTGTCAAAGATATAGTAATTCCAGAACCTACCAAGACACAGTTGGAATCTAGTTTAACACTCTTGGAAAAAGATTCAGATTCATCTACGATTAGAAACACTTTAGTCAAAGAAATCGGCGAAGACAAAAAAAACGCCGAATTCGGGCACAATTTCGGTTCATTCCGGTGGAAAATTTCGATAAGAGAATCACAGTTTTTCGGTGAGGATTTAGCATTTTCTGCTGAATCTTCAGCCCCTCTGTCGTGCTTCGAAGCAAGTTCCCATACACTGCACATCAAGGAGGAAGGAAGGCTGTTCGAAACAGAAATTCGAAGCATATTAGACAAGATAATCACACCGGAAAGTGCGTCATCCGACGATACAGATTCCGGTAGTTCAGAAGGAAAGTATAACACGCTCACGATGAACGGACAACAACAGTTATGTCCACCCAGGCCACCTCCAACGGGAGTGACGTACACGAAGTTTGGTGGATTTCCAGGAGATGATCCGGATGCTCATGTGCGTACGTTCGAGATAAGTTATGCAGTTATCAACCATCCACAGGATCAAGCCTACAAAGCCATTGTCTTCCAATCTACACTTGTCAATGAAGCAGCTAGATGGCTTACAGAATATGATATTAATCATTTCGGCACCTACGAAGCAGTACGAGATGCTTTTCTGCAGCGATTCAGGCTAAAAAAGAATCCAGCCGAAATTTTTGATTATCTGCAGAATAACAGACAGAAACCAAATCAAACTGTACAGGAGTATGCTACTCTCTTCAGAACACACTTAAGGCAGTTACCATGGGCCCATGCTAACTTACCAGATGACGTTATCACTCAGTGGTTCATTAATGGCTTAGTTCCACAACTTAAGTAAATCATGATCATAAGATGTGTCGGAGCCATGTCCCTCGATGCAGTCATTGCGATGACTCTGCAACTGGAACACAAAGTTGGTGGATTTACAAAAGATTTAGAATGGTTAAAAGCAAACAAGAATGTTGCAGAAGATATGACTAGACAGGTATACTGCAATATATGCAAAAATTCAGGACATACCAGTGCCAATTGCGCACTTAATCAAACATTCTGCGCTATCTGCAACATTGCCGGACACACCACCGAAAACTGCACATACAACGCTAGAGTGCAAGGAACAGCAACTGTCAATGCAATTATCCAAGAACAAGGACAACCAGCAAATCACTATGTGCCTCCACAAATGAGAAACAACCAGCAGCAAGGATATCGAAATTACCGAGGACAGAGGAATAACAATTATAATCCAAACCGCTGGCAAAACGGACCACCACCAGAAAATCCCAATTTACCACCACCACGCTGCCATTTTTGTGGTGAATTTGGATATATTAGGAGATTTTGCAAGGATGCAGCTGAGTATGATCAAAGGAAGAAGGAACGTCAAAATCCAATGGCCAACATGGTAAAAATCACACCGGTGGAGATACAGGCTGCTGCAATCCAGACCCATTCCGGTAAACAACTGCAACCGACAGCAGAAATATTTGAACCAGGGATACATGAACAACACAAAATGTATAACAAAGCTAGTCGATGGACCACAGCAGAACCACCAATCTTTCAGAGCCTATTCCGGTAACCCAGCCCTCGTTAACGAAGGAAGAAACGCAACAAAGGGAGTCAGCAGTAGGAACATCATCAGCAGCAGATACATTACCAACCGTAGACACCTCCGCATTAGCAGAGGCATCAACTTCAACATTAGTGGAGTCTATCAATCAATCTCAACAGGCCTGGGAAATCTTATCTAAGGCATCTATCACTCTGCCTCTGGGCCAATTACTGGCATTAGTACCGGGAATTCGACAACAGTTCCAACAGCAGCTCAGTCCGGTGACTTCTTGTATTCCGGCAACAACAGCAGTTCAACCGGAACATGATTACATTATGGTATAAGAATCATAAGATTACGCAAGTATTGATTGATGGAGGCTCTGGTGTTAACATTGCGACGACGGCCTTATGCAAAAGATTAGGATGGACCAAAATCAAACCAGTTCAATTTTTTGTTAGAATGGCAGATCAATCAAGAGTCCACCCCTTGGGGCTTGTACGAAATGTACCGATCACTTTACAAGGTACGATCTTTAAAATGACCTTTGTAATACTAGATCTGCCGGAATCCATTGTGGATTATAACCTTCTTTTCGGCCGTCCTTGGCTGAAGCATGCGAAGGTAGTACAGGATTGGTCTGCACAAGAGCTTACGTTTAAAGATGAAAATCGTAGATATGTGGTAAAATTAGATGCTATACAACCTTGCGAGCTTCACGCTAGACCATATTTTGCTGAACCATTCCATATGCTAGATGGACTATCAGATGATGAAGAAGAGGAATTTCTGAAGAATAACGCTGACTTAATTTCACTAGGAACTGTTGATCTACAGTCCATTGTAGATAACTGGAACACTTCAATCTATACAGTAGTACCCATCACCGAAGAAGCTAAGAAGGAAGATACGGTCTCTATCCATGACGATGAATTACAGCCACTTTTCAAGTCAACAGACGATACAGAGAGACCTCAACAGTTTTATGTCCCCGAAGATCAGCTGACCACGTACAATCTAGGAGATGAAGATCATTCGCGTTCTGTAAAGATAAAGCATAATTTACCGGAATTGTTCAAAGCCGATTTGATTCGACTACTTCGCGAATTCTCAGACGTCTTTGCATGGGATTACAAAGATATGAAAGGATTAGATCCGCGCATCTATCAGCATAGAGTCATGTTGAAGCCTGAAGCTAAACCGAACAAACAGCCCAGCTACCGGATGAATCCCAATTATGCATCACAGGTAAAAGCCGAACTTGATAGATTATTAAAAGTCGGATTCATCGTACCAGTAGAACATGCTGAATGGATTTCACCAATTGTGATCGTGCCAAATAAAAATAAGCAACTGCGAATCTGTGTAGACTACCGGAAATTAAACACAGCAACAGTACTGGATCCTTTCCCGATCCCTTCTGGATACCATGCTTGATAAGGTAGCAGGTCATGAAATCTATTCATACTTAGACGGATACAGCGGTTACAATCAGGTTAGAATGGTCAAAGAGGATATACCAAAAACTGCATTCATTACCAACTGGGGTGTCTTTGCTTGCACCGTAATGTGGTTCGGATTGAGAAATGCACCAAGCACATTTCAGCGATGTATGCAGGAGATTTTCTCTCCTTATCTCACTTCATTTATGCAAGTATATCTCGATGACTTCTCGATTTTTGGTAAGATGATGGCACATTTGCTTCATCTACGATGCTGTTTTCAAAAGTGCAGAGAGTACAGACTCTGTCTTAACCCAAACAAATCTGTGTTTGCGGTCTCATGTGGCAAATTACTTGGCCACGTTGTATCTGCACAAGGTATCCAAGTAGATCCAGATAAAATTTCGGCAGTATTAGAAGCTCCGGTGCCAACTTCTCCAAAAGAAGTTATGCGCTTTATGGGCCAAGTACGGTGGCATGGAAGGCACTTACGGTGGCTTGCTCATCTGGCTATACCACTAAACAAGCTAATCAGCAAAACACCTTGACAATTTGAATGGACCCAGGAATGCCAGATAGCATTTGATCGTTTAAAGCATTTATTAACACAAGTTCCTATCTTACAACTGCCGGACTGGGATCACCCATTTCATGTATTTGTTGATGCTTCAGATATATGTATTGATGCAACAAATTGATAAATGGTTGAGACTAGTGTATTATGCGAGTCGAAGATTAGCACTTGCTGAGAAAAATTACTCTGTAATAGAAAGAGAATGTCTAGGGCTAGTATATTCGGTCAAGAAATTTAGACATTACTTGCTATGCCGTAAATTCACATTTCATGTAGATCACGCTGCACTTGTCTATTTAGTTCGGCAACAACATCTAGGTGGTCGATTAGCGCGATGGGTCTTACTCTTGCAGGAATTCGACTACGAAGTCATTCACCGGCCAGGCAGTTCACACGCCTTAGCAGATTTTTTATCCCGCTTAGATTCCGGTGAAGCTCCGGTGGGCATAGATGACACGACACCCGCGATTTATGTATCAGAACCAATTAATGAAGAATCTACAGACCCACCTATATTATGATCAGATCTTGACCTTTCTCACTGATGGTTGCCTTCCATCTCAGACTTCTAGAGCAGTATGCAGGAAAATTGCAGTTTTTAGCCGCCGATTTCGGTTAATTGCTGCAGAACTATATTATGTAGATCACATCGGAATCCTACTTCGATGTATTCCACCACATGAAGTTAACTCAGTTATCACTTTGGCTCACTGGATTCCTTCCGGTGGCCACTTTGCTGCAGATCTAACTCACCGGAAGATTGTGCAGAGTGGTCTCTTGGGCCAACAATGTACAGAGATATATTACAGTTTGTCAAACAATGTGATACTTGTCAAATATCAGGTCAGCCTTTGCAACGTCATTTTTTTTCCTTTGCAACCCATGTTACCAATAGAACCTTTCCAGAAGTGGGGTCTAGATTTTATCGGTCCAATTACACCACCAGCAGTCTTTAGTAACAACCGTTACATACTGACCTGTACAGACTATGCAACCAGATGGGCAGAAGCCTGGGCTTTACGGTCTGCTACAGCACTTACGGTAGCAAAGTGTCTGCTAACCGATGTCTTTCCACGTTTTGGCTTACCACTAGAAATTGTCTCAGATCAAGGCACTCATTTTGTAAACAATTTAATCAAGGCACTTACACAGTCGTTCCAGGTTACACATAAATTTAGTTCTCCTTATTATCCTCGTGCCAATGGATTGGCCGAAAGTACAAACAAATCTCTGCTGAATATCCTTCGAAAATTGATCATGGAATCACCGGAAAGATGGGATCAACTGCTACCTGCAGTATTATGGGCATACCGGACTACCTACAAGGTAACAACAGGATTGACACCTTTCAAATTAGCTTATGGCCTAGAAGCAATAGCACCAATGGAGATAGTTATACCAAGTTTACAAGTAGCCATTACCTAGAAATTACTACTGGAAGACTCACTGTCATTTCGGATGCACACTCTTAGAGAGTTGGATGAGCATCGATGGCTCAGTTTCTTAACTATGCACGAAGTTCAACTAAGACAGGCAAGGACGCACGATCGAAACCTAAAAACTCCAGTGTTTTTGGTAGGACAGCTTGTACTTTTCTATAATGCAAAGTCAAATAGATCCGCAGGCAAATTCAAATTACGGTGATTCGGCCCTTACAAGATCGCAGAGCAAATCAGTCCAGCAACTTTTTGGTTGACTACGTTGACCGGAAATCCACTTCCAAAAGTAATCAACGGCTCGAAGCTGCGGCCGTATCGAAGTGCTACTAGTCCGCATTAAATCATTCGGCGGTGGACCGCATTTTTAGCTTTTGTTTTTTACTTTTCATTCTGTTCTTTCTCTTCTTTTTTAATAGCCGTGTTTTGTCATAAGCCGCCCTCCTTACCAATTACTCAAGTATGCATGCCAAATTAAAAGCAATATCATTCCAGCACCGCACAATGATAACCATCACTTCCTACCCCCCCCCCCCCCCCACTGTAATGTCTGTACTTAAGCTCTTCGGTTGTGCCAAAAAACGCTATTGTGTTCTTGTGATTGTAATTGTGTGTTCTATGTTCTGTGTATCCGTGTGCTGTGTCCTGTGTATCCGTGTTCACAATGGAAGTGTTGGCAAACTACACAGCCTTCTGTGATGGTATCCCTACCGAGGTAGGAGAATACCTGCGTATCCGAGGGTTGGCTAACTTCGCTGAGCTGCCTTGGCACTTAGTGGAAGCCCATCCCTTCTTTGCACAAATTATCCCAGCCATCGCCCAATCTCCCATCACCGAACGACAATGTCTCTTCCCCTCCTTACCATCTAGAACTATCATAACCTTCCAGGCCTTCGTCGAAGCCTTCCGTCTCACCCCACAAGGCTGCGAAAATGGCCCAAGCATCCCCGTAGCTCGAATGGTAGAACTTTTTCCCCGATTTTCATCAAATCAATATGCCATTCTCTGCTGCCTCGAACCTAAAAAAACCGCATTGCAGTTCTTAGTTGCGATCCTTAACCTCCAAAAACGCACATACGGTATCTCTCGCCCATTCTATTCCGCAATCGACCTTGCTGCACGAGAACCTGTTAATTTCGCCTCATTTTTCTTTCACCGAATCCATAAGGAGTGCGTCGCCATAGTGAAAGAAGTCAATAAAGGAACCACCCCTCGATCCAGACTTCCCCACATCCTTTCTTTCCTCTTCCCAACCATACTCGACGCTCAACCACCACCACGAGGACCAGTCTTAAGGCACGAAGAGTTAGTTCAACTACTAGAAGATGAGGAAGAAGAAGATGAAGAAGAACTCAACCAATTGTTCCGCCGAAAACGCATCAGAATTAGCTCCTCAGAAAGTGAAGCACAAGGCTCAGCCGGAAAGGAGAAAGATAACGCTAAAGACGAAGAGAAGAACGAAGAAGAAACCTTCCATGATACAGCAACTTCAATGATCAAGAGAACAACAAGAACAACAAGATCAAGCAGAGACGGAAATAATTTCGACCAAAAAAGAATCAGAGCAACAGGAAAATGAGCAGCAATCTAATCAAGATGCACTAGACAAGCTACTGAAGGCAGTGGAATCCACAGAAGCGCACAATGCAGAAACGGAACAAATAAACAAGGTAACAACTACTGACTCTGCCCTCCCCAAAACCCCGCCTGCTAACCCCATCTCCCAACCGGAACCACACCGCAGCCCCATCAAGCCCAGTCACCACACCGGAACTTCTGAAGCCTCTACATCCTCCCTTAACTATTCACCTCCAAACTCACAACAACTCCTCGTAGGAACCTCGTCACAACCTCGTCATCCCCTGCCATCCTACCCCATTCCAATTTTTTCGGAACTAGAAAATATGGGTCACCTTTTAATTAATCTATCCCAACAACTGCCGCAACACCTGAAGCACGCCACAGACACTGCCCGAGAAGAATTCCAAAGGAAATTGGAAATACTGGAGGCGGATATCACCCCTCTTCAGGAAGAATTACAAGCAGCAAGAGCAAAAAATCATGCACTACAAGAGCAGATCAAGCAGCTACAGGCTACACTCCAAGTACAAGAAGAGAGCTCAAGCCAGAGAGATAAGGCAATGGCTGCAAAAGAAGAAATGCTGATAGCTGCGGACGTGGAAATAATACATTTAAAACAAACACTCAAAGATACCGAAGATACAAGAATAGCACTAGGAAACCTACTGGAAGAAACAAGAGTCCAGTTGCAGGACACAATACAGAAATATCAAGAGCAGCAGAGAGAAGCAAAGCAGGCAGTAGAAGAGTTACAAAGAACAAAAGAATCCTTAGACGATGTCAACAACATGGTGAAACACCAACTAAACAGAGAATCTAAATATCAGAAGGATTTAGCAAATGCCCGCAGAGAACAGGGTGCTTACTACCAAACCATAGAGTTCCAGAACCAACAGTTCGAAAGATTAGATAATCACGTACGCAACCAAAAAGACAGAATCAACGAGATGCAGAAACAAGTAACAGACATGAAGACAGCAAGAGATGCGGCATTATCAAACAAATTTTATTTACAAGAGGCCTTTTTGCAAACACAGGCCGAAATTTTGCTCATCGAAGCCATTGCCCTCAGTTCCGTTAGAGTAGATGCGCAGATTTTAGAACCCGACACCCTTAAGCAATTATTAGAAACCCTTAAGAAAAAAATAGCCCTGACATTTAGATTAACCAAGAATATGTATTTAGAAGGTATCATAGATGAACAATAGTTTTGTAATCAAAATCACTTGCGGGTTCGAGTCCACCGTGCGTGCCAGTGTTAGACGGCCGTCGGAGTAGGACAAATGTATGCCGGATGTAACGGAATTTTTGAAATTTGTGCGAAAAGTTGGTACGCGCATTCTGTAAATATCTTTTTAAAGCAATGGAAAAAGAGTGATCGAGACCCCGTTTTCTCAGAAGTTGTTTGAGTACTGTCTGAGTTTGTGTGGTGTCATCGGGAGATTGAGTCATATTTCTATATTGTTCTGTTCAGTCTATTCGTCTATTCCTACTGTAATGCAGAGTAATGAATTTGTAGTATCGAGTGTGAATCTGTTTGTTAACAGTTGTGTTCTGTATTCACTGTTGATTCCAATCACAGGGAAGGACTAATATCGGTAATAGTATGAAGTGCGAGTTGGAGCACTGATAAGCTCGGTGATGAGTTAAAATGTGATTAGTATTCCTGTTGATTGAGTTCTGCATAGGATAAGCCTGTACACCCTCTGGTATGGCCGTCTGTCTGACTACTGTCTGGTATACCTGTTTGTCCTAAAGAAGTGTGTATTGAGTTGCATAAGTTTAGTAAAGTTGAGTAACTCTATTAGTTTGTGAGTCAGAACCAGACTACTGCTTCGTTACCATAGCAGATTAGTCTGTAAGTTCGGCGTCCTAGTACGTAGAAACAGTTACTAGTCAGTTAAAGCTAAGTACTGAGCTAAGACACGATAGAGTATTTACGGTTATGTAAGGATTTGGGAAAATAGTACAGGGCCTCTGTCTAACAGGCCCCTACCACTCCCAAGAACCCACTTGATCTGATAACACCTTTCGGTAATAGAAAGTTTAATACAGTTTACAGTGAATCACTATTTTACGTTTAATATTTGTTCGGTAACGATTTCGGCTAGTTATTAACACAGCGTAACTATGTAACATTTAACACTGCATACCCCTGTTAAAAGTAGATACCCCAGTACCTCCTCTACAGTTTGGCACGCACGGTGGGACCCTTGCATTTCTGTGAGAGGCCCTGAGGATAGTAAATAGTCCTCTTTTTCATTATTTTTGCCCTATTGCATTGCAAGTAGGTACATGACCCATATGCGAGCAGATAAGGAGTCTCTTCGTTTACGAAGGAGCCTTAATAAGTCAGCTATATATTCGACTAGTGAACCTAGCTCCCCTCTACCCTCCTTGAATGTATCTATTGATTTGGGTGCGACACCACTATCAAAGGAGAAGCATAGGAGAGCATTAGATTTATCCTCAGATACGTTAGAGGAAACACCAGTGCAAATGGAGGATCTCTCTCATTTACTCTCCAGACTCAATATCAAGTTCCCTACCTTCAAGGGACAAGCTTATGAGGATGCTGATGATCATGTGAGGAGGTTCATCTCCTTATGCTGTGGACGAGGTCTGCAAAATAGAGAGGATGCAATGTTGGTACTCTTCCATCCACATTGGAAGGCCTTGCTGACAAATGGTACAATCCAACTACATGCAAGAATTCTTTATTTATCACAATATGAAAATTTTGATGTTCCTCTAGGTTTGTGTTCAATATCCAGCATGCTCTTTGGTGGAAAGTACTTTTGTGATGAAACATAAGTTCTGTAGCACCATATCCCTCTTTTGTCAAG
This sequence comes from Ceratopteris richardii, assembly GCA_020310875.1. NCBI lineage: Eukaryota > Viridiplantae > Streptophyta > Polypodiopsida > Polypodiales > Pteridaceae > Ceratopteris > Ceratopteris richardii. Next base: position 43,299,694 of record CM035417.1, on the reverse strand, counting down.
TGCATCATCAATTTCATGGAAGTAAACCATCTATCAAAATATAAATTATGACCTTTTTGTTTTAAATCTTTTACATGTGGGGGAACTACATACAAAGATAACTCTAAATGCATAATTGTATCCCGTTTTGGAATCACACAAGTTCCAAATTTGAACCCTAAATTTATGAGGCTTTTTAGGATTATACACATGACAAGGATTCAACTTGCATTTAAAAGGTAAAATGTGCTCATCAACAGTAACATTTTTCCACAGTTATAATGCAATAGAAATGTAGAATCTAACTTTTCTTCTAATGGTATGATTTGCCAAAGCTTATACTCTTTTGTGCCTTTGCTCAACGGTCTTTGATCATTGCTTCTAATATGCAAAAATCTCTTTATTTCCTTGTATTCTGTTTTTCCCATCTTTGTCCCATAGTTTCAATATTGAGTTGCTCCACATGTATCACCTTTCCAATAAAATATTTTTTCAGGCATATATTGCAAAGCCATTCCCAATGATACACCAAAAAAGCGCAAAAACATATATCTAACAAGTGGCACCCATTTACGAGTAGATCCATTTTCAACCAACGCTTTACTTTGCTTCTCAAAAGCATAACGATTGGTTTTCATGATAAGCATATCCACTAAATCTAGTGCCGAAAGTGCTAAAAATACTTGAATTTCAGTAAATTCTCATGGAACTTGCCCCAAATCTGGACCTAAAATATCAATGAAAGAAGGGAATTTTTTGAAAGTCCCATGAGGTTCAACATCAATCCCGCCACAAGATTTCCTTGCAGATTGGAAGCATACAATTCATCATCATCAGAGTCATCATCACTATGTAACAGAGGACCATGAGCCTCTAGGATCTCATTCTCTAATTCTTCTCCCTCACCAATAGATGCATCTTCATCTTGTGAATCATCCAAAGAATATGCATCATTTTGAGGTCTTCCTCTTTTTTTCTCGTGAAATTGCATGAGTTATGTTTTCTTCCAATGCTTTTTCTTTTGTGAGCATGAGGAATAGGCATGGTTTTCCCCCTTATTACATTTGTGTCATTTACCTCAAAAATGGCCACATGATGCTCATCATTTTGCTCACAATGGATGATCCTTAGTCTTCCTCTTCCAATAAATTTTTTTTTTGGAAGGTCTTCCTTTCCTTGATTTAGATGAAAATGCAACATTTTCATCTTCACATGTAGTAGTCTCTACAGTGTTTTCCACATCAGCCACATCAGTTGCATCATGTGACACATATCCTAATCCATAAATGGAGTATACACATTTTCTAATACATCATGGCGTTGTTCACAATAACCATGGTTGACCTTTTTCTTCTTATCATTGGCTGAAAAAGTAGCCAAAAGAAGATCATCCTCATCAAATTTACATCATCAACATGTGTACCTCCATGAGCAACAATTTTGATGACACTTGCATCACCCAAAGGCATGTCTCTGATAGACTCTTCTACATCGTGAGAATGATATGCATCATGATTATCCACATCTTCCATGCAATTTTGAATTACAGTATCATTTTCAAAGGCATTTGAGTTATGAATTCCTTCATTTACATCCTGCTCAAAACCACCACCTACAACTTCTTTATGAAGAAGATTAGGAATAACAACATGACATGGAAGCAAATATTTAAAGCTATCATTCTCAAAAGAACACTTGAATAAATTTTTTCTTGCATCATATTTAATTATCTTACCTTTACATTTATGTTCTTCCCATGAAGAAGGGACAGAACTCTTCACCCATTCAACTGCGAATTTAGTGACTACTAGGTGAATATGTAGATCCACTAACTTTAAATAAAAATGAGCATATGCACATATTTCATTAATTGTAATTATATTATGGTTCCATTTAAATAAAGAGTAGGTTTAGTCTCATAGATTAGTATTCACAAGTTTATAGGGATAGTTCTTTTAGAGATTTTATTTTTAGGATTTACAAAAATAGTTAAGAAGTGTCAAACTTAAAACTAATTCAAACCTGGGTACTTGTGAGCACCCATAGAATAACACACATTCATATGCTTAACGTACATAAGATATGACTAAAAAATTCATACAAACACATATACTTAAGACTTTCCCCACATTTTCTTGGGGCATAAATATTTACGATTTCCTAATTTATAGGCCAATGCAAGTTTTCGCATACTTATCAACATGTCTCCAAACACACATAGTCTCATATCGCGTGATTCAATAGATTTATCTTGGTTCTTCTTATAATCAGTTATGCAGGATTGTATTCATCAAAGAAAAACATATCAAATCATAATGAAGCACAATACATACAAAAAATCAATACACATATTGAGGTGCTTAGTCACATTCTCTTAGTCTTGCGTAGAATGATTATTCATAATGTTCACAAAGATCAGTACGACAAGTCATATAAAGGCAATTCAAATGAGGATTTAGAGGGATCAAATGGGAGTGAAAATACACATTTCCACCTTCTTCAGACTATAGGTAGTCAAGAGAGAAAGAGAGCGAGATTCAATTATTTCAACAATGTTGGAGTTAGACGTCTCCGGAAGCATGCCAACAACACAAGGGAGAAGAAGAAGCTTGGAGCACACCACACAATACTGAATGTATTACTAGAGAATGTACAAAGATAAGTAGTCCATTAGGGCAATAGGCATATATACAAGCCGGGGGAAAAAACCTCCTAAAGAGGGAAAAAAGTTCCCCGGCAGTCCTAGCGTGTTCACACACATCACTACCTAAATATATCAACAAATCCCCCCTAAGAGTGATACGGTGAACAAGTATCTGGCACTCATGTATAAGAAAGTTCCAAGTTATGTTGAAATCACTCCACAAAAGGAAGTAAGCCCAAAGCTTAGCGGAAAGCTTCAAACTTCTCCTTAGGCAGAGGCTTCATCAAAAGGTGTGCAATGTTCTCCTGTGTAGGCACATATGCTAAGCTGATCTCCCCAGCAGAGAACCTCTCCCTGACATAATGATAATGCACCTCAATGTGCTTAGTGCGAGCATGGAACACAGGGTTCCTCGCAATTGCCAATGCGCTCTGACTGTCAATGAAGATACTGGTGGCAGAAGACTGACCAACACCCAAATCAGCCATAAGGTGTCTGAGCCACACACACTCAACAGTAGCTGTGAAAGCTGCCCTATACTCAGCCTCACAACTGAAAGTGGCCACAGTAGGCTGCTTCTTGCTCAACCAAGATATACATGAGCTACCAAGCATGAAGCAAAAGCCACTAGTAGACACACAAATATCATAGCAACCAGCCTAGTCTGAGTCAGAAAAAGCCTGCAAATCTGGCGGTAGTGATTCCCCCCTTGGGAGAAAACAACCCAAGTAGCTGAGTACCACTCAAGTGGCGAAAGATGCGCTTAACCACCTGCCAATGCTTGACACCTGGGCAATGTATAAACCTCCTCATCTATGAGATAGCAAACTGAATATCTGGCCTAGTAATGCATAAGTAAATCAGGCATCCAACAGCGTGCTGATAGAGGACAGTATCAAATGCATCTCCAGCATCATGAAGACTCAATCATAAACCTGTCTCCACAGGAGTGGCAATAGTCTTATAGTCTTCAAGGCCAAAATGCTGCAATAATGTGTCAATATATTTCATTTGACACAAAGCCATTCCACCATCAACTTGCATAAATTGAATGCCCACATAGTGATGCAAAATGCCCCAAATCAGACATCTCAAATGCGGCATGCAAATCAGCCTTAAAATCACTAAGATGCTTCTCAATAGGACCAGTGAGCAGCATGTCGTCAACATAGACACCAATGATCAGAAGCACATTAGCACACTTAACATATAAGGTGCTTTCAGTTGGACTGTTCTAAAAACCATGTGCAATTAGATAGGCATGTATCTTCTCATACCAAGCACATGGTGCTTGCTTTAAACCATATAATGCCTTCTTTAACCTACACACCTGGTTTTCATGCCCTTCCTGCACAAAGCCATGGAGCTGAAAAACATATACTTCTTCATGCAAGTCACCATTCAAAAATGCAGTTTTAATGTCCAACTGATGTACATTCCAACCATGATGGGTTGCAAGTGCACAAATGCTCCAAACATTAGTCATACGGCATGTAGGTGCAATGAGCGCATCAACATCAATGCCTATTTCCTGTGCATAACCCTTTGCAACAAGCCTAGCCTTATACTTGTCAACTATACCATCAAGTTTACGCTTCAGCGTGTATACCCACTTAGTGCCAATGGCCTTTTTGCGAGGACGCAAGTCACATAAGACCAAGTACCATTCTTCATTATTGCATCATATTCAGATTGCATAGCAGCCATCCAATTTTTTGAATTTTGTGCTTCATCAAACGAAGCAGGCTCATTCTCATCACAGAGACTTGATGCAGTTGTAGCATAGCAATCTGATGCAAAAGAGGCACTATGAGAGCCTGATCGAGTACGATATGACAGAGGTGCATCTAATTTGCTGTCATGCAAGGTCTACACCAGCCATTTTGGCATAGTTCTTGCCTGTTCAATATCAGCTCTCTCATCAATAAGTGCACCATGTACATCTGCATCAGAAATGGAATTATCTGCATCATCACATGAAACCTGCAAAGGCTAAGAAGTTTCCTCATTAGGACCAGCACTAGATTGTCCACATGTAAAAAGAGGCGGTAAAGTATCATACATGTCTTTGGAGCTAACACATGTCCCCTTAGTACATGAAAGCAATGGTTGAATAGCATCTTCCACAAAAACAACATCATGGCTAACTAGAATGCCTTTAGTTTGTGGATGATCATCAGACGATAGCCTTTACTTTCAGAACTGTATCCAACAAAAATACATTTTACTGCTTTATCATCCAACTTTCTGTGATTTTCACGCACTAATGCATATGCCAAACAACCAAAAACACGCAGATGAGCAACAGATGGCTTGCGGTCATGCCAACCTCATATGGAGTGATAGATTAGAGCGCTTTAGTGGGACAACTATTCAGTACATATGCTACACACATGACAACCTCAAGCCAGAAACTATGTGGTAAAGCCTTACTCTTGACCATACACCTCGCCATCTCCATGAGTGACTTGTTCTTTCATTCAGCAACTCCATTTTGTTGAGGTCTATACGGCACTATACGCTAGTGTTTTATCCCACGTTCAGCCAGAAATGTATTAAAATCAGAAGACATATATTCCCCCCCTCGATCAAAACAAAGAGTGCCCATTTTACATGCTCATAGATTTTCAGCCAAAACCAAAAACTGTTTGAAGCACATGAACACTTCGGACTTTTCCTTCAATGGATATACCCATGCATGCCTAAAAAATCATCGATGAAAGTCACGAAGTAAAGATAATTCCCAAAAGAAGGTGTCTACATAGGACCACAAACATCACTATGTACAAGCTGCAATTTCTGAGTAGCCCGAACTGAACCATCTTTTCGAAAGGACGAACACTGCATTTTGCCCAAAATACAGCCTTCAAAAACATGTTTTCCACGTGCCTTAAGTTTGGGCAAAGAGGACATTATTTCAGATTTCTGTAGGTGTAGCAAACTAGCAAAATTCAGATGACCAAAGCATGCATGCCAAAGCTTTGCATGTGACATAGCCTGAGAATCATTTACTGCACATGCCAAATCATTTATAGATCTTTCATAGTCTATGAGCTTATACAGCCCATGACATAGAATGCCAGAAGAAATAATCACATCCCCATTAGACAGATCATGAACTGTACACCTGCCATCAACAAATTTCACAACCAAGCCAATCTTGGCTAATGCAGAAACTGATAACAGGTTCTTCTTGATCCCACGCACAAATAAAGCATTTGACAAAGTAAAAGAACTACCATCAGCAGTAGTCAAAATGATCTTACCAACTCCCATAACAGGATAAGAGGAGTTGTTGGCGCATGTAATAGTATTCCCTATAGGGGCAGGCTCGAGTGAAGAGAAGAAACTATGCTGCAAGGTAATATGTTTGGTTGCCCCACTATCAAAATACCACACACCTAAGTCTACTGCAGACATGCACTGCTCATGAGAAGATGGGTCAAAACAGTAGAGAGTAGTAAATTCCCATTCTTCTTCCTGCACAAGATTAACAGACTCTGTTTTTGGTGTAGATGCCTCTGCAACAACCATTCTAGCCTCTTTCTTCTTTGCCTCTTTAGCAGCCAGTTTTGGACAGTTCTTTATGATATGATCATTCCCTTTAAAGTACATACAAAACAATTTCTACTTTTCTGATTTCTTCTCATCTTTATCTTCCTTTTTTGAATATGAAGAATTAGCACATTTCTGCTTACTAGTTGAAGAGCTCCATTTTCCGTTGCCCTTCTGACTGGGCAGGAAAGCTTGATCTGCAATTCGCATAATGGACCTGTTCTGCCTGGACTGATCTTCCTGCAATAGAACAAAGACTAACTCCTCAAATGATAAGGCATTTGGATTGCCTTTCATCAACCAAAGAGTAGAAGCAGAAGTCTGATATGAATCAGGAAGACCATTCAGAACGATCTGCACAAGTGAGCTATGTGGTATAACCTCATCAACAAAAATCAACTGTTCCTTCAAGTCTTTGATCTTCGTTAGGAAACTGTCCATAGAATCCCCTTCATTTAGGTGCTCACTCTCCAACTGTTTTCACAGGTAAGCAACAAGAGCCTCATCCTAGCTTGGTACAATGTGGTAAGTGTATCCCAAGCATCCTTAGCTGTTGTGCAAGAGAAAATGTGAGGAATAATGGCACGTTTGATAGACAAAGCTATCAATGCATGTGCCTCCGCATCTCTGCCATCCCAGCGAATCTGCTCTGCAATAGGTGCAGCAGAAACCGTAGCACAAACAGGAATATGCATAATATCATCATCTTCGAAACCTTCTGCATCAGCTTCAATACCTGCAGTTGTAATAGTTGTAGGTGTGATAGGATGTTTTTCGACACCCTGCACAATGTTCCACAATCCTTTTGCAACCAACACATGTCGCATCATATAAGCCCATAACCGCTAGTTGGTACCATCCAACTTATCCTCAACAACCAATATACGGAATACATCACTGCTTTCAGCCATGGGTGCTGACTAAAATACCTTGATGCAAAAAATTGACTGTATCTCAAAAAGTTGAACAGAACTGCCCAAAGGAATTCCACTAGACATGTAGTAGACGTTGAGACGTTTATACTGGCGAACAGAAATTGGTATATACATTTGGCACAAAAAGATGAAATAGCTTGCCCAAGCGCTACGATAGTGCTTTCGGAGGCTGCAATCGAAGGATTGTCGACGGCACCCTAGATCAAGCGAAAACCTACTCTGATACCAATTGTTGGAGTTAGACGTCTACGGAAGCACGCGAACAACACAAGGAATAAGAAGAAGCTTGGAGCACAACACACAATACTGAATGTATTACTAGAAAATGTACAAAGATAAGTAGCCCATTAGGGCAATAGACGTATATACAAGCCGGGGGAAATAACCTCCTAAAGTGGGAAAAAAGTGCCCCTGCGGTCCTAGAGTGTCCACACATATCATTACCTAAATATATCAACAAACAATTCATATCCAAAAGTTTTTAATTAAGAGTTGAGAGGTGGCCACTTTGAAAAGAAATTTTTTATGTTTTTGAATGCCAGTCGGAGTGATAAAATCCTTCAGACAACGGTTCCCCTATGAATGCATAATTATAGATGCACTTATTTGAAGCCATGTGAAAAATGTGGGTCTTCAAAGATGTGCTCAAGGTTTATCCAATGAAGGGGATGCCTAATCTATAGAAAATGGAATTTGTATTTTTTTTTTGAGTGCCTCATGAGGCATGAAACGCAAAAGATAGGAAGTTTTAAATCTGATGATGGATGGCTCCCCCCTCGTTGTAGGTCGCCAAGAGTTTAAAGGTATAGACCATGGGAACAAATTCTTGTTAGGCTTGTAAATGTTCCACATAGTCACATTGTGCATTCATGAGAGTTTCACTTCTAGATATGTTTTGCTAATAAACATGAAATCTATCGATGTCGGTGGTCTTGAGAATTAGACAGATAAAACATCCACATCTATAAATGAAGACTTTTTGAGTGTTTATTGAGTCGTTTGTAGTTATTGTGACCTTTGGTTCTTGAACTTCTTTTGCTTCTTGTGTACTTTTGCTTCTTGAGGCTTGAGGAGAGATTTGGGGACCCACACTTGATTTGATGAGATTTTAGGGCTACTAGAGTCTTGGGAGTCTAAATGTGTGCTGTGCGAGCTCCTTGCCCAATGTGTGGAGGCCTAAATACTCAAAGTGAATTCTTAAGTTTTCCTCTTCTTGGTGAAACAAGAAGAATCCTCGAATAATGTTATCAGATTCTTGAGCATAGAGATTATACTCTACGATGATTGAGAATCCATAAATGACCTAGGTAACTCATGTTGTTTCTCGATTTTAGAGTTGAGCTATCTATGTTTCTTTGGATGGGTATATACTTGCTTAGGTTTCTATCTGACCTTATTCGGATTGAAAATTGGCAGTGGTGGGATTTGTTTCATTAGAAAAGAAGGTGTGGTGGGATTTGTTTCATTAGAGAAGAAGGTATGACTCTGGAAGTGTGTTTGGGAATCAAGCCATTAAGTGGGATGAACGTAATTATTGAGGCATTAATTTAATATTTCATGTAATGTTTTTAATCACATATGCATATCATTATATTATTTCCTCGTACCTCATGAGGTATTATTTTATTGCTCTGTTCACTATAATGAACGAGTAGAAATAATAGAGCACAATTGGCGCATCCAAGTCTTCATGTAAGTTTTTTCAACTAATTTTCTTTTGAAATGACTTATCTTTTGGCCCTTGCCTCCATCTTTCTTGTGCGAAAAATTGGGCTTCAAGAGATGAACATCAGTTTTTCCTGACTATCTTTGATGTAGAGATGCTGGCCACTAGAAACACAAGCAATAAGACGAGACTCCATCATCTCCACATTGATCTTGCTGAAGATTACGGATCCTTCCAAACCAAATGAGAGAATGATTAAGCTTAGTACGAAGTAGATGGACTATTGATCTATGGTGTGATGGTCATATCTATCCACCAACTTCTCCAACTCTACACGGTTGTGCGATATGTTGGAGATGGTGATAGTGGACTACTTAGGTATATTAAATATTAATGCTTAAGAAAAGCTGAGAGAGAGAGGGGGGCCTAGACTCCTCGATCAAGTTGAAACCTACATCTTTGGATCCAAAGTCAATGCCGCGTGGTCCTCTTGATTGGATGACGTGTCTCCGAGTTCTCTTTCCAATATTTCAAATCGACTCATATCGTCCATGGAATCAGCTTATCTGTGTGAAGAAAACATAGACCTTCTTATCTGTGTGAAGAAAACATAGACCTTCTTGCTTTCAAGAAGGCCATGTTCAGATTTCAGTCAGCTTCGATGGATTTTGCCCATCTTGGGACGCCCCGATGGATTGTCAACTGGGGATCAGAGTCGCAAACTGTGTTCTGTTCGAACAGTTACGTGAAATTTCGCTACTAACTTACATAAAGCCCAAGCTATTCTAACTCCTCCTTGAGGAGCACACGGTTTGAAAGAATTGTGTGCTTTTCTGTTTTGCTCGCGAGTTATAAATAGAGACGTACACTGGACACTGGAAATCATAGAAGTAGATCGAACTCCTGACAGATAGATAAGATTGAGAGAGAGAGAGAGAGAGGGAGCGAAGGATTTTGAGAGAGAGAGAGAGAAAGAGAGAGAGAGAGAGAGAGAGAGATAGAGAGAGAGATGGCGATGAATCTCTCGCGACTTACCGCAGTTCTGTGCCTTACGTTCATGATGCTCATAGTGCCTCCGACCGCTGCGACGAGCAAGAGCTACGACGACCTATCTGACGTTTATATTCTCTGCAATACGCAGAATTACACGGCGGGGGATGCCTTCGACAACCAACTCAAAGCGTCCCTTACGTCCTTGCAGCAGCTGGCCCAACGTCGCTCCTCCTACAGGCTCTTGCAGATCCGGGGTCCTGGTATAACCTTGATGACCTCGTTCCAGTGCCGTGGCGATCTTTCCCCGAGTAAGTGTTCTGAGTGCGTGACAGCAGCAGTCCAAACAGCTTCCTCTAGCTGCCCAAGCTCCATTGGATCCCGTGTCCAGAAGAATGGATGTTTTCTCCGTTACGAGCAGTACTCCTACAACGTCGAGGACTCAAGCGTGGTAGTAGAGCTTTGCAACACTCAGAAGAATACCGACCCATACTTCAAGAATCAAGTACAGGGCATTGTCAGTCGTGTCATCTCATCTGCCCCGCGGCATAAGAACTTGTTCGCTAGCGCCAGCGTCTCCCTTGGGTCTCAGAAAGGATCGTCGGCCGGCTTCAAGCTCTACGCGCTAGCACAGTGCCAAGGCTATCTATCGCCAGGCCAATGTGCGGATTGCCTAACCGCACATTCATCATCCTGGCAAGATTGCGACGCTGCCGTGGGTTCCCAAATCCACTCCGTCAGTTGCTACTATCGCTTCGAGACGTACCCTTTCTTCTACTAGTAGTAACTGTGCTTTCCCTTCTTCTTTCGAGTTCGGGTGTTGAACTACGCAGACGTGCTCTCCCTATTCACATACACGTTCAATAAGCGCACGTCCATTAAGCTAAAACTCCAGACCTGCTTGTTGTATTTAATAAGTCGCTGCCTGTATTTAATACGTAAACTTTGACAAAAGGGTTTGATTTTTGAATATCTGTAACTTTTCTTTTCAAGAAACTCTGTAGCTTCCATTGCCGCTGCTTATAACATTCAGTTTTACTTGAATGCTTTCATGCTTATGCAAGCCAACGAAGTTGTTAAAAATCCACATCAGAGCAGGAAGAACTTTCTGCTTCAGAAAGTACAGAATCTTTCTGCTTGTTTACTCGTCCACAGGTATAACATACTCGTTAAATTTCAAGATTTCGCTCTCCAGTCCAGAAGGGATAGGAGGATTGATGACTGCATTGCACGTCCTTCCACAAGGAGAAGGAACTGTCTTGTCGGAAAAGCATCCAAAGAAATGGACACGCGAAGAAATTCATGTCTAAAACGCTAGTCTTCCGGAGAATACTCAAAATTTACTCCTGCGTAGAATCTTGGAGTGAGACCCAAATTCTAAAAAGATTGTAAGATGAAATGATGAACCCAAATCCACAAGGAAAAGCAGTTGTCTTGTCGGAAAGGCATGCAAAGAAATTGATTAAAAAAGGAGCACACCTGATGAAATTCATGTTAGAACGCTAGTCGTCCGCAGAGTACTCTCTTTCATCAAATACTCATAACATACGCGTTTCATGTGTTCATTTATATAGCAAAACTCAGAAATTTTAAGATAACTTTGGTTCTTGACATTGACACCATTTCATCTATGATGACATGGGCTAGAAAAACCCAACCCTATTCTTCGATTCAACACGAAGTTAAGATTCTCAATAGAACTTTTTAAGAGAATCAAACATTGTGTTTTTATTCAACATAGAGTTTGCATTGGTCCGATCCCATAGTGGAGGATTTGCCAAAAAACGGTGTCTTCCTACCAAGGAGAGCGGCGATCACTCTAATCAGTAAGAAAATAACAAATAGCAGAATAGATCAGTAGAGAATGTGAAGAGAAAAACACACTCAAAGATAGATGCAGAGTGAGAGATAGAGAACTCAAATTCTCAGATTGCTAAGATTAATAAAACTACAATGTTGTTGTTGTCCACCTGTGCACTCCCAATGTGGAGCTGAGATGGCCATCTAGACAAAATCTAGATGAACGGCGTACTAGTGCACAATGTTGTCTAACCCTCAACATGTGCCATTCTTATATAGCTTTTATAGGGGAAGTTAGTACAGATAAACATAGTGAGGACATAGAAAACAATCATCGAGATATTCAATATGAGAATGTCTCCATGAAGAGAAGTCCTACGCTCTCAGCCCTAGGGGCTGGGGAGGGTAGGCCCCTTGGACCCTCTAGAAGGGGGCAAGGTCCCATCTTCACTCCCCCCATCAAAGATCTATGGGGAAATGGCATGTTGCCACAAAGAGCATTATTTTCACCTTGAATGGGAACCCAATAGCCCAAACGTTTATGCTTTACATGGCCAAAAATTTAATGCCCTACCTAACCTAATGGATAGGGTCATAAAGATCATGTATAAGCATCGTGAATCACACATAAACCTCATCTAACTTGGAAGTTAGGGTTCTGCTCCATTTCCTTTAGTTGGACAATAGCTTATCTCCATGACCCCATCCTCGATCAACTCATGCACATTGTCATACTGAATTTCTATGTACTTTGTATGTGCATGGAAAATACTATTCTTTGTGATGGGCATGCAAATTTGGTTTTCACAATTCAATCATGTAGCATCCTATCCTTGTATTCCTATGGGCCCAATAGTTTATGCCTTGCCTAACCTAATGGCTAGGACCACAAAGATCATGTATTACCACCAATAGTCACACATAAACCTCATATAACTTGGATGTTAGGGTTCCACTCCATTTATTTTAGCTAGACAATGGCTTGTCTACATGACCCCATCCTCAGTCAACTCATGCACATGGTTATACTGAATTTCTATGTGCTTGGTATGTGGATGAAAATAGGATTGTTGGCAATGGCCATGCAAATTTGGTTGTCACAATTCAATTGTATAGCCTCGTGTCCTTGTATTCCTACGAAACAAAGGATCCTCCTTTGTTGTATTGCTTCATATGCTGCAACGATGCTCCTTTGTACTCCACTTCAATAGAAGATAATGCTAGACTTGGTTGCTTCAAGCTAATCCAAGACACAATCCTAGATACTAAAGAAAAAAAATATCCAAGAATTGATTTTCATATATTAATATCTAGTGCCCAATCAGAATCACAATATCCAACCAGAGATGATTCTTCTTCATAGAGTATACCATAATCGGTGGCTGCTCTCACATGCTTGAGTATTCATATGTTTGCCTTCCAATGAGTTTCACAATGCTTATTAGAGAGCCTGCTCACCAACCCAACAAAATAGGAGATGTCTGCTCTGCTATTGTGCAAGTAGATGAGACCAATTAATTTCTTGTATCTTCCAATATTCGTGAGAGATCAAGTATCTTCAATAGATACTTTTGTGTTGACCTCCGTAGCTGTAGAAATCTCCTTGTAATCGCCTATGTAAAATTCTTTAAAAACCTATCTTGCATACTTGTGTTGAGATTTTAGAGAGTACAACCCCATAAGAAAAATGAAAAGAAGTGTGGACTCACAAAATGAAAGAATGAGAGCCTCAAAGTGAGTAGACCAAGAAATGGGTAAACTCATATTGATTAGAAATGAGCTTGTCTAGAGCATAGAGTAGGCTTCTCAAGATCCTTATATGAGCTTTTTTGGATAGTTCCTCTCATATGCACAACAAAAAGTATAAAACCCCTGATCATGATCCAGACTCTTACCTACAATGCAACCTTACAATGAAAAATAGTATTAATTGAAGAATCCAATGAAGTCCTACTCTCTCAGCCCTACTATTGCGCAAGTAGATGGGACCAATTAATTTCTTGTATCTTCCAATATTCGTGAGAGATCAAGTATCTTCAATATATAGTTTTGTGTTGACCTCCTTAGCTGTAGAAATCTCCTTGTAATTGCCTATGTAAAATTCTTTAAAAATCTATCTTGCATACTTGTGTTGAGATTGTAGAGGTACACCCCTAAAAGAAAAATTAAAAGAAGTGTGCACTCACAAAATGAAAGAGTGAGAGCCTCAAAGTGAGTAGACCAAGAAATGGTTAAACTCACATGAATTAGAAATGAGCTTTTCTAGAGCATAGAGTAGGCTCCTCAAGCTTCTAAACAAGTAAAAAGTGGTGGAGAAGCCCTCCTTATATGAGGTTTTTTGGATAATTCCTCTCCTATGCACAACAAAAAGTATAAATCCCCTTCTCATGATCAAGACACTTACCTAGAGTGCAAATTTAGAATGAAAAATAGTATTCATTGAAGAATCCAATGAAGTTATGGCTTGAACCACTTAAACTAGAAACTAATAGAGTTAAAATGATCTATAAAGCACTCAAATTGGAGTACTTTCCATTGGGCACTTCTGTTCCTCAAAACAGGCTGCATTTCACACATTTAGGCTAAAGACTAGTAGGTGTAGATCAATGAACCTATAATACTCCTATATGAAGTTACTGTAAGAAAATCATAGCATAGTGGAATAGACTAGTAGATAGAGCTAAGAAGAAAATGTTGGAGATATGGTGGATAAATTCTAGAGATGAAGTGGTGCTGCAAAACCCTGCTTCACACCAACCAAGAACAAGTGGTGGAGAGTGTAGAAGACCCGTCGAGCTGTCTAATGATCACAAATAATCACTTATGTGCTATGGAACATGATCCTCTAATCAATGGATCAAAACCGATGAGTAGAAAGTTGAACCAAGATCATAGACTTGCTATTTTAGTCTCTACACATGTTTAGTAGAATGAACAGTGCTCTCAACATGCTAGAAATTAGCTAAATTCCTTTTGGTGGTATCTAACTAACCTAGATAGCTACCAACCATGCATTATTTCACTAAAGATATCGACTACACACTAAGAATGATTATTAGCAAGTTAAAGGACTTGCCTGACATTTTTGGGGTGCTTCCGTGTGGAGAAAAATGAGTAAAGATATGAAGATATCTCACGATTGAAGAGAGCAGTAACAATGAAACTTTGTAGTTATGAACTAGATGGTATACTAAATCTGCACTACTTTAAATCACATCCATTGATCAACCATCTAATGAGAACAAGCTATGAGAAGTTGACTATTTTGAGATGACCATAGCAAAGAAGTGAAGTAGAGATATTATCAATGTGTATGTATTAAATCACATTATAATACAATGGCATAAACAACATTCAATTGGAAAATGTGAGGGTAACAAAGTGCCTAAAGAATCTGCACACTAATCAAACAAGTCCCTCTCAATTGATCTCTCTAATCGGGCTCTATACACGAACCTTTCTTATCCTCTTTTATAGTTGAAGTTGGAGCCAAAATTTGAACTCAAATTCAAGTTCTCACCATAAAGTGATCCCTAAACTATAGGATTTATTCTCTTATTAATCATCTACCAAGTAACTCAAGATTTGATTCCTCCTAACTCCGCCTGGGGTTAGTGCAAGTTTCATTTGCATTTTTTACAAGGTTAAAACACTACAAGGAATACGAGCACATAGCGATGGTTAACACGACTCAAATTTGTCACTATAAAATTGCATAAAGTATCGCAACAAGCATCGAGCACGTAACCTTCATTAAATGAAGAAGACTTCAGTGTATTATTGCCATGTGGCATGAGGGGATATGCGATGCTTACATTGAGACATTGAGCATCGCTAAAGCGACTGTAGCTCAGTGATGAGTAGCACCTCCTTTAATGTCAATTCGGGAAGACATGAGGATGGTATGAAGACCTCGAGCAAGTGAAGGCACAAATGTGTGAGTGAGAAGCACACAAACATGCACACACATACACACACATGCGCACACACGGTAAGAACAAAGAGAGTAAGACAATGGAATCACTTCTATTATAACCAAGTTCTCATATAAGCTCAAAACTACAAGAAGCTCTCTCAGAAATGAGCTCTCTAGCTCTATTTATAGTTTTTGACTAGCTTTGGCCCTGTCCAGACCTAGTGTCCGGCCTAGTTAAAAATTGGGTTCCAGGGCTTATTTGAGGGTTCAAACGAGATCTAAAAAATATGAAAATTGGTAGGCAACTACTTCTAGGGCTCCTCAAGCTTGAAGACTCCTCGGCTTGTACAAAATGGAGCTACAAAAAAGGGAAATGATATTTACAATGGTTTTTAGTGATGAGAATCACTTTTAAAATGTGTAAGGATTGGAAAAAAATTGATGGGTTGCCTCAGTGCTAGGTCTGCATACATGCTCGTACTTGGCGTCTTCCCATATGATGCCAACACTCTCCCCCCCCTAGTGTCTGTCGCCTCTGACAGACCTATGCTCCACGGTTTGATCAATGTATTGCTGCAGTAGGTCGGTTGCCAATTCCTGCTCTTTCATGCGTAGTCCCCTAACCAAATCTCTCTGCAGGGCGTCCTAATTAACTGCGCCAGGCATATCACGTTGTGGCATGGTGTAGAGTTCTGAATGCATTGTTTGTTCGCAAGCGAATAACTGGAGCAGATGAGTTGGGCGGGGCGCGAATACTTCTGAGTGTGCTTCCCAGAACCTCGTGGTGAACATGTCATCAAAAGTTTGTTTGTAACACGTAGGGAGATATCTTATTCGTGCATGCCAGGCGTAAGCCACACGGATACTCAGGGTCGTGCTCATATCATAAAGTAGATCATAGTTACCATTGATGAAGCCCGGAATTGGAGGCTGGATATTACGTACATTTCGGAAAGTCTTTAACACCACTTGCATCATGTCCAAAATTTTGAGCATCATCTACGCGGCGACATCTGGCATAGGGTGTAGGCGTGGCATCCAATGCCGGATGGTAGCTATCATGTATTTAACTATTGGTGTGCCTGTTGGGGGTGCAATGGCAGGGTAATTGAGCCATTCTTTGCAATTGGTGTTGTTCTTAATCTTTATGGCAAATGCCTTCCATGATCTTCTCCGTTGCACTGGCCCATAGCAATTGTTATACTTCAAGTGCATGGGCGCGTGATCCCATGTTCGTAGCATCTCCGGATAGGTTTCCAGTAACTTTTGCCTCCAGGTGGGTTGGTATATGTTCCCTTTGTGGGCGTCCTCTCGAATGTCCTCAGGTTCAAATTGGGTAGCGAAAGTAGGGTACATGTTGGTTTTACGTTTGATCTCGGCATTGTAGTCTGCCAACAGTACAAAGTATGGTTTATATTGTAATTCTGAGCTGGTTATCAGTCGCCTGGTAGCCAAGTGCTTAAAATATTCTGACTGAAGTATGGTCTCCTCGATAGTCTTCATAGCCACCATCTGGGTTGAGATACGCTCTTCGTGAGTCACCCCCATCTCTTCTACCTATTTCATCCATGCCGAAAGGGGTTCCTCGTATGTGTCTTGTCCTTCGTTAGTGATTGTGCCTCCTGGAAAAGCTTGAGACTCATACGTATTATCAAATGTTGCCTCCACTGGGATAGCTATGGCCTCCTCCTCTATTGGTTGCTCAGGTGGAGAGGGGGGTCGTTCATATTGTAGCAACTTAATCTTTAATTCTGCAATCTGTTGTCGTAGCTCCAGTACCTCATTGGCCGTTGAAGGTTCAGGTTCTGGTGAAGTAGCAGCATCGACCATCGCTGTAGGTTTTGGTGGGTGTGGTGTAGGCACTTGGGATCTTTGTAATTCCTTTACTTGGTCGGCCAGCTGATCATGTGCTTCTAAGAGGTTGGCATAGGTTTCCAATATTTGTTGTATGCTTTCTGAAGGGATGGCCCAGAAGTTAAGAGGTTCGATGGGTGCCCCTGGAGTATTTTCTATGGTGGCTTCTAGGTTGTCTCGATTTTGTTGCTGTAATCTCCTGTTTTCTTCTTGTGCAGCCGCTAGGTGGCATCGAAGTAGAGCCATATCTCGTTGTAATCTAGCATTACGGGCTAGCTAATCTCTGAGTTGTTCTTCCGTTGCCCTAGTCGTCTCTGTATGTTTGGCTTCGAGCTCCACATGGAATTGTTGGAGGGTGGTCACTTCT
Source organism: Ceratopteris richardii (assembly GCA_020310875.1). NCBI lineage: Eukaryota > Viridiplantae > Streptophyta > Polypodiopsida > Polypodiales > Pteridaceae > Ceratopteris > Ceratopteris richardii. The sequence goes on along the minus strand of CM035417.1, from coordinate 43,281,988 downwards.
TGCTGTAGTGTTGTATTACTTAGCTCCAAGGCATTGACATGTGCCTGGAGTTGAGACGAGAGATTGCACAGCGCTGTGTTATTCTCTTCCAGTAATCTATACTCTTGCTTAAGTTGTGTGGCCGCTTCGAACATGGTGTTTAGTGCATGACTAAATGATGTGGATGCAGGGGTAGAGGTGGGAAATGCAAAAGGTCGGGAAATGAGGGAGGGAGAAGTGGATGAAGTGTCTATGAGTGAAGTGAAATGTGACGATGTTGGAAGAGACGTGGTGGTGGGTGCTCCTGTGGGTGGTGAAATGTCCATGGGATCGGATGTGATAGTGTGTGAAGTGTGAATAGTGAACACAGGGATGGTGGGTGGTGTGTTAGTGGTTGCCGTGAATGTGGGGGAGGTGGAGTGGGAATGGGCCTTTCTCCTGTAATTCTCAATTTGCTCCACCAGGTTTGCCAAGAACGGAGGTAGGGTGACTTGTGTAGGCTCTGCGAAGGTCAAGAGGGGTTCAATGGTTCGGGGTTGGGAAAGAGGAATAGTATTGGTGAATGGAAATGGGTGAGTTAAGGTTTGGGTAGTTGCAAGTGGCTGTCCGAGGGCTGGGAAATATGAAGGGTGACCTATTATAGTTTGTTTTTGGCCTATATGGGGTTCAAGAAGTTGGCTGGAACTAGTGGATGGAGGTAAAGGCAAGGATGGAGAAATGGTGGTGTGTGGTATAGTTTCATTAATGGCTATTACTGGTTGTTCAGGAATACTGGTAGTGAGGGTTTCGGAGGGCGGGATGGGAGGTGATGGTGGAGATGGTATCTGTGTATTTTCCTCTGGTTCATCAATGTTAGTTGGGCTGGCCTGTGAACATCTTCTTGGGTGGTGGTAGGGAGGGCTGTAGAGACTTCCATTTGAATCATCTTCCCCCTTCGTGGTCGTGTATCGATCCTTCGTTGATCGTATTGAGGAGGGTTGCGATGTAACATGATCCGCATAGCTTCTATAATCCCATATGTCTCCGCCAAAAGGTTCAATGATTTTACAAAGTGGGGATCCGCGTTCTCCGCTTGCAACATCTGGTTCACTAGTGCTCTATTTGCCTCTTCTGATAGCTTATGTCTTTTTTGTACTTGCTTGATTGTTTTGTAGAGCCTTTTAAGTTGTGCAGTGTAAGTAGGGGTTTCCTCCCCACTCTCCTCAGATTCATTCCTTTGCATCTCCTCTTGTTCGTGTGTGCCTCTCGCCTGAGTGTGTTGTGCCTCATCTTCCCAATGTACCCTTCTTGCCTCACTATATGGCCGTTCTCTTTGGGATGATGATCCGGGACCGTCATTGTTAGAAAATAATTCACTCTGAGACAAGTGTGCTGTTTGTAAGAAGCTTTCAAAGTCAAAGGATGGATCTGCTACCAATGTAGCCATGGATGCAAACTCACGATCTGTGGGTAGTGGGGTGGCTGATGGAGTGGGTTGTACCAAGTCTCCTGATTGTAGTCCTTGGAGATGGATCGTAAAAGGGGCTACTTGTTCTTCTTCTCTACAGGAGGTCTCTGTGGCAATTTCGCGAGGAATCAGAACCTCTGAAAGTGATCCACGCATTCTTTTAGTGGGTTGAACCCCTGATTTCCACCCGTGGAAGAATTCCAATTGTGAGTACTTGAGGGCTCGTGCAATTGGCACATCATACGCCAGGCATCTGTAGATGATTCTTGTAATGGCGTAGCAGCCATTCAAAGTAGGCTTCCTCACTCCTCGCTTGCCTACTTCATATAACTGATCAAGGATCCATACTGGCATTTTCATAGGTAAGCTCCCGGTCTCTGCTAGGTATAACCCATAATAGATCTTCTTATGAGGCTGGGTGAACCGGTCTTGCGCTGGAAATGCGAAGTGTTGAAGGCACATCCGCAGTGGTATGGCGATGTTGGGGGTGAGGGCACACATTTCTTTCAACTTCTTGATTTTGTTGTTCTTCATCGACTCTGGTATCAAAGGATCTCGATCAGAGGGTACATGGGTGCCATACATCTGAAGGGCCTCCCTGATTAAAGTGATATTCAACTCAAACTTCTTCATTTCTTCCTTGTTTGATAGAGAGGGCACCAGGAATGTGCCTGAATGATCTTTGTCTCCTGTCCCCTTGAGAGTTGTAATCAAGTAGTAGCACCGAAGAAAATCAGGTCTAGGCAAGGCTGCACTAAAATAATCTTGCAATCCCGCTTTTTGCCAAATATCTTGAAGAGGGGCAACATTTTGCAATGCTTCAAATTCTCGTGAGAAGAACTGAAAGGTCCACCACACTCCTCCACATTCCAACTTGGATTCCCAGATATGATCTGCATCTCCCAAATCTCCTAGCATCTCATTGAACCAATGAGAATGCCCCTTTACTCTTTCTGTGAGGCCACTTGGTGGATCCGGAATGGGAATTCTTCTCACATTCAAAAGCTCTTCAGGCCTTGCTGTCAGTGGGGCCTCCATAGGCATGGTATCCCAATTGCTTTGAGTGCTAGTGCCTGCCTGAGAGCTCGTGCCTGCTGCTGCTGCCATGGGAATCGGGTGCTTATCTGCTAGAAGAAGAAAGGCACATTAGTGTTGCATAGGAAACAGGATGTAATGGTGTTCCCTTCACAATACTAACATGAAAATCCAGAAGGTTAGTGGTTAGGGTGAAGTTTTCGTGATAGATGTAAGTGGTGGTTAGTGGTTAGTGTACTCCTAAATGCATACTGTGGACATGCAAAGCACTCAGAATGCACCTACATCAGAGTGGATGGATTTACAAAATTGGGACTGGGGGTTTGATACAGGGTTTAAGTCTCCAAACTTTGATAGAGGATTCGTAGCTCTTAGAGCTAATGATAGGTAAAGATTTATGAACAAGATTGTGATGGATTTGGGACCTTTTGGGTACCCATTTCTAGACATTACTCGGTTTGACTGAGTGTGGGTTAGTGTGGGATTTAGGTAGAGTTCCTGAGTTGTTTGTCGAGAGGACTTGTGAGTGTTGAATTATGCCAGTGACTAGAGTTGGCGCTATTTGGGCTCGTAAAAAGGCTTTGGGCACCCATATCTGTCTAGCATTGGGGCTAGCCTTCACTGACCGCTTAGGGACCCAAATAGACGTGGTATGCCTAGGAGGTTGCCTAGGGTACTCCTTCACTTTTGACCTTGATGGTGTGGCTTGTTTTGTGCCTCCTTGAGAACCTGTTACTAGAGCTGTGGGTTTTCCATCCATGCGCATCCAAAACTGCTTCACGCCACGAGGTACTCTGTGTTCCACTGATTGGTGCTCCTGCTTCGTGGTCATCAGCCTCCTTCGTGTCGTGTGATGTTCGGTCTGCATGTTTGGAACCTTCTTTGGAACAGCTGGGAACTCCTCATTGACTTCTACACCTTCGGTAAGATTGACAATCCTCTGCACCATAGAACTTTGGACAAGTACAACATTGTTATGTTCATGTGGGTTCCTGGAGGGACTAAGGGTTGGTGCCTTTTCTACTGGTTTGAGTGCTGGTTTTTCTAATTCAATCATAAGGCGGCTTTGGCCTACCCAAGCCTGAAGAAGTCCACTTCTTAAGTTGAGGTTGAGTGCGTGATCATAGATCCAGTCTTGGCCCAGGACGAGAGGTTCGGTAAGATCCTCGTCTTCACATACTAGTACTTTTGCTGGCATGAGGACCTCTTGAATGTAGAGGGGAAGTTCCAGCTCTCCCATGCAAGGGGTTTCAACACCTCCTAATCCTATCAGATATGCTTCTAGGGGTTTTACCTCCAATTGCAACTGTTGGCAATACAAAAGCCGAACTGCACTAGTGGCTACTCCTGAATCAATTAAAGCTCTCACAGTTCTTGCACTGTCTCCTTGTCCTACTTCTAGGGTCACAAAAGGTCGTCGATCAACTATCTTACGGGCCAGTTCACTTGAAGCCTCGCACATGGCCATGTGATAACCTAGAGCTTCATGGGCGTCAGTCATGGGTTGATCTCTACCTTGCCTTCTCAATTTCATTCGTCGAATGCGTTCTGAAGCTTCAGCCTGTGCTTCTTCTTGAATTCTCTTTTCCTCATCCTTACGTTTCTTTGCAGTATTGAGTCGATTGAGCATTTCTTCAGTTAAGGGTTCTTGATATAGCTTGAATCTACATCCGCTTATGTAACTTGGTAGTATGTCACCCTCTAAAGTGGCTAGTTGTATTGCTCCACTTGTGGAGATCCTATTGATAATCAGTGGTCCATAGCCCCTTTTCTCTAATTTTTGTGCATGTTGTTTCAATGTGTAGACTAGGACTAGGTCTCCTACTTTCAAGCCTTTATCCTTCACATGTGTATAAAAATATGCCTTTTGCCTCTTCTTGGCTGCATAGATTCCTGCTGCGGCTCTCAATCGTGTCTCCCCTAAACGTTCAAGATTAAAGACTCTAGAGGAGAGTTCATGGCCTAACCAGTCATGCTCTTGTGCTATCTTTAACGTAGGTATCAAAAAATCCAATGGTAGCACTGCATTCTGGCCAAACACCATCTGAAAGGGCATGGCTTGGAGTACCGTTTTATAGGCAACTCGATATGCCCAAACAGCGTGGTGTAGCTGTTTGTCCCAATCAGAGCGTTTGTTATTCACCAATTTAGTCAGCACATTGCATAAGATCTTATTTGTGCTCTCGGCCTGGCCATTAGCTTGTGGGTGATAAGGGGCAGACTTCTTATGTACTACCAAGAATTCTTGGAGAATGTTTTCTATGACTTCATTCAAGAAGTGTGTGCCTCTATCACTTACTAATTCTATTGGCAATCCGTATCTAGTGAACACATTTTCAAATAAGAACTTTGCTGTTGTTTGAGCATCATTCTTCGTAGTGGCTTTCACTTCTACCCACTTGGTCAGATAGTCCGTGGCCACAATGATGTACTCAGCATGTGAACCCTTAGCTGGGGGATTAATAGGACCCACAAAGTCTATTCCCCACTTAGAGAATGCATGTCCACCCATCAAAGGTTTCAATGGCATCTCATCCTTGCATATGGGATACTGAGTTCGTTGACAAACCTCACACCTCTTCACATAGGTATGTGCGTTCATGTGAAGAGTTGGCCACCAAAGACCTGCAAACAAAATTGCTTTGAACACCCGATTTGGACCAAAGTGTCCTCCTTCTACACCTTGGTGAGCGGTCTCTAATATCTTCAGATATTTGCTCTCGTGGACACACAATCTAAGATACCCATCTTTTCCTTGTCTCTATAGATTATCTCCAATGAGAGCATTGTCTAGCGCCTCTTGTTCTAAGCTCCTTTGTCTAACCAGAGTCATTTCTTGAGGGAATGGTTTTGTCCTTAGAAAGGCCACTAATGGCTCGCTCCAATCTGGCACTAGAGACACGCGATAAAGGGTGGCATGTTCCACTAGTGGCTTAGTGCGGCAAATTGGGCATTCCTTGCACATCCTATGAACATCTGCTTCCATAGTTGGCCAGTATACTCCAAGTCTCCTCAATGTTTGTAGGGTTCGTTGTTTTGAGTAGTGTTGCTCTAATGCACCTACATGTGCTAATTGCAACCACTTCGCGTACTCGACCTCTTCCACACAACAGGCTAATACCCCGTGATCTGTATGTTTGTACACACTTCCTGCCATGATATGATACGTCTGGGCTTTTACTATCTCCCTATCTTGTGTGTTTATTATTGGGTGGTTAGGCCCATATGTCAATAATGGCACTAATGGCTTAGCCCACTGAGGTACAACTTCCAAATTAAACAAGTAAGCATCAGGTAAGTCATCTGACACTCCTTGTGGGGCCTCTCCAGATGTGAGCCTAGAGAGATGGTCTGCTCTCAAATGAGTCCTGCCTTTCCTCACTACTACCTCAAAGTCATATTCCATTAGTAAGAGAAATCATCTTACTAATCTTCCCATATTACATGGCTTGTTTACCAGGTACAGTAGAGCTTGGTGATTAGTAAAAAATTTGAACTTATTTGCAAGCAAATAGTGTCTAAACTTTTTAACCGCGTACACCATGCCTAATCCTTCTTGTTCGGTGGTTGTATAGTTCCGTTCAGCAACATTCAAGTGTCTACTGGCATAGGCAATAGGAAGATCCATATTTCCTTCACCCGTAGGTTGTGCGAGTACACACCCAATAGCATAATTGGATGCATCTACATGAACATGAAAAGGCTTATTCCAATCTGGTGTGGTCAAGATTGGTGTTGAACATAATCGTCGTTTAAGCTCATTGAAGGAATTCTCACATTCATCAGTCCACTCAAAGTTAGTCAAAAGTCCGTACATGGGCTTTGCAATGACAGCATACATGTGAATGAACCGGCGGTAGTAACCACAATGCCCCATGAAAGCCTGTACTTCCTTGACGTTCTTTGGCCTAGGTAGTTCTACGATGGCTCTCACTTTCTCTTCGTTAGTGGATATGCCGTTCTTAGACACTATGTGACCTAGAATTTTGCCTTTCCTGACCATGAAAACACACTTTTCTGGGTTCAAGCAGACTTGATATTCTCTGCATTTATCAAAGATTTGTCTGAGTTCAGGTATATGGGTGTGTCTAATGTTGGAATGAGCGCAAAGATCATCAACATAGACTTCCAAATTCTTCCTCAGGAACTCTTTAAACACGTGACACATTAATCTTTGAAAGGTCGCAGGTGCATTGGTAAGCCCGAATGGCATTACCCGAAAGGAAAATATGCCCCACTCTGTGGCAAAAGCCATCTTATCCTGATCTTCTAGTGCAATGGCTACCTGATTGTAGCCAGAGAATCCATCCAGGAAGCTGTACACTTCCTTGCCTGCTACCCTTTCTAATAGATGCTCAGTAATAGGAAGCGGATAACTGTCTCTAATCGTGGCGGCATTAACTTTTTTAAGGTTAATACACACACGCAATTTTCCATTCTTCTTGGGCACAACCACAATGGGGGATACCCATTCAGTGTGCTCAATCTCATAGATAAACCCAGCTTCTACCAATCTATCTATCTCCTCCTTGATCTTAGCAGCGTAGTTACCATTGTATGTATAGGGCTTCTGCTTAGATGGTCTGGCATCTGAGGTCATGGGAATCGTGTGTGATCATATGTCTGGGTCGACACCTTTCAGGTCCTTGTAGCTCCAAGCGAATACATCTCTATACTCTCTTAGCAAAGCTACCAACTCTTGCTCTTCTTCTTCTATCAGGTCATGCCCTATGTAGGTGCATCTTTCTTCTCCCTCTTCTATGGCGACAACTATTTTCTTGGTAGTTTCCTTGCTATCATAGGCCTCTCCTGCTTGTGCCTCACATTTAGGCATTCTTATCATGATTCTCCTATCGTCTATCTCATATTTTTTTAAGTTTTCAAGGACCTCAAACAAGGATTCTTCTGCCTCTGGAGTGACTTCCTTCTTCTTTCTTTTCTTTCCTCCACTCTTACTGGCTACTTGTGTGGCTAACCTCATATCATTCGTGATTTCTCCGTGTCTCTAGGGGTAAGCTTCAAGTTCATAGAAGTATTCTTCATCTGATGCAAAAGGTGGGTCCATAATGATTGACTCTAAGTCGGAGTCACTTGCACTCAAATGTATCAGGGCTAGGTTCGCATTCCTCTAAAACTACATCTCCCATGATTGGCTCTATTGAGAAGACTGAAATGTCATAGCCATCCTCATCACAATGGGGTGTCCACTGCTCTTCATTGATGGCTACATCCATTGTTGCTAAAATTTCTTCCCAGCCGTGAGGTTCAAACTCTTCATCGGGAAATACTACAGGTGCATAGGCTGGGTCTTGAATTGATCTACATGTATCTTTCGCACCTACCTCTCTGGCTTTGTCTCTTTTCTCTTCTTCTACTGCCACTTTGCACATCCATAAGTGGGTGTCTTCATGCATCCATGAGGATCCTGATCCTATGGAATGCATTGACTCCGTGTCATCCTTGGCTCTATGGATGGGATTCCATTGAATGGGCGGTACGTCTCTATGAGAGTAATCCTTGAGATTGACTTTGGTTGTAACACCTAAGTGTTGCAAGTATAAGGAATTGGTTCCCCAGTCCTGTACTACTTGCAATTGCCGCATAAATGGCCTTCCCAAAATCATCTCGTAGGCTTGGTTTCTGCTAAAGTCGCATATAGCAAAAGTATGTTCGAACTCAACACCACATGTAGTGAGAGTTATGCCTTCTAGCAATCCCAAGGGCCTCTCAATATGGCCATCGGCCATCTGCAATTTCATTCTCGTCGGTCGGAGTGCTGGCTTGCCCCAAGGCTTCCATAGGGAGGTTGTAGCAATTGCAATTCCTGCACCTGAGTCCAAAATTGCCTTGGTAGTGTATCCCTGATGGGTAACTAGGAGATAGGTATTTCCTTCTTCTCCTTCACTCATGTCTCCTATCTTATCCAATGGTATTTCAGGCACTGTTCTATGATATCCTACCTAGGAACACGATTTCGCTATGTCTGGCACTTGTTTGGCTACATGTTTCCACACTTTTGGCTTAACCTTGAGTAGCTCTTCTAAAGTGAGATTGCACTGCACTTTAGTGTTCTTTACTACCTCTGTATTCCTAGGTATGATTGAATCTTCATTTCTTATCATGACTGTGGGTGCTCTCAGGCAAGTAGACTTGGTTTCCCATGGGCCTGTGAAATGTGGTAACTCTTGCAAGGAATTAGACTCAAAGTCTAACCTCTCATGAGAGTGGGCCCTTTCTTGTTCTTCATAAATAGAAGGGATGTCTTGTGGGAACTGATCATGTGCGTCATCCACAAGTTCAATGGGAGGAGGGATTTCACTCTCCTTTGCCCACTTCTCTTCTTGAATCTCTCTCAGGAACTTTGGTGAATACCTATTCATAGAAGAAGAGGTGTCTGGTTCAGTGGAGCTAGGCACATAAGCTCCCTGGGGAGGAATGCTTATTCTATCACTTGCCCTCTCCTTAGCCTGGGAGGTGGCTCCTTTTCCAGACTTTGCAAGTAACCTCTCCAATCTATCCAATAGACCATCAAAGTGCAATGGTGTTATGATGGGGTTAGAGCCATTGAACAAGCGACTGGCTTCAAACATGGCTTGCGCCAATTCGACCATTTTAGCACAAAGCTTTGTTCGCTCTATCTCTAGATCGGATCTAGGGTAACATTTCTCATGATCTGTTACATTGGGCCCTTCTTGGATTCTGGCCTAATATGCTTTAAGCATCATGTCTAGATCTTCAGGAGTGGGAGCGGCTAGGACTGATCCTACTCTGGGTGGTGGGCGGGTTAAGGGTGGTGTATTGAAAGGTTGGGGAATGGAAGAAGATGGATTGGTGGGTAAAGGGAAAGGTGGTGGAGGGGTGGTGTGAGAGTGGTTTTGAGATGCGAGTTCACTTATCTTTGCTTTGGTTCCTCTCAAGCTTTCTTCAAGTTCGCTCATTTTCTATGACCATTGTCTTTTCATTCTCTCCCGGCTATCTCTCCATGCTCTTGTCCTTTTCTTGGTTATACTCTCTGTCTCACTAACCTCATAACTCTTTTCCTGCCCTACTCCTTGAGTTTGCTGCAAGGCTTAGGCTCTAGTGACCACATGCACTAGGGCTGTGGAAGTTATACTTCCCGTAGAGTCTACCACTAACCCAATGACGTTGATAGGAGTGATTTTAGGCATGTTATTAGGGTTCTTTGGGCAATCTCGTAGGAGATGCTCTTTTTCGCAGTCTTGACAGAAACCCTGAATTATCACTGGTTGGGGTTGTGTAGGGGCAGGCAGTGGACAATCACGTATAAGGTGATCTCCCTGACATCTGAAGCATGGTCCTCTAGGAAATGGGGGTCGTACCTGCCTAGGTTGAGGTCTAGAGTTGGGGTTTGTGTACATGACATTAGCATACTCAGGCTCCCCACTATTTTCACTTGGGTCCTCATAATAGTATGACTCGTTATGCTCGGGTGACTGCATGTAGTAAGCCTGTGGGCTATCAATATGTGTGGAGTCAAAACTATGGTCACTTGGATCATTGTCCGATAGCAATGGGGTGACTGGGACTATGGCTCTATTCGGATTTTCTTCAGCAGATGCATATTTCACTGGGATCACATTGGTTGGAGCAGGGGGTTGCTGCACTAGGACTGGTTGAGGTCTCTGCTGCCCTTGATAAGGTGGCTGATAAGGTTGCTGTGGTCTGTTGTATTGTTGTGGTGGGTACTGATTCTAGTATCTACCCTGTTGTGGATATGGCTGAGGGTAATTTTGCCTAACAGTTTGTTTGTTATATGGGCAGTCCTGTGCAGTGTGGTTGGTGTACCTTCGATCTATGGTGTAGTACTGGCTACTAGGATTCACCTAGGGTTGGGCCATAATGGGACATACATTTGCCATATGGTCACCTCCACAAGTGTAGCACCGCTTAACTGGGGCAAATCTTGGAATTTGTTTGCTAGAGACACCTACTTTTTGATCTACCTTCTCTACAAGTTCCTCAATGGATGTGGACTCACCAGATGTGAGACTACTAGAGCTATCTGAATCCTTATAGATTTTTGATAGCTCTAACTCCTCGCCTAGATTATCCTCAATGTCTATGCACATGCGCACGCATTCTTCTATAGTTCTAGGGTCCTTCAAATACACATATGACCTAAGCTTGGTGCTCAACAAGCCATCTAAAAACAAAGCCACTTGCTTAGCTGGTGTGGATAACTCAGGCATCAGGCACCTCTCTAGGTATTGCCTAAACCGTCTTCCTGCTAGTCTGACCGTCTCTTGAGGTGTTTGCTTGAAGCTATGAATTAGCGAGGAAGTGTTGTGCCTTATGCCACTCTTAGAAAACTCAATGATAAATGCCTCTAGGAGCTGGTCTATGTTTCTGAAATGCCTCTCGTTTAGTGCTTGAAACCATGTCAGGGCAGTGTTCCTAAGGGTTAGACCAAAAGCATTATATTGTGTGAATAGGTCCTCTACCTGTTCAGCTTTCAAGACTTGCCTAAATTCTGCCACATGGTCATAAGGGTCTCCAGTGCCATCAAAGTAATTCTTCATGGACTTCACCAGTTGAGTTGGCCTCAGGGTCCTAGTGTGTTCTCTCCACCTTGGCAAAGGAAAATCATCAGCATTTCTTTGGTTCCTTGGGTCTCTAAATCTCTCGGTTTCTTCTCTATCCGTCCCTGTTCTCCTTCTTTCTCTTCCCTGGGGGTTGGCAAAGCTTACTTCAGGTCTATCTCTACTTCTATCTCCTTGAGCTCCATGAGCCTGGGAGGTGCCAGCTCCTTGGTGACTGTAGGACATATTAGACCGTGGTTGGGGAAAAACAAATTCACCCTTCCATGTGTAGGCATGTCTGCCATGCTCGGTGACCACGAAGATCCTCTCTGATGTATTGTCTAGGTAGGTTACTTTGCCTGGGCTATCAGGGTCTTTAAACTCATAGATTGTGAGAGCACTTACTTCCTGAGGCTGGGCAGGTTTATACCTCCAAAAAGCCTCATCAGTTTCTCAGTTTAAAAGCAAATCTATGCTTTTATTATCCTGTGGAATCCACTCTGGAGTCATGATTCTGGTCAAGACGGATTTACCACGGGGAGTTCTTGGCTCTCTCTCTAAATTCCCTTGCTCTATATCACCCATGTCGGTCTCCGCAATCACATTTCCAAACTCATCTGTTCTATCAGGAAGATTGGTGACTACATATATAGTCCCCTCTTTATCAAGGTATACTCCATTCTCAAACTTGACTACCGGGTGTTCTAGTCCATGGGGTTGATCAGGGTTCTTAATCTGGACCACAGATCTTCTCAGGCCGTCTTCGTAGATGCGAGCACCTAGACGATTAGTCTTGATGTATTCCAATTGAGTCTTGTAAGGTCCTTCTGGCTTTTCTAGATAAGCCACCCCTGAACTGCCTACAGGTCTCTCCATGTTATACGACATCTCAGAATCACTTGTTTCTGATCGGGGAGTGTATGGGTAATCACTCAACTGCTGGGCCCAAGACCTAGCAGTGTGATTGAAACTAGCTTCAGAAGATCTGAGGCTTTGTCTGTCTCGGCCTAAGTGTCTGCCTGACCTAAGGTTCATATGCCTAGTTTCTCTACCCCCTTGGTCCCAAGTGCACTCTCGTTGCAGGTTAATTGGCACCAATCACTTTGTTCTTTTTAGTTGATTATTATGTTTATGATCTTGTCTGATATCACGTCGTCAGGAGTACTTAAGTGATTTTCGCACTTGATAAGTGATGGATTCAAGTTTACTTTTGTCCCTTAGGGTTTTCGCACTTAAGTCCTACTTGATGCTTGCACTTAGTTGATTAGTTCTCTTGGACTTGATGTGTGCCTAACGTCGCCCTAATTAATTACCACACCTACGTCGTACTTAGCCTAAGCTAGGAATCGACAAAGGAGGGTTGAGAGAACTTCCAACCTTAATTCACTTGTTGACCAGACTGCTACACAAGCCCAGGAAACCTCCTCCCAAGCTTGGTACACACCCTTGCTAGCTTGCCTTGGAATGCCTTGCTTGCACACAATGTTCCTGCAAAAGTTCTCAAGTTAATATAGCTCCTTTACCACAATGGATTGACTGACACACATCAACAATTACAGGCCCCCCTTGGAGTAACTCACTATACCCCCAAAATCTTATGACCACCTTATTCTACCGAATGGCCAACTTAAAAATACATGTTCTAAAACTCCACATATGATTCTTACAAAAAACAGTCGAGGTCCACGTAGGATTCTCAACAAGCTTTCCAATGAGACCAAAATCTCATCAATCGGAGTTCGTATGGTGAAGTTATGACCATTTAGGCACTTAGGGGTCAAAACAGGCTCTCAGGGTTCAGGAAATTCCTCCCTGGTTTCTAGGTCTTTTGCCCACTCCTAAGGCTCTAATGTTATCCCAATGTGTCCAAAATTAAGCCCAAATATACCTCAATTCACTCAATTAATTCACTCTAAAATTTTATGCGTTAAGCCCATGTATCGCGATAGGTCGGGTCGAAGTGTCGCGATAGGTTGAGGTGTCGCGATACTTGGGGGTGTCGCGATAGGTCGAGGTGTCGTGATACCTGGGAGTGTCGCGATACCTGGGAGTGTCGCGATACCTGGGAGTGTCACGAAAGGTCAAGGTGTCACGATACTTGGGAGTGTCGCAATAGGTCGAGGTGTCGCGATACTTGGGAGTGTCGCGATAGGTCGAGGTGTCCCGATACTTGGGAGTGTCGCGATAGGTCGAGGTGTCACGATACTTGGGAGTGTCGCGATAGGTCGAGGTGTCGCGATACTTGGGAGTGTCGGGATAGGTCAAGGTGTTGCGATACTTGGGAGTGTCGCGATACCTGGGAGTGTCGCAATAACTGGGAGTGTCGCGATAGGTCGAGGTGTCGCGATACCTCGGAGTGTCGCGATAGGTCGAGGTGTCGCGATACCTGGGAGTGTCGCGATAGGTCGAGGTGTCGCGATACCTCGAGGTCTCACGATACCTCGAGGTGTTGCGATAGGTCAGGATATGGTGAATTTTTCTGTTCTGTCTAGTGATCATAGGAGCTCTAGGGCTGCGCAGTGTCGTTTGCACTCAGAATCGTGATTGGTGCAACTTTTTGGTGTGTCGCGATAGCTCGAGCTCGACGCCTCGGAGTTTGCACAGACAGAATCCGTACTGCTGAGCTTGCTGGAGATGATGATGAAGGTGAAACCTGCAAGAAACATGCAAAAACACACACAAACAAGAACACACACTCGCTCTCTCAAACTCGCACAAAGCAAATGAGGGAAATGATTTGGAAGTGGGAATATAAGGTGGAGAAGGAGATGAGGATGGAGATGAAGATGGACATGGAGATGGAGAAAAATCAGAAATTTACCTACTACTTACCATTCCAACGCGTCCTCTCTACGTCTTACCATCACACGCTCGTCCTCAAAGCTCGAATCCCCGGCAACGGCACCAAAATTTGGTGTAGCTCAGTGATGAGTAGCACCTCCTTTAATGTCAATCCGGGAAGACATGAGGATGGTATGAAGACCTCCAGCAAGTGAAGGCACAAATGTGTGAGTGAGAAGCACACAAACATGCACACACATACACACACACACGCACACACACGACAAGAACAAAGAGAGTAAGACAATGGAATCACTTCTATTATAACCAAGTTCTCATACAAGCTCAAAACTACAAGAAGCTCTCTCAAAAATGAGCTCTCTAGCTCTATTTATCGTTTTTGACTAGCTTTGGCCCTGTCCAGACCTAGTGTTCGGCCTAGTTAAAAATTAGGTTCCAGGGCTTATTTGAGGGTTCAAACGAGATCTAAAAAATATGAAAATTGGTAGGCAACTACTTCTAGGGCTCCTCAAGCTCGAGGACTCCTCGGCTTGTACAAAATGGAGCTACAAAAAAGGGAAATGGTATTTACAATGGTTTTTAGTGATGAGAATCACTTTTAAAATGTGTAAGGATTGGAAAAAAATTGATGGGTTGCCTCAGTGCTAGATCTGCATACATGCTCGTACTTGGCGTCTTCCCATATGATGCCAACAGCGACAATATAAAAAAGCATCACATAAGTGATGCTATTTTGCATCACATAAGCGATGATAACTAGCATCACTTAGGTGACACTATCTGGACAGGAGTTTATGACACTTTAGCATCGGTTACACGATGAGCTTTTGATGAAAAAAATAAAAACATTGGAGGGTCTTTGATCGGCATGTACACACATCTATCAAAGAGCTTTCCAACATTCACAATTGCGTTGTGCTTATGAGCTCAAACAATCGCTTGGTGAATTGTTGTTTTGTCTAATTTCTATCTTATTGTCTCTCTCTCTGTGTTTATCTCTTTCTACCTCTTTCTCTATTCGAATTATCTCTCTGTCTCTCTCTCTCTCTCTCTCTCTCTTTATTGGAGGTTAATCAAGAAGTTAACCAAGCAAAAAATATGGCTAACTATTGTAAGTGAAATTTCCATTCTTTGTATATCATTTGAGTTTTGGTATTTGTTAAAAATAAAGAAGTAAAGTTGTATATATTTTTCCAAAAAGGATTTTCTTCAAATGCAAGGAAAATACAAAAATAAAAAATAGAAGCATTTACTTTAGCAAGTAGTGGAGATCCAAAGAGAATCAATCAAAAGAGAATCAAATCCAAAAAAGTTGAACTAGAAGAGGAATGGCTACTCAAAGTAGTGGAAGAGTTATGGAGAAGAGCTCTCAAACTCATCATGAGAGTTTTTGGTCACTTGGCTATAAAAGAGGCAAGGGAGGAAACTCAAGAATAGAGGAAGAAGGCGTGGAAGTCCCCTTGTAGCTAGTTCATTTGGTTTGAGTAATTTCATTCTCTTCACTCTCATAGACTATGTCCAACCGCATACCCATTTTTGGGTAGTCTACTTGTGAGAGTCATATCTCTCAATATATAAATCCAATTTTAGAGTTTAAACATTCATTAGAAATCTTATTTTGATTAATTTTGTTTGTCTTGAAAATTTCTATTAAATTCTTAATTCTCTATGAGTTATTCAATTTTTTGTGAACTCTAGTTCTTAGCTTAATTGAGTAGACAAGTAGCATGTCTTGAGGAAAAGAGTTTCCAACCCAAACCTACTCCAAATCGAGTGTCTCATAGCTGATTGGAAAGATATGGGTGTCTAGTTTGAGTAACCAAAGTTTCAAGTTCATTGCGTTTTTCGATTGGTACGAGTTTTCATTTGAAGGTTCAGCTGTTAGCAAAAGTCTTGATCTTGAGAAGAAGCTTTACACTTTCCGCTATGAATAGGAGAGGAATTCTCCAAAAATTGGTATGAGAGCATTGGAGTTTGAAAGAGGCAAAGCATTGGAACTAAACTCAAGCAAAGGAGAAACTACAAATGAAGAGGGAGCTTCGTAAAGTCAAGGAAGAGTGCCACAACATATTTGAGGTAAACCTCAATCTTCGAAGTTTTCAATCGATGATTTAGGACAAAAAGTTGAGAAGTTAGACAAAGATAGTTTTCAGTCTTGGAGGTATAGAATGACAAATTACCTTAAAGATAAAGGTTTATGGAGTCTAGTTAGTGGAGATGATCCACAAGCAGTGGAGCTTCAAGATCCCAACATTATTCCGGTACAAAAGAGACAATTTGTTGATTGGGAAGAGAGGAATTGAAGGTTTATGTTCTTGATTTCACAAGTTATTTCTAACACTATGATTGGTCATGTGCAAAGCTTAGAAACAACTAGGGAGGTTTGGGAAGCATTGGAGAAGGTGTATGCTACCTCAACAAGGTCTCGGAGGATGCAAATCAAGAATGAGCTCAACAACATGAAGAAAAGCTCAAACCAAAGCATTAGTGAGTATAGATTGAGGATCAAGGAGCTTCGAGATCAGCTAGCATCAGTTCGATGCAAGATAGAAGAGGAAGACATTGTCCAAATAGCCCTCAATGGCTTGAGGAGTGAAGAAAAGTGGAAGCCCCTCATCACAAATATTCTTTATAGAGACCCTATACCAACATTGGATGAGATTATACCAAATCTTGTGGTTGAAGAGGTTGCTCAACAAGGAGAAGGCAACAAAGGTAAGGACAGCCATAGTCATATGTTATACACAGGACAAGGTAGAGGAAGGAACTCAAGAGGAGGCTCGAGAGGAAGAGGAAGAAGCTACAACAACACAAATTCCAACCAACACAACTCGAAGGACAACAAGGACAGTTCAAATGAGAACACACATGGAAGAGGTCGAGGAAGAAATAGAGGAAGAGATCAAGGTTCATACAATCCTCATAAAGGTATAACATGTTATGATTATGGTAAACTAGGACATTATGCAAACGATTGTTGGCAAAAGAATGGAAGGTTGAATGGAGGCAACCAAAGGAGCCCAAATAAGTATGCGAGTACATCAAGTGAAGGAGAAAAGCAAACCATGCTTGCCATGAAGCTTGAGTACAACAACTAGAGAAGTGATGATAAAAAATGGTTCATAGATTCAGGTTGCAGCAACCATATGACATGCCAAGGAGATTTATTCACAAAGCTACAAGCTCGAAGTGGAAAAGGATGTGTGGAGACTAGTGATGAAACGCAACACACAATTGAGCATGTTGGAGATAAGAAGGTATTGGTTGATGTTCTTCATGTTCCTACTATTGCAAAGAATTTGATTTCAGTAGGACAAATGGTAGAGAAAGGATATCATGTTATCTTGAATGAAAAAGGGTGCTTTATAAAGAATCCAAAAGAAGGATTAAAGTTCATTGCTCAAGGAAGGAAAGAAGGTAGGATGTTCACTTTGGAAATTCAACAACCACATTGAAGGGTGATGTATATTCAGTTTGGAAACAAAAGGATTGTTGAAATCGATTTGTGGCACAAAAGGTTTGGACATATTAACATTCCCAAGCTCAAGGACATGAGCAACCATGAAGTGGTAAGAGGTCTTCCAATATTCAATGATGCTTGACTACATGAGTTTTGTGAAGCATGCCAACTACGAAAACAAACTCGACAACCATTCAAGAAGAGCAACTATGTGGCAAGGAATGTCCTCGACTTGATACACACGGATGTATGGGGACCATCACAACAACCATCGGTGGCTTGTAATAGATATTTTTTCACTTTTATTGATGATCATTCCAGAAAAGTATGGATGTTTTGCATAAAACAAAAATCAGATGTGTTCTCCATGTTCAAGAGATTTAAAGCATAGGTAGAAAAGGAAACAGGATGCTACATAAAGACCTTGCGGTCCGATGGAGGAGGATAATATTTCTCCAAAGAATTTTTAGATTTTCTTTATGAAAATGGCATCAAGCAACAATTTACATGTAGGTACACACATCAAGAAAATGGAATAGCTGAAAGGAAAAATAGACATATCACAGAAGTTGCAAGATGCATGCTCAATGAGATGAAGGTGCCACTAATATATTGGGTTGAAGCAACTAGTATGGCTATTTATTTGATGAACAAGTGCACAATGGCTGGAGTGCATAATCTAACTCCCGACGAGGTTTATTTTTATAAGAAACCTGACCTTACACATCGCAAAGTTTTTGGATGTGTGTGTTTTGTTCACATCCCTCAAGAACTAAGGACCAAGATGGAGGCAAAGTCAGAAAAATGTATTTTCATTGGATTCATCAAAGCAAAAGGGATACAACTGCTACAATCCAGTGACAAAGGAGCTAGGGGTCTCACAAGATGATCTAAGACCATGGTTTGAAGAGAAAGGTAAAAAGAAGATTCTTGAAGAAGATTGTGAAGATGATCGAGGTGCTGTCTGAGAAGAATTACAACAAACAAGCACTCAAATGTCAGGTCTAAAGGCTTCTACATCACATGGAGAAAGCTCAACATGGAAGGGGATACTAAGGAGTCATTCCTCATCACTAACATCAGGTTATGAAAGATTTGAAGCTGAAAGTGCTGCCGAAAATAGTGATTCAAATGCAAGTGAAGAAGAGTATGAAGAGGTGATTAGACCAAAGGTAAAGCTGAATCGGTTGCAGAAGCAATATTCAAAAGGAAAATGAAACGAGGTCTTCAAGAGCAAGGTATCCAATTGAAAGGCTAAGCTATGATACTTTGATTGCAAAGCACTTTGCATATATGACACACGTGGTCAAACACAAAGAATCGGATGCATATGAAGAAGCATGTACACAAAAAGAATGGCAAGAAGCTATGCAAGAAGAGATAAAAGCTCTCAAGGACAATCACACCCGGGAGCTAGTTCCAAAGGCTGAAGGTATGAAGATTGTTCCAAATAAAAGGGTGTTTGAAATAAAGAGAAATGTTGATGGTTCTCTAGCTAGGCATAAAGTTAGACTAGTAGCAAAAGGATTCAAGCAAACTCACGGCATCAATTATGAAGAGACTTTAAGCCCAGTTGCAAAGATGGGAACAATTAGAACCTTGATTGTAGTGAGTGCAACAAGGAGATGGCCATCGTACCAACTTGACATAAAAAATGTTTTTCTCAATGGTGAACTTCAAGAATAGGTATACATGAGTCAGTGGATTTGATTTGAAGATAAAAAGCATCCAGATTTTGTTTGTAGATTGAAGAAAGCTTTATATGGATTGAAGCAAGCACCATGTGCTTGGAACCAACGATTTTTTGAGTACCTCACAAGGTGTGGGTATAGTCCATGTAGTGCAGATCCCTCTCTCTACATGAAGAAAGAAGAAGGCAAGCAGGTATACATTTGCATATATGTTGATGATCTCTTCATAACAGGAAGTAATATTGTAGGAATACAATAGATAAAAAGAAAACTCGATAAGGAGTTTAAAATTTCAAATCCTGTTGAGTTGAAATACTTTTTAGGCATTGAAGTAGTCTATGGGAAAGATGGCATCTACTTGATGCAAAGAAAGTACCTGTTGGATGTTCTTTTCAGATTTTGAATGAGTGAATGCAAACCACTCACTCAACCTATGGACACAAATGTGAAGCTATGCTGAAATGATGGAGAGAAGTTACATGATGTAACTGCATACAGGAGTATTATAGGTTCATTGATCTATGCTACGATCACAAGACCACATTTGTGTTAGATCGTTGGAGTTCTTTCTCAATTTATGCAAAATCCAACAGGTGAACATTTAAATTCAGCCAAATGAGTGTTAAGATATGTGAAGCACATACTCAATCATGCCTTGTTTTATAGATATGATGAAGAATTGCAGGTAAAGGGCTTTAGTGATGTTGATTGGGCTGGTTCAAAGGAAGATAGAAGATCCACTTCAGGTTATGTGTTCATGATAGGTAGCAAACCTATCACATGGAGCTCGAAGAAGCAACCTATTGTTGCACTATCATCTACAGAAGCTGAAAATAGAGGATTAGCCTTTGCAACGTGAAGCTATGTGGATTAAGAAGCTCTTGGTTGATCTTCATGTGCAGGTAGAGACCATTCCAATTTATGGTGACAATGTGTCAAGCATCTAGTTGACAAACAATCCAATGTTTCATGCACGAAGTAAGCACATAGAAGTGCATTATCATTATGTTCAAGAAAACGTTTTGAGCAAGGATGTGGATATAAAGTTCATTAGAACTAATTACCAAGTTGAAAACATGTTTAGAAAGTCCTTAGATGCTTCTAAGCTAAGGAGGTTCAAGGATGAAGTCAACTTGCAGGATATGGCTCAAGGTGCAAGCTCAAATGTGACCTTGAGGGGGAGTGTTAAAAATAAAGAAGTAAGGTCTTATATATTTTTGCAAGAAGGATTTTCTTCAAATGGAAGGAAAATACAAAAATGAAAAATAGAAGGATTTACTTCAGCAAGTAGTGGAGATCAAAAGAGAATCAAATCCAAAAAAGCTTAACTGGAAGAGGAGTGGCTAGTCAAAGTAATGGAAGAGTTATGGAGAAGATCTCTCAAACTCATCATGAGAGTTTTTGGTCACTTGGATATAAAAGAGGCAAGGGAGGAGACTCAAGAATAGAGGAAGAAGGCGTGGAAGTCCCCTTGCAGCTAGTTCATTTGGTTTGAGTCATTTCATTCTTATCACTCTCATAGACTATGTCCAGTTGCATACCCATTTCTGGGTAGTCTACTTGTGAGAGTCATATCTCTCAATATATATATCCAATTTTAGAGTTTAAACATTCGTTCATAAGCTTATCTTGAGTACTTCCTCTATCTTGGAGAGTTCTATCCAATTCTATATGCTCTATGCGTTATTTTGTTTTTTGTGAAGTCTAGTTTTCAGCTTAACTCAGTGTACATGTAGCATGTTTTGAGGCAAAGAATTTCAAATCCAAAACTACTCCAAATTTAGTGTTTGATAGCTCATTGGAAAGCTATAAGTGTCTAGCTTGAGTGAACAAAGTTTCAAGTTCATTTCATTTTTCAATTGGTACCAGTTTTCATTCGAAGGTTCAGTTGTTGGAAAAAGTCTTGATCCTAAGAGGGTCTTCTACACTTTCTGCTGCAAATAGGAGAGGAATTCTCCAACAATATGATTTTCTCTCCTATTTGCAGTGGAAAGTGTAGAAGACCTTCTTAGGATCAAGAATTTTGCCGATAGTTGAACCTTGAAATGAAAACTGGAACCAACTGAAAAATGCAATGAACTTGAAAATTTGGTTAATCAAACTAGACACTTATAGCTTTCGAATGAGCTATCAAACACCCAATTTCGAGCAGTTTTGGGTTGGCAACTCTTTGCCTCAAGATATGCTACCTGTCCACTCAGATAAGCTGAAAATTGGACTTCACAAAAAACTGAATTCCTCACAGAAAATAAGTAATTTGATAACACTATTATAGATAAAGGAACTGCTTCAGATAAGCTTTCCAAATAATATTTAAAATCTAAAATTGAGTATATATATTGAGAGATATCACTCTCACAAGTAGACTACCTAGAAATGGGTATGCGGTTGGACATAGTCTATGAGAGTGAAGAGAATGAAATGACTCAAACCAAACGAACTAGCTACAAGGGGACTTCCACACCTTCTTCCTCTATTCTTGAGTGTGCTCCCTTGCCTCTTTTATAGCCAAGTGACCAAAAATACATACATATACATGCATATAGACACACTTACACAAATATAGATATATACCTAAATGCACATATATACATTTTATATACACACAAGCACACATAACTATGAATGAATTATATAATTAAAGTGATAAAACAAATGCTAAATATAAACAATAATAAAAATCAATAGAACAAGGCTTTTCATTACTTAATATCATACACACAATTCAAAACATAATTGAAATGAATATATATATATATATATATATATATATATATATATATATATATATATATATATATATATATATATATATATATATATATATATATATATATATATATATATATATATATATATATATATATATATATATATATATATATATATATATATGTATATGTAAATACATATCCAATGTCATAATCAAGAATCCTTATCATCATCATCATCCTCATCCTTGTCATCATGATCATCTGCATGATCTCATGTATCTATGTGAGCACTCTATGACAATGGAGATCCTCCCTCCTGTGTCTATCGCTCCACCTCATCCATATCTGCCTCTCCATAATACTCTTGTATTACATACAACAAACATAAATAAGTAAAACATACAAAACATCCATAAAAATAAAACAATTATATGAGATTTAATAATACTCACAAACGCATCCGAATAATCTCGCATGTACTCACCCAAATGCCAATATCCAAAATGTGTAGCATACACGATCTCATGTTTCATGGGATATCAACCATAATCCTTTCGTTGCATTGAAACAAATAAAAAAGATTATTTTCTTGCATTTCAACTAAAAAAAATATACTTAAAATAACACATATACTTACAAATGTAGCCACAAAACCATGATGGCCTTAAGTGAGATGTGTGGTCTGGCTCAACTCTCTTCTTTGCAGCAGCCTTTTTATGCACAAGTGTATGCACACCTACACATGTGTCCGGCTAAACCCATTTGTAGGTGTGCATACACCTATGCATCCACATACCAACACACACACACACTCACACACTTGCACATACACACACACACCATGTGCATACATGTGTATGTGTGTGAGCATGTGTGTGTGCACTTGTGTATGTGTGTACTGGTATGTGGATGCACAGGTAAAAATTACACATACCAACACACACACATACACAAGTGTGCACAAACACACATGCTCACACACATACACATGTATGCACATGGTGTGTGTTTGTATGTGCGAGTTTTCGAGTGTGTGTGTGTGCTACAACTATGATCTACTTGTATGTAAACCAATAAAATGATTATTCACAAGTTGTTTTTGCAATTTAACCATGAACAAATATCTAATTGTAATCTTCTTTCCATAGCATTCTTTCCAAATAAGGTATGCATTTCCAAATGCAAAATCTAATTATCCCCAAAATAAAGAATGCCACCATTTCTAGCCATGTATACTACTTTCAAGGCTATAACCATGTCCCAGTACCATGCCATCAAACACATCACAATCAGCTTTATGTTTATTATATTGCACAACTAGGTCCGGACATGGAACACCAATACTTTTTCCATTGCCAACTTGTCTTTGGAATTCATTCCTTTTCATACCATGTATGTTAGATGCAAATAGAATTGGCTTTTTATCCATCCAACTACATGCAAGAGTTCTTGATTTATCACAATATGCAAATTTTGATGTTCCTCTAGGTTTATGTTCTATATCCAACATGTTCTTTGGTGGAAAGTACTTTTGTGACGAAACATAAGTTCCGTAGCACCATATACCTCTTTTCTCAAGTGCATCATCAATTTCATGGAAGTGAACCATCTATCAAAATATACATTATGACCTTTTTGTTTTAAATCTTTCACATGTGTGGAAACTACATGGAAAGATAATTCTAAATGCATAATCGTATCCCATTTTGGAATCACACAAGTTCCAAATTTGAACCCCAAATTTATGAGGCTTTTTAGGATTATAAACACAACAAGGATTCAAATTGCATTTAGAAGGTACAATGTGCTCATCAATAGTAACATTTTTTCCACAGTTATAATGCAATTGAAATGTAGAAGTTAACTTTTCTTCTAATGGTATAATTTGCCAACACGTGTACTCTTTTGTGCCTTTTTTCAACGAGTCTATGGGCATTGCTTCAAATATGCAAAAACCTCTTTATTCGCTCGTATTCTGTTTTTCCCATCTTTGTCCCATAGTTTGGACATTGAATTGCTCCACATGTATCACCTTTCTAATAAAATGTTTTATGAGGCATATATTGCAAAGCCATTCCCAATGATACACCCAAAAAGTGCATAAACACATATCTATCAAGTGGCACCCATTTACGAGTAGATCCATATTCAACCAACCCTTTACTTTGCTTCTCAAGAGAATAAGAATTGGTTTCCATGATAATTATATCCATTAAATCTAGTGCAAAAAGTGCTAAAATACTTGAATTTCAGTAAATTCTCGTGGGACATGACCCAAATCTAGACTTGAAATATCAATGAAAGAATGGAATTTTTTGAAAGTCCCATGAGGTTCAACATCAACCCCGCCACAAGATTTCCTTGCATATTGGAAGCATACACTTCATCATCATCAGAGAAATCATCACTACGTAACACAAGACCATCAGCCTCTAGGATCTCATCCTCTAATTCTTCTCCCTCATCAATAGATGCATGTTCATCTCCTGAATCATCCAAAGAATATGCATCATTTTCAGGTGTTCCTCTTTTATGATCGTGAAAATGCACGGAGTTATATTTTCTTCCAATGCTCTTTCCTTTGTGAGCATGAGGAATACGCAGGTTTTTACCCCTTATTACATTTGTGTCATTCAACTCAGAAATGGCCACATGATGCTCATCATTTTTCTCACAACGGATAATCCTTGGTCTTCCTCTTCCAATAAATTCTTTTTTGGGAAGGTCTTCCTTTCCTTGATTTAGATGACAATGCAACATTTTCGTCTTCACATGTAGTAGTCTCTACAATGTTTTCCACATCAAGCACATCAATTGCATCATGTGTATGAGGCATACACATATCATAATCCATGAATGGATTATACACATTTTCTAATACATCATAGCATTGCTCACAATAACCATGGTTGACCTTTGTCTTCTTATCATTGGATAAAAAAGTAGCCAAAAGAAGATCATCCTCATGAAAATTTGATATATCATTCATGACACTTACATCATCAGCATGTGTACCTCCATGAGCAACAATTTTGATGACACTTGCATCACCCAAAGGCATGTCTCTGATAGACTCTTCCACATCATGAGAATGATATGCATCATGATTATCCACATCTTCCATGCCATTTTGAATTACGTTATCATTTTCAAAGGCATTTCAGATATGAATTCCTTCATTTGCATGGTGCTCAGAAGCACCATCACCTACAACTTCTTTATCAAGAAGATTAGGAATAACATTATGACATGGAAGAAAATATTTAGAGCTATCATTCTCAAAAGAATACTTGAATAATTTTTTTCTTGCATCATATTTAGTTATCTTACCTTTGCATTTTTGTTCTTCCCATGAAGAAGCGAAAGAACTCTTCGCCCATTCAACTAGGAATTCAATGGCTGCTAGGTGAATATGTAGACCCACTAACTTTGAATAAAAATCAGCATTCAGTGAGCTTGAGGGTTGATTATCACTAGCATACCACTTTTCTTGGATCTCTTTTATAGTCAATGTAGAATGAGCCGTTCTTTTGCTACTGAAAAGAATAATGAATGACACTTAGAACAATGCTTATAAAGCTCATCCAATGCAAAGTTTCATAGTTTCAATGCTCAGAATCTCAAGTTGGTACCCATGCAAGCACAACTGCTACCCGCCAGCCAACTTTTGTCGTGCACACAACTGATATGGAGGATTTTTTGATTCGTTGATGTAGCTTCAATGGAAGCTTTAGAAAAGTTAATTTTTCTAAAGTTTAAAAATGTGCTCCTTTTTTTAACTTTTACAATAGATTATAACAAATCTAAAGTTAACTAGTATTTCTGAAAGAAAAGCATAAAGATATTGTTCTAGAAAAATCAATTAATGTTGTGTGTTTACAAGACACTTAAGTGTCCCAAGACACTCAAGTGTCCTAATACAGAACTAGTGTTAAGTTATCCTTTAAAAAAATGAAGATCTGAATCTTTGAGAGGTGTGATATTATACCACTTTGTAGTGCATCTTGAACACTAGCGGGTTCATTCTCAGTTGAAGTAAGAGCTAAAATGTTATGAATCTCAAAATGTTCTTCATAATTTACCTAATTTGTTTAAGGTCTCCTTTTTTGACTTCTCATTACTTGCAGTGTACTCGTATATGCCATTGTCCTTTGGGGTTTGATATAACCACTTTGGCATATATCCTAAAAGTGGTGGTATCCTTTTTGGCTCTTTATATAATTCTTTCTTGTGGAACTGTGGAAACTTCTCCAACTTCATAAGTCTTAATTTCAAGAGGTACAGATGATGGACTAGATACTGATATAGGTAATGAAACTCTCTCTTCACCTGTATCTCTTTGTGTTTAAGTAGGTTTATCACCCCCATTGTATGGTTGAATGTAATAATCCGAATTCCTTATGAAAAATTCATTCTCATATGCTTTTATGAATTCGGAAATCTCATCCTTCTTATCATAAATCTTATTTTCTACAATCTATGCATTGCATGAGAGTAGGATATCAACGGTATCTAGAACATAAAATCTGTATCCTTTGCTTTGAATTGCAAAACCAATAAAGACTGCTTTAATGGATTTCATATCAAGCTGAGCATGATCCTTCTTGTCAATGTGAAGATAAGTTGGAGAACTAAAAATTTTGAAATAATTCACATTGGGCTTCTTCCGATAATAAGCTTCATAAGGTGTGATGACCTTAAAAGTTTTTGTGGAAGACCTATTCAGAATGTGATTAGCTGTATGTACATCAAACAAAAACTTGGGCCAACATTTTGGATGACATCATACTATGCATCATCTCAACAAGTATCATATCCTGTCTCTCTACAACACCATTCTATTGTGGAGTGTAAGCAGTAACTAGTTGATGAGAGATTTCTTTGTTAAGAAAAAACTTAAAGTCTTTTGACACATACTCTCCTCCTTTATCACTTCCCGAAATCTAGATCTTTGACCTAACTAATTTACCAACTTTCATCTTTATGTTGGTTAGTTGTTTCTTTAAATGAGCTTTCCTAGTAGGGTTTTTGCTATGATAGAGGTTCTCTAAATCCAACCAAGCCTGTCGAGAGGATTTGCATTACTTGATTTCAGGTTTAATATGCCTCTTGACTCCTATAACAGTATTTGAAAGTGCTAGTGCATCCCTTGAATCCCATTAGGATTTCTCTCTTGTAGGAAGTAATCAGGTATTAGTAGGGACTCCTAATGATGAATTGGCTCCTTCTTCTTCTCTAACCTCCTATTGAGCAGAAATAGGAACAAGGGTTCTTCTAGAAGATGAAGTAACATCTTCTCCCACTTTTCTTCGCCTTGGACAAGTGCCATTGACAATATTCTATTAATCCTTTGACACTAATAGATTCATCATCATAAAAGTCCACATTGGATAATTATACATAACCTCAAATTTGTCTTCATTCTCAAGTCTATAGTCACTCAACTTATAAAGGTTGTATGTCAACTATGCTCAGATACCAAATGTTGGAAGTGGGTGGGCCTGAATAACAATGAATAATAGGTTTAACGGATCTTCCAACAATGAACCTTAGAATAGAAACCTTAATAATAAAAAAGAAGATGATTGATATATATATATATATGTATATATATATATATATATATATATATATATATATATATATATATATATATATATATATATATATATATATATATATATATATATATATATATATAGAGAGAGAGAGAGAGAGAGAGAGAGAAAGAATAGACATGTTTTCAACGTGTACCATAAGCTAGGATGTCACCTACACTAACTTGTATTCCAATGTCAAATTACAATGTATGAATATGATAGAAACTCACAATATCTGAATCTAGAAAAAAATAGGAATTAGATACAAGAGATTGTGTGCTTACGAGGTATGAACACTCTATGTGTGAGAATATGGAGAATATGAATAGTTTAGAATTTTTTTATAGAAAACCCAAATTCTCATTATCCTAAATCAGAAAGTAGTGAATGAACAAGTGGGGACAGATGTAGACTTCTTATCATAGTTTGTTGCTCACACGAATGCCTCCAGATACTCTTGATGTAGATCACAGCTCCTCCAAGAGTGTAGCAACTCTGCCTCCAAAAGTGTAGCAACTCTCCATCGAAGAGTGCATTGAAGTGTAGCAACTCTCCATCAAAGCTTTAGCTTGCTAAAGCTTGAGCTCCTTAAGAAGATGATTAAACTATGTGCTTGGCTATCCATTTATAGGTTTGATTGTTCCTTGAAAGCATCTTTGAAAAGAGAATTAACCTTTGATCGTGCAAACACCATAGAAAGCTAGATCAGATAATCACATAAAAAACACCAAAAAAGCTACACACATATGTTGTTACGCGTGAGAGGTTTCAAATCATCGTCTCTTGTATGGATGCACTTTTATCTAGCCATGCTACATGCGTGGTGTTCTTATGAGAGGTATTCAAAAAGACTTTACCATATGCTATAATCTTAGAATAGCTGGACATTGTATCCAGCAATACCTTTATGTGAATTGTACAAAGCTGGACCTCTTCCTCTATTTCTTCCTTGACCTCTTCCACATGTGTTGTCATTTGAGTTGTCCTCCAAGCTATGCTGATTGGAGTTGTCTTTTTGTAGCTTCTTCTTCTTCCTCTTGAGCCTCCTATTGAGTTCCTTCCTCTACCTCGACCTAAGTATAACATTTGGCTATGGCTATCCTTACCTTCATTTCCTTCTCCTTGTTAAGCATCCACTTCAACTACAAGATTTATTATAATCGCCTTATATATTGGTAGAGGATATCCATAAAGAATTTTTATGATGAGGGGCTTCCACTTCTCTTCAATCATTTCTTCAAATGAATCATTATCTTTACACATATGGGAGGTCCCTCTATTGTCAAAGATCCATTCATGAGGGGAGCTAGACGTAAGTAGAGCATTTTCCTCGGTAGAGATAAAACATTCTTCACTAGAGCAATGTGACATGTGTTGTGAAGGTTTCGACGAGTGCTTAGAACTAGAAGCCTTTGATTTTTGTTTCTTCTTATAGCATAATTTCTCTAAATGACCTTCTTTTCCATAGAAGTTGCAAATATACTTCTTAGAGGAAGTACTCGACCCTGGCTTGTGTCCCTTGCTTGTATGATAACTAGTATTTTTGCCTTTGTTAAAGTTCCCTTTGGACTTCATTGGAGTTTCTTGGGAGGAGGTCCACTTAGCTCATGTGTTATGGAGTAGAAAACGACGGATATCTTCCCATGTTAGGACTTGTCCTTGATTGTACAAGGTCCTTACAAAGGTTTCATATGACTTAGGTAGTTTGTTAAGTAGCATGATTGCCTTATCTTCACTAGAAATTTGCCAGCCACAAAGTGCTAACTTGCATTGATAGTCTTCAAACTAAGCTATGACTTTTGTGATTGTATCTTGAATGTGAATAATTAGATATGGAATTTTGCTTCTAAAGCATAGATCTTCGAGCGTGTTTTATCTTTGTATAAGGCCGCTAAACTATCCCAAGCTTTCTTGAATGTTTTACATTTGGTGGTGTGCCCTTTGGTCAATTCATCATAAGCTAGTAGGCATTGGCCTAATGCCCTTTTATCCTTAACATTCCAGATATGTGATGATTCTAGGTTGCTATCCTGATTGGACTCAGGTTTGAACCCCTCTACCACATCTTGAAGGAGATTGGTGTACAGATATGCTCTCATTAGATCTTTCCAAAGATTATAGTTTTGGCCATTTAATCTCTCATCTTTGGGCATGAATATAGGTGTGAAGGAAGCTAAAACATTGGCCATATATGAGGTGCTAGCTTTAATTTTTGACATTACAAAGAAATCGATCTTCTGAATTTGTTCTTTGCAAGAGTAAGTGTCAGGTGTTTAGAAACACTCAATTCAAAAGACACTTGTGTGCTAAGAATGTACTTGAAAATAATTGCAATGTTTGGACAAAAATTAAAAGGCTTGGCACCACACTTGAAATCCTTGGGGCGAGGGGGGGCTTGGAATATCCGGACTCTTGCACAACAATTAAAGTGAACTCCTTGGAGAGAGGGGGTTGGGATGGGCTTAAAGTAGCCCGTTGCACACGAAAGTAGCTCTAGAGTAGGCGTGAGACTTGAAGTGGCTTGTGAGTGGGCTTAGACTAGCCTCCAAATCACAAATGCACACACATAATATTTTCTTCTTGTATTGTTTGATGTACAAATGTAGGCACTTAGTGCCAAAAAGGTGCCTAATAATGGTGCAGCAACGAAGGGTTAGACCCTTGAAAAACTACACAATAGCACTTTGCAAGGTTCCAAATATTGTGCCAAAGATGATAGTATAAATTCTAGGGTTGAGCCCTTGGAAAAGTTACAAAATGATGTCAATTGAGGATTGAAACCTTTTGACTAATTAAAAAATAGTGTCTTGATCGCGTACGCACTTAATGCCAAAGGGAAACAAATAATGTTTCCAAATACTCTTAAGAGGAGTACAAGGGTGCAGACTAAGTGATGACCCTACAAAGGTTGTAGGTTATACTTGGATTTTCTTGCAAGAATGTGGGAACTCGTGAGGAGGAGAGGATTTTAAAGAAAATGGCAAGATGTGTAGAAATCAAAAGTCATCATCGATAATCTGGTGTTAAACATATGGACCACATATGAGAATTTGAATGGTCATGAATTAGCGAGACAAAAGCAAAAATTGCATCGATACTGCATTTATGTGAATTTAAGTGGTCACGAGGTATCCAAGTAAGAGTGAAAAAAACTGATCAATGCATGTGCAATTAATAATTGCTTCTTGTGCACCAAGATAGGCTCAGGTTGAATATGGGTTGTGTTGGAACATCAAGCTTACACTATGCATTGATCTACATCAAAGGCTATCGCATCGAAAGAATATCCGTTGGAGAGCTCTTTTTCTTATGCTCATTTATTGTATTTTTTGAGAGATTTTTTATGGTTCATTTACCGTTGTAAAAGCCTTGAGCTTTACACATTTAAAGATAGAAAGATAAAGCCCAAATCCCATGAATTTGTGGTGGTTGAAATTGCATTCAATCAACCAATCAAATCACTTAAAAGTAGATCAAACTGGATCTCCACTTTTCCTAGATTGTAGGGAAGTGATTTGATTCCCTCCAACAACCATTCCCACCTTCATTTGAGTTCAAATTTCACTTGTATAAGTTGTGGACCACCCCTAGAGTCTATATAAAGACTTGAAATCACTTGTACAATACATGGAAGCAATATACATACACTTGTGACCATCACTGTCTTGCTCCTTCAAATCTCTGCATCATCTTCTTTGCCAACAGTAATCTTGCAGAGGCTAGTTCTCCCTCTCCAAAGCTCCAAATTGAATACAAGATGGGTGATTGGAAAGTTATTAGTGTTTAGTTTATGCACATAAATTTCCATCGAATTTGGTTTAGTCGATTGGGAGAAATCTGAGTTTTTCTATCTCAGGGTCAATCTCTGCATATTCTTGAAAAATAGGAAGTACCACGGGTGAATGTCGCATTCATTCCTATAGCACATTTCGCTTATTCCTTATACATTTGTGCATTCTATACACTCAACGATTTGTGTAACACTCCCATAAAAGGATTTTTTTCTAATTGTAATCATGCTGGTCACTATGGGCATTAGAAGTTCATTGCCTCTTCCATAGATAGTAAGTTTTTGAGCTAGTCGACCCGCGAACCTATCTGTTTTGTATCGAATCATTCTCCTTGATGCTCCAAAGTACATAGTGCATTTCTTTGCACTTATTACATGCTTATAAGGTCTATTTGAGTCTCCATAAGCTCAACGGCTGGTCTTGTGCCGGTTGGTTTGACCAAACTTCATCACTTTGAAACGCACTTTTCTACCTTCTACAAGCTTCTCCAAGTTCTTTCAGTGGTATCAAAGATAGATCAAGATGGGTGACTGCTTTCCCTCAATGATCGAGAAGCTTGATTGACACAACTACGTAGCTTGGCAAATCAGGCTGGAGGCCTATTGGCAAGGTAGAAATCTTTATGGAATTGTAGCAGGTGATGAAGCAATGCCTATTCCAAGATCCAAAGAAGGACCTACACAAGAGGAGACAGATAAGCTCACACTTTGGTGTGCAAGGGATGCTCAAGCAAGGTCGTACATACTAAACTCTATCTCTGACTTTCTATTACTACATATTAGAGCATGCAAGACATCTCAAGAGACTTGGGATGCCCTCGAGACTTTCTTTTCTACTAGTACCAAAGTTAGAAAGAATCATCTTTAGAACGAGTTCAACCAAATGAAGAAGACACCTAAAGAAACCATCAGAGAGTTTGTTACCAAGGTCAAGGAGGTTGCGGATCAGTTAGCATCCATTGGAGAGCTGATTGAAGAAGAGGTCATCATGAGGCAAATTCTCAACGGCATTCAAAGTGATAAGCAATGGCAATCCTTCACGGCGGCTTATGATCTCATCATGGATGTGCAAACTCCAGACTTCAATATCATTCTTGGACAACTCTTCAATCAAGAAGCCAAAAATAGCATAAAGGAAGGTAACTCTTATCATGGTAATTCAACTAGTGCTCTATATATAGATAAGAAGGATAAGAAGCAGAAAGGCAAGAAGAAGGAAGAAGATGAAGAAGAGACTTCTCAAGCCAACTTTGCAAGCAAGAGCAAGTGGAAAGGGAAGAAGAAAGGACCAAAGCAAGACAAAAAAAAAGGTCAGAATGTTCAACCTTATGCCATATGTGATAAGACCAACCACACCACTTGTAAGGAATTGAACTCACAACCTCTTGGTTAGGAATGTGATGGGCTAACCACTTGCCCCAAAAGCCATGGTTGAGGATTACTTCCTAATCCTCTCTCTTAGGGTGTGGTTCAACCATCTCCTACCAGGATTATGTTACATTCTTCCCCCCTTGGTCGATCATTGTCCTCAATGATCTACTCTTGTATCCCTCTAGCCTCGGTGATCTTGTATCTACTCTGATACCAATGTAAGGAATTGAACTCACAACCTCTTGGTTAGGAATGTGATGGGCTAACCACTTGCCCCAAAAGCCATGGTTGAGGATTACTTCCTAATCCTCTCTCTTAGGGTGTGGTTCAACCATCTCCTACCAGGATTATGTTACACCACTTAGAGTTGTTGGTTCAATGGGGAGACCCAGAAAGGAAGTCGAAGAGGTGGATATGGTACCAATAGAGGCAGAGGTGGAAACAACTTCAACAATAACAATAGAAGCTATAATAGAAGTGTTAAAATGCACATTTACATTACAGGCATTTTTAAGTTCTTTCGGGTTCTTGGGAGTGGTAGGGGTCTGATAAATCAGAGGCCCTGTATCTTAATTTTCCCACTTAACTTATTCAATGCGTCGCTTACTGTCAAAATTCTGGTTAGCCTTTTCATAGTAAGTAACGCGGGAATTATTCATTACCGTCACACATACTTACTATCCGCAACTTAACAGTACTGTGTTAATCCCAAATTAATGTAATTAAACAAAGGTAAGAGCAATAATACTCAGATCTCACAAATGTTGCACTATGATGATGTCTCCACAGACCGTAATCGCCCAGATAGACAGTCTCGCAATCCCGCTTGTCGTCACTGGAGAGTCATCCCAATGTCTTTTAATTAATTGATAAGAAGATACATCACTTCGCAACGACCTTTCGGTTCGTGCGGGATAGGAAAATATAGGAATTATGAGAATACAGAATGCCAATCCGGCGGCTTACACTGGCACGCATGGTGGACTTGAACCCACAATGGAAACAAAATTAAGGGCTCATCTACGATGCCCTGTATATACATGGTGCGAGCTAATTTAAAAGTTCTGGAAATGTTTTGCTTCAAAGAATCTAGCATTAACTTTAAAGTTTCTGGTTCGACTAACTGTGCGTGAGTACGAATAGAGCTTGCGGCAATCACTTGACTCATTAAAATGTCAGCCTGTGTTTGCAAAAATGCCTCTTGTAGGTAGAAATCATTTGCCAGGGCTGCGTCACGGCTCAATCTCATATCTTCAATCTGTTTATCTATTATGGATAAACGCTCTGCTTGATAACCGAGCTGCTTTTCTCTTCTCTCCAGTTCTTCAGACTGGAACTGCATGGTTTTGTAGTAGGCTTCTATTTCCTTCTGCACTCCTTCAAATTCTTTCTTTAAACGGAGATACCTACCAAGCTCTTCCTGTAACTCTTGATCACGCTTGAACAAGATTTCGATAGTTTTATGAAGCTCTACCTCAGCTTTAAGGACATTGCTGGCCAGAGACTGAGAGGCTTCTTCTAATATGTTGTATGCTTCCCGTGTGCTATGCAGTTCATTGCCTATGGCAGTCATTGCATCTGTTTTATCAGTGATTTCTTGCTTCAATGTGCTGATTTCTGTATCCTTTTGACACAGCAAAGCATCTTTCCATGCTAGCTGATCTTGAAGCTTTTGAATTTGTAAGTATAGGCCATGATTTTTTGCCTAAATTGCATCGACTTCTTCCTGTAGTGGAGTAATATCTGCTTCTAAGATATCGACTTTATGCTTCAATTCTTGACAAATATTATCAGTGAACATTCTGAGTTGCACCGGTAGCTGCTGTGAGAATTGGATTAGCATTCGACCCATGGACTCTAATTCAGTAAACATGGGAACCGGAAGAGGAGGAGGAAGTGGCTGGGATGAAGAGGCTGATAAGAGGTGATTGGTGTTGGCGATTATCTTTCGCT
Source organism: Ceratopteris richardii (assembly GCA_020310875.1). Lineage (NCBI taxonomy): Eukaryota > Viridiplantae > Streptophyta > Polypodiopsida > Polypodiales > Pteridaceae > Ceratopteris > Ceratopteris richardii. The sequence goes on along the minus strand of CM035417.1, from coordinate 43,247,606 downwards.
CAGATATCGCTGATGATGGTCGTCACGGCAAGGCTTGAACCTTCTCAGGCCTGCAAAAATTACTGCGCCGCCGAATAGAGAGCTAAGCTAGAGTGATATAGAACACCTCTGCAATCAACAGTAGCTTAGCGGGATTACTGTCGCTTAACTGTGTTAAACTACGACTTGAATTCCACCTGAACTTCACCAGACTGTCACTGGGACGTCACCGAAATTTTACCGGAATATCACCGGAATGAACTTTGATTCTGCTCGTGATTACTTCAAATGAATTATGTGAAGTAAGGAAGTGATACGTGAACTTCCTTCACTGAATGAACTTCTTAAGAAAAACTTCACAGTTCTGAAGTGCCACTTTCCGGTTAGACTTTGTACTGTGTGTACATATCCATTCCACCGGAAACTGTGATCAGCTTAAAGTAGAGACGTCTAGCTACAAGATGAGCTATCTCTCATACAAAAATTCGAATTCTACTGCGAGATATACTTCGTTGTCTACCGGAAAACTCGCTTTTCTGAGAAAACTATAACTGACCGAAAATGCGTTTACTAAGATATCTTTGACCGAGACATTCGTTTACTTAAAGAGTTTCGAGGGACGCGTTTAGTAACGAACTGTAACTATTAATGGTTAACGAACTTTCTACCGTAACTCGAAAACTTCAGACTCTTCACATGTGAACAAAGCACGCAAACTTCCACATGAACATGTGTTTTCTATTAGAGAAGATGTGTACAAATAAGCTTGGCCTCTTCTTGCTCAAGCTGTAGAAACTCTCTTACACTGAGTAGTTTCTTATTACCATCCCTCTCAGATGAATACCTGACATTCCAGGTTTCTGTTATTCATCTGTACATACGTGATCTATGGCGTCTTTTGAGAACTTCTCACTCTCTCTTCACTCATATACGCTCTCTCGTTTCAGCAGCATCCCTCGAGTCCTTCAATCCTTGGTGTTTATATACACTTTTTCTGCGCTCTTTCACGCTCCCATTCTTTAATCCACGTTACATGCGCATTATGTGCACACCGCTGTTTATTGCTCTATTACTCTGTTTATGCGCACACCGCGCACTTATTTCGCACACTGTACAACTGAGGCTTTTGATTTTCTGAAGATTTCGCCTTTTCTTTTTCCTCTTTTTTTTTTTATGTCTGTCTGTACGTCAAATTCGTGAGTGATTCCTCAACAGCTCCCCCTCAATCACTAATTTGACCTCTTCCGGTCTTTCATATATCTTTCTTTCTTTTATTCCTGCCATTTCTTTGAATCTGCTTGTCTTTGTTCCATCCAAGCTTTTTGTCAAGATATCTGCTATCTGATCTTTCGTAGGAGTGTAGACTATTTCTATCTCCTTCTCCATTACCTTTCCCCTCAGGAAGCGATACTGAATTTCTATGTGTTTTGTTCGTGCATGGAATACTGGGTTTGCTACAAGATACAGCGAGCTCATATTGTCTCCATGTATAATTGGTATACCTTGATCAATCCCCATGCTTTTGAGCAGGGTCTGCATCCATATTACTTCTTTCACAGCTTCTACGAGTCCTTTGTATTCGGCTTCTGTTGATGATAACGCTACTGTGTGTTGCTTCTTTGAACACCAGCTTACCAGCTTATCTCCTAGGTATAGCATATACCCATGTGTCGATCTTCTGTCATCTTGACTTCCTGCCCAGTCTGAGTCACTAAATGCCCTCAGCTTTATATCTGATGTAAAAGGATAATATAATCCTTCCTTTACAGTTCCTTTTATATATCTAAGAACTCTTTGTCCTGCAACCCAATGTTGATCTGTCGGACAATGCATAAACTGTGAAAGAACTCCCACCGGATAGCTGAGATCCGGTCGTGTTAGCGTAGCGTAGATTAAGATTCCTACTAACGATTGATACTTCTTCATATCTTTGAACTCTGTTCCATCATATTTACTGAGTTTATGATTTACTTCAAGAGGTGTTGAAGCTTCTCTGCAATTCTCCATGTTGAACTTCTTCAGTAAGTTTAGGAGGTACCCTTTTTGCATAACATATACACCATGATCTGTATATGTGATTTCCATACCTAGAAAGTATGATAACTTTCCCAGGTCACTGATTTTGAATTCCTTTTCGAGCAGTTTCTTCACCTCTGTGATTCCTGCATCTGAGGTACCTGTAATTATTATGCCGTCTATATAAATGCAAATGTAGATCATTCCTTCTTCTGTTCTTTTGATGAGTAGACTTGCATCTGCCTTCGAACTTTGGTATCCAAGTTCATTGAGATACTTCACAAGTCTGTAGTTCCAAGCTCTTGGAGCTTGCTTCAGTCCGTAAAGGGCTTTCTTTAATCTGCAAACAAAGTTTGGGTATCTGGAACTTACAAACCCTTCCGGTTGTTCCATGGAGACTTCATCTGATATATATCCGTTCAGAAATGCATTCTTTATATCTAGTTGACTTAGCTTCCATCCTTTTGATGTTCTTATAGCAATCACTGTCCTTATGGTTGACATCTTTGCCACCGGACTAAACGTCTCGTCATAGTCTATGCCATGCGTCTGAGCATAGCCCTTGATAACCAGTCTCGCTTTATGTCTGGCTATCCTTCCATCTGCAAGTTTCTTAACTTTGAAAACCCATTTATTTCCTATTACTTTCTTACCATTTGGTTTCGGAACAAGTTCCCATGTCTTGTTCTCTTCTAGTGCACTGAATTCCTCTTCCATTGCTTCTTCCCATTGCTTCTTGCCTTTAGCTTCATCATAGCTCTGAGGTTCATCATCATCTTTGACCATATATGCATAATCTTTCTGAGTTATATATGATGTATCATACGAGTACCTTTCCGGTTGTCTTTTATTCCTGTTTGACCTTCTTGGTTCAAACTCTTCATGTGTATGTGAATACACTTCTTCATCTTCGTTTCTCATACCTGATCCGGTCCTGGACGTACTTGCCTGCATATAATCTTCATCTTTATTCACCTATACGATTGATTTACCTTTCTCCTTTCTTTTTATCTCTTCTTCAAATTCTTCAGCTGTATGACTCTGATCTGCATACCAGCTTTTCTGTTCATCAAATGTTACATCTCTGGAAATAGTAAATTGTTTGGTTAGAGGACTCCATAACCTGTAACCCATCTGCTTTTCATCATATCCGATGAACACATATTTCTCTGCTTTCGGTTCAAGCTTATGTCTCGGTTGAGACGGTATATAAGCATAAGCGACTGATCCAAACACTTTACAATGATCAAGTGTTGGCTTCTTTCCCCACCAGGCTTCATAAGGGGTCATTCCTTCTAATGTTGTACACGGTAATCGTTTTACCAAGTATGTAGCTGTATTTATGGCTTCAGCGCAAAGGTAATCTGGACAATTCTTTTCTTTCAGCATGGCTCGTGCAAACTCGACTAGAGTTCGGTTCCTTCTTTCTGCTACACCGTTTTGTTGTGGTGTATATCTGCAGGTTATTTCTCTCTTGATACCTGCATTCCAAAGGTAATCATTGAACTCTCGGGAGAAGTATTCTCCCCCTCCATCAGACCTCAGTCTTTTAAGCTTTCGACCTGTGAGTCTTTCAGCATATGCATGAAAATGTCTGAAAGCTCCAAACACTTCTGATTTCTCTTTCAAAACATAAAGAGTTATCCATCTTGTTGCATCATCAATGAAAATGACATAATACCTTGATCCGCTGATTGATCCTTCTTTTGTTGGTCCCCATACATCTGTATGTATGAGTTCTAGCACACCATCATGTTTGAATCCTTTCTTTTGGAAAGGTAACTTGTGGGCTTTTCCCATCTGACAAGCTTCACATTTGTGAATCATATGTTGGTTCTATACGTTCGGTAATCCCAGTACAGACTGATTTGCTATCATAGCTTTGATTCCTTTTTCATTGAAATGACCTAATCTCTTGTGCCAGAGATCAAGTTCTGTGATCACCTTTTCATCATATGTGAGCAATGCTTGGCCAATGTTCCCTTGTACTCTTAAAGTAAAGAGTCTTCCTTCTTTCTTACCAAAGACGATCTGATTATATCCATTCTCGGGATCTTCTACAAATACTCCTTTGTTTGTAAATCTGACGTGAAAACCTTTCTTGACTATCTGTCCCACACTAATCAGATTTTTCGGTATTGTTGGAACATACAAAACATTGGTTAGCAAATCTGCTCCACTCTTACATTTCACCTTTCCAATTGAATGCACGCTATGTCTTCTATTATCACCTGTTTGAACAGTGTGACTAGAACTTCCTTTTTCTAGTTCTGACATTAGTTCTATGTTTCCTGACAAGTGATTAGAACATCCAGAGTCAATGTAAAATACCTTTAGATCTTTGTTTTCTGATGTGCTGATAGAATTTATCATCAACGATGTATGACTTTCATTCTGCGTGTCATTTGCGTAGTTGTTGTAGGTGGTGTTGTAGGATTGGCTTTGTCCCCAACTTCTTGTTCCACCTCTATCGTAGCCTCCTCTTTGATTTTGTCTACCCTTTTGGAAGTTACCTTGATATCTTCCGCTTGTGCCTCTGCTATTACTGTTTTGATTTTGATTTGATCCCTGTTGGTTGTGCCAACAGTCATGCGCCAGATGATTACTTAGTCCACAAATCCAGCAAGCTTTCTTGTTGGTATTCTGACTATTTCTTCCTCTTCCAAAACCTCTTGGCTTGCCGGTGCCTTTACTTCTAGCATAATAAGCGTGAGCGCTCGACTCTTCTTCATCTTTTGGCTTACCTTTGTCTTTCTTCTTGTTCTTCATGTACATTGCAGAGCTTTGTCCTTTATCTCCATCTCCTTTCAGATCTTGCTCATATGTGAGCATCAAACCAAGCAAGTGATTTAAATCTGGTACAAAGTGATTTAAAGAAAGTTCAGTTGAGAGTACGAAAGGTTTCCACCTTTCATCTCCTCTCAACCCTGTTAGCAGTTGCGCTATCAATCTGTGATTTTCGATATCTTCATTTATGGATCCAAGACTATCTGCTAGATCCTTCATTTTAGTGACGTAGTCGCTAATGCTTTGACTCGGCTTCTTTTTGAACGTTGTGAACTCGGACCATAAGCTAGCCTTTCTAGCTTTCGTAGTATTTTGGAAGTGGTCTTCCAATGCGCTCCATATGTCCTCCGCTTTCTCCAGACCTCTAATGTGCGGTAGTAGATGATCTGAAACAGTGTTGTAGATGTAGGCTCTTGCCATTGCATCTTTCTTCTGCCACAGCTTCAAAGCTTCTAACTCTTCTTTTTCCGGTTGGCTATCATCTTCGAAGGTCGGCTTCCTTTCTTCTCCGGTCACATACATCATTAAGTCCTTACTCATAAGTAAGGCTTCCATACGCATTACCCACGTGGGATAATTATCTCTGTCGAGCTTATCAATTTGGACATGATCTGCCATGATCTTCTTGTTTGCTTTAGGTTGCCTTTGAGAGTCTTTTGGCTCTAATGCCGCTCGTGGAACTAACCTGGTCTGATATCAATTATGATGAATAACCTGGGCTCTGATACCACTTGTGGGCGATAACTCTCGCTTTGATATCGCTGATGATCGTCATCACGGCAAGGCTTGAACCTTGTCAGGCCTGCGAAAATTGTCGTGGCGCCGAATAGAGAGCTAAGCTAGAGTGATATAGAACACCTCTGCAATCAACAATAGCTTAGCAAGATTACTGACACTTAACTGTGTTAAACTACGACTTGAATTCCACCCGAACTTCACCGGACTGTCACTAGGACGTCACCGAAATTTTATCGGAATATCACTGGAATGAACTTTGATTCTACTCCTGATTACTTCAAATGAATTATGTGAAGTAAGGAAGTGATACGTGAACTTCCTTCACTGAATGAACTTCTTAAGAAAAACTTCACAGTTCTGAAGTGCCACTTTCTAGTTAGACTTTGTACTGTGTGTACATATCCATTCCACCAGAAACAGTGATCAGCTTAAAGTAGAGACGTCTAGCTACAAGATGAGCTATCTCTCATACAAAGCTTCGAATTCTACTGCGAGATATACTTCGTTGTTCTACCGGAAAACTCGCTTTTCTGAGAAAACTATAACTAACCGAAAATGCGTTTACTGAGATATCTTTGACCAATACATTTGTTTACTTAAAGAGTACCGAGGGACGCGTTTAGTAACGAACTGTAACTGTTAATGGTTAACGAAATTTCTATCGTAACTCGAAAAATTCAGATTCTTCACATGCGAACAAAGCGCGCAAACTTCCACATGAACATGTGTTTTCTATTCGAGAAGATGTGTACAAATAAGCTTGGCCTCTTCTTGCTCAAGCTGTAGAAACTCTCTTACACTGAGTAGTTTCTTATTACCATCCCTCTCAGATGAATACCTGACATTCCAGGTTTCTGTTATTCACCTGTACATACGCGATCTATGGCGTCTTCTGAGAACTTCTCACTCTCTCTTCACTCATATACGTTCTCTCGTAATCCTCTCCTTCTCTTCTCAGCAGCATCCCTCGAGTCCTTCAATCCTTGGTGTTTATATACACTTTTTCTGCGCTCTTTCACGCTCCCATTCTTTAATTCACGTTACATGCGCATTATGCACACACCGCTGTTTATTGCTCTGTTACTCTGTTTATGCGCACACTGCGCACTGATTTCGCACACTGTACAACTGAGGCTTTTGATTTTCTGAAGATTCTGCCTTTTCTTTTTCCTCTTTGTTTTTTATGTCTGTCTGTACGTCAAATTCGTGAGTGATTCCTCAACAATTGGAAGATGGTGGAGAATAATTAGGCAAAGAGGATGAGGAATCCGGTGCTTCAAGGACAATAGGTTGAACAGGTACAATGGGCTCGACCGGAGTCATTGGTGGAGGAGTGGGTATAAGAGTGTTGGGCACCAACACTATTCCGGGAGTCTGCTATGTAGTCGCTTCAATTCGATCAGATACAACATCGACCACAGTAATTACTTCATTGACAATCCCAACAACAATGGCTCACACATCATCTTGGGTCTACTGTTGAGAATCCTCCTTCGAAGAAATTGCTTCAGATTCGGTGGTGGACGCACTTTGTTCCTACTGCTTATTCGGAGAAGATTGGGTGGAAGAATCGACATGGATAGAAGTTGCGGTGTCATGAAAGATCTCTTCTTCATCGGCTGCGGTGGAACCTTGCACTTGACTTTCAGACGGGCTTATGCGACTGTGTTTCCGGCAAAGGAGTTGAAACAAATCGGCATCATCATCCTCGTCTTCATCTTCAAGCATCCGAGTGGATTCTTCATGCAGTAAGAACGGTGCATTGGGTGGAGGTTGTGCGGCTTGAATGGTGGGAAAAAGGAACGTAAGGATGTGGGGAAGGCATGATCGTGGAGGATCACCTTTGTTAACTTGCTTAATAACCGTAACGCAGTCATGCTGAATGCACCGGAAATAAAATGAGGCAAAATTAACAGGCTCACGAGAAGCCATGTCAATCATCGAATAAAATGGGCGTGAAATCCCGTAAGTATGTTTCTGTAAATTAAGGATAGCAACTAAGAATTGTAATGCAGTGCGTTCAGGGTCAGGGCGACACAAAATGGCATACTCATTCGATGAGTGCCGGGGAAATAATTCTACCATAGTAGCAATAGGAAGGAGAGGACCATTCTCCACTCCTTCTACGGGCAGACGAAATGCTTCAATGAACGACGCTAAGGTGATGACGGCACGGTTCGGTAAACATGTGATCGGCCAACATTGCTCTATGCTAGATGTGGCGGCTATGGCAGATATGATCTGTGCATAAAAGGGTTGACACTCCACTGAATGCCAAGGCAATTCAGCGAAGTTCAACAGGCCGCGGATACGCAAGAACTCACTCACGTCCTGAGGGAGTCCTTCACGGAAGGTAGCGAAATTGGCTAATGCTTCCATGATGCGCACGCAAAGTCACAAGAACACGAATACACAGCAAACATAGAAAACACAGCGCACAGAACACACAAACACAATAGCGATTAACAGTGAAAAGAAGAAGAATTAAGTAGACACTCAGCAATGTGAAGCGATCGAGCACTCTAATCATCGTGGAGTATGGAAATGATAACCTCCATACTTACGGCATGCATGCATGAGAAAAATCAGTAACACAGGGCGACGATTAATCATAATTAGATATCAAAACGAGGAGTTTTATGGTATTTATTCAACCAAAATGCGGAAATAAATAAATAAAAAAATAAATGACACGCGAAAAAACGAAGAATATGTCAGCGGCGATCAGGCGCTTGGTGATATGGATGCAAATTTGAACCATTGATTACTTTAGGAAGAGGAATTCTGGTCAAGGTAGTCAACCGAAAAGTAGCTAGTCCCACTTGCTCACTAATCCGGTAAGGACCGAACCACCGTAATTTAAATTTCCCAGCAGCATGATTTGCTTTAGCATTGTAAAAGAGCACAAGTTGGCCCACCGTAAAAACTGGAGTCTAGAGAAAGCGATCATGGGTACGGGCTTGCCGCAACTGAACTTCTTGAAGAGTCAGAAAACTTTCCCAGCAATGTTCATCCAAGGCTGTGAGTGTGTCCAACCGAAATGGCAAAGAGTCTTCAGGTAACAGCTTCTGAGTTATGGCCACGCGTAAGCTTGGCATGACAATATCCATCAGCGCAATTGCTTCTAACCCATAAGCAAGCTTGAAAGGGATCATTCCGGTTTCTACTTTGTAAGTAGTCGGGTATGCCCATAAGACTACGAGTAGTAACTGATCCCAACGTTCTGGTGATTCTACGACCAATTTTCGAAGCATACTCAACAGCGTCTTGTTGGTACTTTCAGCTAAACCATTAGCACGGGGATAATATGGGGAACAGAATTTATGTAGAATTTGAAAAGTATGCGTTAGTACGTGCATTAAATTGTTAGCAAAGTGTGTTCCTTGATCTGTCACAAGCTCCAGAGGTAATCCATAACGCGGGAAGACGTCCTTCATCATGCATTTTGCCACCGAAACAGCTGTGGTGGACCATGAGGCCCAAGCTTCTGCCCACCTAGTAGCGTAATCTGTACAACTTAGGATGTAGCGAGTGTTGCTAAGGATCGCTGGTGGTGTTATTGGCCCAATAAAATCAAGGCCCCACTTCTCAAAAGGTTCCAAAGGTAATACAGGTTGCAAAGGGAAAAAATGGCATTGTAATGGCTGTCCAGATCGTTGACAAGTGTCACACTGCTGCACCAACTACATCACATCTTTATACATGGTAGGCCACCAAAGCCCACTTTGCAGAATTTTTCGGTGAGTAAGATCTGCTGCAAAATGTCCACCGGAGGGTATCGAATGTGCCATAGCAATAACCGAGTCTGCTTCATGTGGTGGAATACTGCGAAGTAAGACACCAGTATGATCCATGTAGTACAATTGTCCTACAATCAACCGGAATCTACGACTGTAAACTGCAATTTTCCACCGCACAGCAGGAGGCGTATGAGGAGGAAGACATCCATCAGTCAGAAAAGTTAACAACATATCATAGTAGGTAGACGACAGAGGAAGTTCTGCCGATTCTTCACGAGCCATTTCAGTAATGTAAATTGCTCGTGTGGTGTCACCAACACCCATCGAAGCTTCATCGGAATCCAACCGAGAGAGAAAATCTGCTAATGCATGTGCGGTGTCGGGTCGATGAATCACTTCATAATCGAACTCTTGTAATAATAAAATCCAACGAGCCAAGCGACCACCTAAATGTTGCTGTCGGACCAGATATACAAGCGCGACATGATCCATGTGAAAGGTGAATTTTCGACCGAGTAAATAATGCCGGAATTTCTTCACAGAATACACCAACCCGAGACATTCTCTTTCAGTCACTGAATAGTTTCTTTCAGCAGGAGCTAATTGGCGACTTGCATAATATACAGGCCGAAACCATTTATCCATTTGCTGCATTAAAACACTGCCAATGGCTATATCCGATGCATCTACAAAGACATGGAATGGGCGGTCCCAATCAGGAGGTTGCAAAATTGGAGCCTGCGTCAATAATCCTTTTAGACGATCGAATGCAGTTTGGCATTCCAGAGTCCATTCAAACTGTCGTGGAGTACTAGTCATTAGCCGATTAAGTGGTGTTGCTAAATGGGCTAGCCACCGTAGATGCCTGCCATGCCACCGGATTTGACCGAAGAAGTGCATAACTTCTTTCGGTGTTGTAGGGACGGGTGCTTCCAACACAACTGCGACTTTGTCTGGATCGACTTGGATACCTTGTGCAGATATAATATGTCCAAGGAGTTTACCACAAGAAACCGCAAAAACAGATTTTGTCGGGTTCAGGCAGAGTCAGTAATCACGGCATTTCTCAAAGCAGCACCGTAAATGATATAGGTGTGCCGCAATCTTGCCAAATAAGGAGAAGTCATCTAAATAGACTTGCATAAAAGTAGTTAGGTAGGGTGAAAAGACTTCTTGCATACAGCGTTGAAATGTGCTGGGAGCATTCCTTAACCCAAACCACATGACCGTACAAGCAAAACACCCCTGTTCGTAACGAAAGCTGTTTTCGGTATGTCTTGTTCAGCCATTCTGACCTAGTTATAACCACTATAGCCGTCTAGAAAGGAGTACATCTTGTGCTCGACCACTCTGTCGAGCATTGTGTCAAGAAAGGGCAGAGGAAATGGATCAGGTACCGTGGTCGCATTCAGTTTTCGATAATCCATACAGATTCGTAGCTGCTTATTTTTCTTCGGAACAATCACGATCGGAGATATCCATTCAGCGTGTTCGATTGGTACAATGAATCCCACCTTCAATAACCAATCGAGTTCTGCTTTGACCTGTGCTGCATAATTAGGATTCATTCGGTAACTAGATTGTTTAATTAGCTTCGCCTCTGGTTTGAGCACGACCCGATTTTGATAGATCCGCGGATCAAGACCTTTCATATCGTGATAGTCCCAAGCAAAAACATCAGAAAACTCACGCAGGAGTCGGATCAAGTCTTCTTGAAATGCCTTGGACAATCCTGCCTTAATCTTAACAGGTCGCGGGTTAACTTCATCACGCAAATTATAGGTTACTAACTGGTCTTCCGGGATATAAAATTGACGAGGTTTCACCGGATCGTCAGCTGATTATAAAAGTTGATGTAGAGTGGCTCCATCCATAGCAACACTATCATCTACATCTGCATCTCCGATCACGGGAACAACCGTACAGGCTGTCGGACTCCAGTTGTCTGCTACAGCTTGAAGATCTATAGTACCTAAGGAAATCAGATCTTTATTGTTCTTCAAAAACGCCTCTTCTTCATCGTCAGATAAGCCATCCAACATGTGGACCGGCTCTGCTACATAGGGTCTAGCATGAAGCTCACAGGGCTGAATGGCATCCAGTTTGACAACATATTTACGGTGATTATCTTTGAAAGTCAACTCATGCGCTGATCAATCTTGTATCACTTTGGCCTGTTTCAACCAGGGTCGACCGAAAAGAAGATTATAGTCGAGGCTGGATTCTGGTAGTTCTAAGACTACGAAAGTCATTTTGAACGTGGTACCCCACAAAGTAATCGGGATATTCCGGACTAGTCCCACCGGATGGACTCCGGATTGATCTACCATTCTAACAAAGAATTGGACGGGCTTGATCTGGGTCCACCTTAATTTCTTACAAAGAGTTGTAGTTGCTATGTTCACACCCGAACCGCCATCGATTAACTCTTGAGTAATCTTATGATTTTTATGCCAAACATTGATTAAGAGGACTGAATGATCCACCGTAGAATCATTTTCCGGTTGTATTGTTGCAATGGCCGGAGAACTAGGGGATCCAAAACTGACCTATTGCTGGAATTGTTGCCTAACTCCAGGCACCAAGGCGCATAGCTACCCCAAAGGGAGTGTAATTGAAGCCTTCGAGAGAATATCCCATACCTGGTCTGTTGGAATTGCACTCTTCATTGATTCTGATGATGATTCTCTTGTTACGGGGGTAGAGGCTTGTTTATATGCGCTCTCATCTTTGGCAAGGGAGCTTGTGTCACTAGAATTGGATCAGGGAATACAGTTGGTTCTTTAGCGGCCCACTGACTGGCCTTGGTATACATTCACTACTGTTCGCGGATACCAGGTTCAAACACCTCAGCTGCTGGTTGCAGCTGCTTACCTAATCGTGTCTCGACCACTATTGCTTGTGATTCCACTGGTGAAATATAGACCATGTTGGTCATCGAGTTCTAGCGCTCTTTCGTTCTTTTGTCATATTCGGCTGCATCCTTGCAAAATCTGCGGATGTGGTCAATCTCACCGCAAAAGTGACATCGAGGTGGTGGAAGGGAAGCACCTTCCGTTGATGTACCTACCTGCCATCGATTTGCATTAAAACTGGTATTCCGCTGTCCTCGGTAATTTCGGTATCCTTGTGGCTGATAGTTTTGCATCTGCGGTGGCACATAGTGGGTTGCTGGCTGACCTGGTTCTTGTATAATGGTGTTTACAGCTGCTCGTCCCTACACTTTGGCATTATACACACAATTTTTGGTTGAGTGTCCGGTGGTATTGCAGATGGCACAATATATCTGATTAAGGGCACATGTAGCACTGGTGTGCCCTGGATTTTTACACTTGGTGCAATACATCTGTTTAGCCGGATCATCTATAACGTTCTTGCTGGTTTTTAGCCACTCCAAGTCTTCAGTGAATCCTCCAACCTTATGCTCTAGTTGCAGGGCCATCGCGATAACAACTTCCAGTTTCATAGCACCCAAACAGCGGATGATCATGATTTGTCTTAGCTGTGGGGTCAAACCATTAATGAACCACTGGGTTATAACATCACCCGATAAATTAGCATGTGCCGGAGGCAATTGTCTTAAATGAGTTCTAAACAATGTGGCATATTCCTGAATAGTCTGGTGCGGCTTCTGTCTATTGTTTTGCAAGTAATCCAAAATTTTCGGCAGGGTTCTTCTTCAGCCGGAACCTCTGCAAAAACGCATCCCTTACCGCCTTATAGGTAACGAAATGGTTGATATCATACTCTGTTAACCACCTCGCTGCTTCATTGACTAATGTTGACTGGAATACGATGGCCTTGTACGCCGGATCGATTGGATAATTCAGTACGGCATAACTTATCTCAAAGGTACGCACATGTGCATCAGGGTCGTCACCTAGAAATCCACCAAACTTTGTGTACGTCACCCCTATTGGAACATGTCGAAGTGGAAGTGGCTGTGGCTGTTGCTGCTGTTGTTGTTGCTGCTGCTGTTGTTGTCCACTCATGGTGCTATTAGTGGTACCGTTGCTGTCTCCTGAGTTCTGAGGAGGTGTTTCTGGTCCTTCGGAATCTGTGTGGTCAGACTGCTCACCTTCCGGCTTGAAAATAGTGTTCAATCTCTTACGAATCTCCAAATCGAAGAGCCTATCCTCAGCCTTGATATCCAAGTAGGCAAATTGGCCCCGAACAGTGGTGTCCGAAATGAAGATTCACTAGGGAGTATCACACGGTCATCAGAAAACTATAAATTCCTTGCAACTGGAACCAAGATATCACCGAAATTTGTCGAACTTTCCCCAAAACAGGTTATTCTTTCATCGGCAATGATCTCTCTGGTAACACCACTTTATCCTCGAAAACGTTCGAATCATGACCAGACGGTGTCAGGTCAACTGTGCACTCTGTCCCTGTACACTCCGAAGTTACTCTACCTTCTGCAGACTGCACCGAAATTACACCAAAATCTACTAGAATTTCCTCATGTGTCACCGGAATTCTACCGGAATCACTGCTAACAGGCTCCACTCCTTTGACAACTGGACTTAACCGGTCTATACTTCTGCCACCTAGGGGTGTCCCTAACAAATTTGGTACCATCCAGGGATGCTGGTCTCTCTTGTACTTCGGATAAGACTCGCTGGACCGAGTAACCGGCATATATCACCTCTGCACCACTTGCGTACTACTCCACCTTACTGATTATTCACCATCTATGCCACCTTCCCACAGACAGCGCTAGTGTTAAAATGCACATTTACATTACAGACATTTTTAAGTTCTTTCGGGTTCTTGGGAGTGGTAGGGGTTTGATAAAATCAGAGGCCCTGTATCTTAATTTTCCCAATTAACTTATTCAATGTGTAGTACGTTAGCAGCGTTCAATATCGAATCGCTTACTGTCAAAATTCTGGTTAGCCTTTTCACAGTAAGTAACGCGGGAATTATTCATTACCGTCACACAGACTTACTATCCGCAACTTAACAGTACTGTGTTAATCACAAATTGATGTAATTAAACAAAGGTAAGAGCAATAATACTCAGATCTCACAAATGCTGCACTACGACGACGTCTCCACAAACCGTAATTGCCCAAACAGACAGTCTGGCGATCCCGCTTGTCGTCACCGGAGAGTCACCGCAATGTCTTTTCATTAATTGATAAGAAGATACATCACTTCGCAACGATCTTTCGGTTCGTGCGGGATAGGAAAATATAGGAATTATGAAAATACAGAATGCCAATCCGGCAGCTTTCAGAAGGGACTACAACAATTATTCAAAAGATCAACCACATGAAGACTCATTGCTTCTTATGAATCTACGGCACAAAGAAGGTAAAGAGGATGATCATTTGTTCTACATAGATTCAAGATGTTCGAATCATGTTGTAGGCAACATTGCTCTTCTATCTGATTTGGAGAGTCGAAAGCATAGACATGAAGTGCAAACAGGGGATGAAACAAAGCACAATGTGGAGAAGATTGGTAATGTCAAAGCTTCCAATGGCAGGACAAACATTCTAAATAAGGTTCACTATGTACCCACTATCACTAAAAACCTAATAAGTGTAGGCCAAATAGTTGAAAAAGGCTTGCAAGTTAGGTTCACCCAACATGGAGCTTTTGTGGAAGATCCATGTCAAGGCTTCAAGAAGATAGCCAGAGGTGAGAAGCATGGTAGGCTCTTCACTTTTGAAGTAGGAGAAACCAGGAACATAGCTCTATTCAACTTTGGGTCTCAAACGGTGTGTGGCATAAGAGACTTGCTCATGTGAATGAAAGAACCTTGAAGGATATATGTAGGGATCAAAGTGTTCTAGGACTGCCGAACATATCAAAGCAACACACAATCAATAGGTGTGATGCATGTCAGATTGGGAAGGCACAAAGACAACCATTCAACCACAAAGGCTACATCCACAACAACTTATTGGACTTAGTACATACAGATGTATGGGGACCAAGTCAAGAACCTTACTTGGCAAGATCAAGGTATTATGTCTCATTTATTGACGACCATAGTAGATGGACTATTCTATACTTTATCAAGAGTAAAACTGAAGTGCTTGATTGCTTCAAGAAGTATCTTTCACATGTGGAGAATCATACAGGTAGATCACTAAAGAAGCTCATATCTGATGGAGTGGGAGAATACTTCTCCAAAGAGTTTGATGAGTTCTTGCAGGAAAAAGGTATCAAAAGGGAAGTGACTACTAGGTACTCTCCTCAACTAAATGGAATTGTAGAGAGGAGAAACAAGACATTGGTTGGATCAGCCCGAACAATGCTTGAAGAGAATAAGTTGCCACATTCTCTATGGGCAGAAGCTATTTCAACTATTGTGCACCTTGTCAATAGACTACCATCCAAATCACTTCTAGGTATGACTCCTTATGAAGCATGGCATGGAAGGAAACCTAGCCTTGGACATTACAACGTTTTTGGTTGTTTAGCTTATGTTCATGTACCATCACAAATAAGAGGTAAGCTAGGTAAAAGGGCAACAAAGGCAGTTTTTATTGGATATGATTCGACTCAGATCGGTTACAGGTTCTTCAATCCATCATCAAGCAATTCACTACAAGTAGAGATGTTGTGTTTGAAGAACACAGGTCTTGGTATGATGAAGACAAACAAAAGGTAACACTACCATATGATCTTGATTTTGATTCTCATCAATTAGGAAGCAAGCATGATACATAGGTCCAGGATCCAAGAAGTGATACAGATGATGACCAAGATGAAAGAGAAAAGGATTACAAGCGATGGAAGTCAAGAGGCAAAGCAAAGATGCAAGAGGTTGGAGAATGCTCCAAACAAGCACCTAGAAGATCAGCAAGAGAGAAGAAACAACCAGAAAGGTATAGATATGATTCCACATTTGTTACGAAGCATTCAATATTCTTGGCAAAAGACTCTATTTCAGAGGAACCCTCAACCTATGAAGAGGCAAAGGGAAACCCTAATTGGAAAAAGGCCATGAAGGAAGAATTAGATGCATCGAAGGAAATGAACACTTGGGATTTGGTTCCAATGTCACCGAATCAAAAGGTAATTGGTTGCAGATGGGTATATGAAGTTAAACGGAACTCAGATGGATCAGTTTGCAAGTATAAGACAAGATTAGTTGCCAAAGGATGCTCTCAAACTCATGGTATAGACTATGAGGAAACATTCTCAACAATTGCAAAGATGACTACAATCAGGACATTGATAAGTGTAGTTGCTACAAGGAATTGGAGACTTCCCCAACTTGATGTGAAAAATGCATTCTTAAATGGTTGGATAAGTGAAGAGGTATACATGTCACAACCACCAGGTTTTGAAAACCCTAATCATCCATCTTATGTTTGCAGACTTAAGAAAGCATTGTATGGATTGAAACAAGTTACTAGAGCTTGGAATTACTAGTTGGTTATATATCTTCAAGATCAAGGGTTCAAAGCTAGTAGCTCAGATCCTTCTCTATTCATCAAAAGGGATCACAATGAGGTTATCTTTCTATGTGTATATGTAGATGATATTATTGTGACAGGTGATGATCTAAATGGCATTCAAAGGATCAAGAGACACATGAAAGAGGAGTTCAAAATCAGTGACCTAGGTGAGCTCACATATTTCCTAGGTATGCGGGTGATATATACAGATGAAGGAATGTATTTGACTCAAAGAAGATACATTCACGATCTTCTTCTCAAGTTCAAAATGGAGAACATGAAAGCTACAGGTACACCTTTGGAGATGAATCATAAACTAAGTGTTTATGAAGGTGAGAAAATTGAAGAAATTAAAGAGTATCAAAGCTTGGTAGGTAGCTTGATATATGCTACTCATACAAGGGCAGACATCTCATATAGTGTGGGAGTGCTTAGTCAGTTCATGCACTCACCGAGAAGACCACACATGGATGCGGCTAAGAGAGTACTTAAGTATCTCAAAGGTACAATCAACGAAGGTATATTCTATCCTTACTCTTCAGATTTGGATATCAAAATCTACTCAGATGCAGATTGGGCAGGAGCTAAGGATGATAGAAAAAGTACATTTGGTTACTTAGCATTTGCAGGTTAGAAGCTAGTGTCATGGAGTTCCAAGAAGCAACCAACAGTTGCTTTATCCTCAACTGAACTAGAGTACAGAGGCTTGACCATAGCAACTCAAGAGGCAATATGGTTAAAAGCATTGTATACAGATTTGGGACTTGTGAGTTCCAAACCTCACATATTTGGAGATAATGTAAGTTCCATGCATCTAACAGCACATCCTATTTTCCATGCGAGAACCAAGCACATAGAAGTCCATTACCACTTCATCAGGGAGAAGCTCATGGCAAAGGAGATCGACATTTCTTTTGTTCCGATTGAAAAGCAAGTAGTAGATATGATGACAAAGGTATTCAGCGTATCAGATAATGAAGACTCAAGCATACTTTAGCTTGAGGGGCAGCTAGTGGAACATCAAGCTTACACTATGCTTGAGGTGGATTTGATCTACACCAAAGGCTATCGCGTCGAAAGAATATCCATTGGAGAGTTCTTTTTCTTATGCTCATTCATTATATTTTTTGAGAGATTTTTTATGGTTCATTTACCATTGTAAAAGCCTTGAGCTTTACACATGTAAACGTAGAAAGATAAAGCCCAAATCCCATGATTTTGTGGTGGTTGAAGTTGCATTCAATCAAGCAATCAAATCACCTAAAAGTAGATCAAACTAGATCTTCACTTTTCCTAGATTGTAGGGAAGTGAACTGATTCCCTCCAACAACCATTCCCAGCTTCATTTGAATTCAAATTTCACTTGTAGAAGTCATGGAAAAATCCTAGAGTCTATATAAAGACTTGAAATCATTTGTACAATACATCGAAGCAATATACATACACTTGTGACCATCATTGTCTTGCTCCTTCAATTCTCTGCATCATCTTCTTTGCCAATAGTAATCTTGCAGCAGTTGTTGCTCTCTCTCCACAGGTCCAAATTGAGTGCAAGATGGCTCATTGGAAAGATATTGGTGTCTCATTTATGCTTATAAATGTTCATAGCATTTGGTTCAATCGATTCGGAGAAATCTTAGTTTTTCTATCTCGGGGTCAATCTCTATGTATTCCTAAAAAATAGGAAGTACCACCGGTGAATGTCGCATTCATTCCTATAGCACATTTTGCTTATTCCTTATACTTTTGTGCATTCTATACACTCAACCCTATGTGTAACACTACCATAAAAGGATTTTTTCTAATTGTAATCACGCTCGTCACTATGGGCATTTGAAGTTCATTGTCTCTTCCATAGATAGTAAGTTTTTGAGCTAGTCGACCCGTGAACCTATCTATTTTGTATCGGCTCATTCTCCTTGATGATCCAAAGTACATAGTGCATTTCTTTGCACTTATTACATGCTTATAAGGTTTATTTGAGTCTCCATAAGAACAAGGGCTGGTCTTGTGCCGGTTGGCTTGACCAAACTTCATCGCTTCGAAACGCACTTTTCTACCTTCTACAAGCTTCTCGAAGTTCTTTCAGGCTAGAGTGAGTGCATGCCACGGCTGATAGAATTCATATTTTTCACGTGAACTAACTGTGATGTGGCCAGAATGGCACACTTTCTGGAAGTAGACATTTCTATTACAATGAATATGGTAGCAAGTCTCCTACCCTTTTTTTTTGAAGAGAATAGGAAGTTGAATTAAATAACAGAAAGAGGCTAGTTAGGAGGGGAAGTCCCTCTAGTCCGGTAGATTACAAAGCAATTTTCAAAAAGCTCATCATGGTCAGGTTCTTAGGGCAATACAGAGACAAAATTCTACCTTTCCATCTTGTGTAAGTTAGTCTTTTACAAATCACATTATCCAAGAAAAACACACTATGAGAGCCTGAACGAGTATGGTATGACAGAGGTGCATCTTATTCGCTATCACCCAAAGTCTGCACCAGACATTTTGACATAATTTTTGCCTCCTCAATATCACCTCTCTCATGAACAAGTGCATCATGTAAATCTGCATCAGAAATGGAATGATCTACATCATCACATGTAAGCTTGAAAGGCTAAGAAATTGCCTCGTTAAGACCACCACTAGTCTATCCACCTATAAAAAGAAGCAACAAAGTATCATACATGTCTTTGGAGCTAAAAGGTGTCTCCTTAGTACATGAAAGTAGTGGCTGAATAGCATCTTCCACAAAAACAACATCATGGCTAGCCAAAATGCATTTAATCTATGGATGATACAAATGATAGCCTTTGCTTTTAGAACTATACTCAACAAAAATACATTTCACCCTTTTATCATCCAATTTTCTGTGTTGTTGTTCAAGCACTAATCCATATGCCAAACAACCAAAAAGACAAAGGTGAGCAATGGATGGCTTACGACCATGCCAAGCCTCATATGGAGTGATAGATTGCAATGCTTTAGAGGGACACCTATTAAGTACATATGTTGCACACATGACAACCTCAAGCCATAAATTATGTGGTAAAGCGTGACTCTTAACCATACACCTCACCATCTCCATGAGTGACTTGTTCTTTTGTATAGCAAATCCATTCTGTTGAGGTACTACATATGACACTATAGAGTGATGTTTTATCCCACGTTCATATAGAAATGCATTAAATTTAGAGTACATATATTCCCCCCTCGATCAAAATGTAGCATGTTGATTTTACATAATGACATATTTTCATTCAAAATGAAGAACTGTTTGAAGCACATAAACACTTCAAACTTTGCTTTGAGTGGATATACCCATGCATGCTTGGAAAAATCATCAATGAAAGTCACGAAGTAAAGATAGTTTCCAAAAGAGAGTGTCTACATAAGACTACAGACATCAATCTCAACAAGCGGCAACTTCTAAGTAGCTCGAACTGAACAATCTTTTGGAAAGCAGGAATGCTGCATTTTGCCCAAATTACAGCCTTCACAGCCATGTTTTTCAGGTGCATCAAGTTTGGGCAAAGAGGACACCATTTTAGATTCCTGCAAGCATAGCAAACTAGAGAAATTCAGATGATCGAAGCATGCATGCCAAAGCTTTGCATCTGCCATAGCTTGAGAATCATGTAGTGCACATGTTGAATCATTCACAGATTTTTCATAGTCTATGAGCTTATACATCCCATGACATAGAATGCCAAAAGCAATAATCATGTCACCATTTGACGGATCATGAATTGTACATCTTTCATCAACAAATTACACAACCAAGCCAATCTTGGCTAATGTAGATATTCATAATAGATTCTTCTTGATCCCTGGCACAAAAAAAGCATCTTACAATGTAAAAGAACTATCATCACTAGTGGTGAGAATGATCTTACCAACTCCCATGATCCGATAGGAGTTATTGGCGCATGTGATAGTATTCCCTCTAGGGGCAGCCTCAAGTGAAGTGAATAAATTGTGCTCCAAGGTAATATATGAGGAAACTGCGCTCCAAGGCAAATATCTGAGTCTACTACAAACATACACTATTCAAGAGAAGATGGGTCAAAAATGCAAACAATAGTAAATGCCCATTCTTCATTCTACATAGGATTAGTAGACTCTGCTTTTGGTGTATAAGCCTCTGCAACAACCATTCCAGCCACTTTTTTCTTTGCCTCTTTTGCAATGAGTTTTAGATAATTCTTTATCACATGATCATTTCCTTTATAGTACTTACAAAAAAATTTCTGCTTTTCTAATTTCTTCTCATCTTTATCTTCCTTCTTTGAATGTGTAGCATTTGCATGTTTCTACTTACTATTAGATAAGCTCCATTTACCTTTGCCCTTCTTACTAGCCAAGAAAGCTTGATCTGCTACATGTGTAATAGACTTGTTCTTCCTAGACTGATCTTCCTACAACAGAATAGAGACTAACTCCTCAAATGACAAGGCATTTGGATTGCCTTTCATCATCAAATGGAGAGTACAAGCGAAACTCTGATATGAATTAGGAAAACCATTCAGCATGGTCTACACAAGTGAGCTATCTGGTATAACTTCATAAGCATAAATCAACTATTCCTTCAAGCCTTTGATATTATTCAGAAAGTGTCCATAGAATCACCTTCATTCATATGCTCTCTACACCTATTTTCGGAGTTAATCAACATGAGCCTCATTCCTTGCCTGGTAGAATGTGGTAAGTGTATCCCAAGCATCCTTTGTTGTTCTACAAGAGAGAATCTGAGGAATAATGGCACGTTTAACAAACAAGGCTATCAATGCATGTGCTTGAGCATCTTTGCCATCCCAATGAATTTGCTCTATAGTACATGCAATAGGAACCCCAATACGAACATGAATCTCTAGAATATCACTATCTTTGATGCCATTTGCATGAGCTTTGGTACTTGTATTTGTAGGTGTACTAGGACATTTTCAACACCCTACACAATATTCCATAGTCCTTTTGCGACCAATGCATGACGCATCATATAAGCCCACAATAGGTAATTCGTACCATCCAACTTATCTTTAACAACCAACATACAAAATACATCACCGCTTTCAGTCATGGCCATTGACTAAAATACCTTGATGCAAAAAGTTGATTGTATCTCAAAAAGTTGAATAGAACTACCTTGTTGAGTTCTACTAAGCCTATAGTAGACTTTGAGATGGTTATACTGGTGAACCAAAACGTACATATATCTTTGATACAAAAAGACAAGATATTCTGCACAAGTGCTATGATAGTGCATTCAAAGGCTGAAACGAGCTCACATCATGATTTTGGCACCACAAAATGAAGCAGTTTTGGTCTCCTAATCACCCTGATTATGCTCAACAAATTTCATGTGATTCGTAGACTATGACAAGAGAGGTGTTGATGACACCCTAGATGAAGTAGCAACATTCTCTAATACCAATTGTTGGAGTTCGAGGTTTCGGGAAGCACGTAGATAACATAAGGAAGAAGATGAAGCTTGGTGCACAACACACAATACTGAATGTATTACCACTAGAAATGTATAAAGATAAGTAGCCCATTAGGGCAATAGGATTATATACAAGGCAGGGGGAAAAACATCCTAA
The DNA here is from genome assembly GCA_020310875.1 of Ceratopteris richardii. Classification (NCBI taxonomy): domain Eukaryota; kingdom Viridiplantae; phylum Streptophyta; class Polypodiopsida; order Polypodiales; family Pteridaceae; genus Ceratopteris; species Ceratopteris richardii. The sequence continues at coordinate 43,225,325 of CM035417.1, read as the reverse complement.
AGAGGGAAAAATTCGGCCCGGCAATCCTAGAGTGTTCACAGGCATCACTACCTAAATATATCAACATACTAAGCATGCATTATTGGTGTTAAAGGATCCTTCACAATGTTGTACCTTTAGAGGTATTTTGTCCCACAATGGATAAGAATGTATAGTTGGTCTTGAAACAATGTCACACATCTAACCAAAGAACCCCTAGCAAGCATGCAACACTTCATCACATGCATTTAGTCCTTGAGCAAAGTGCCCCATTGGTAGATTACTTTTTAAAAGACATTAACCCTCTCAAACAATGTAGTTAAGGTATCAAAGCAAATGATATGTCTTGAAAAACATTAATTACACAAATGAGACAAGGATGAATTCTTGAGTGTATGTGTGAATGAGAGTGAATATATTCCTTTTTTTGAAGATACTGAGAGTGAATTGGTAGGTAGACACCTCACCTAAAAGATTTGGAAAGACCATCTTCTCTGTTTTTTTTGGATTTTGGTGGCCCATGCTCGATATGGATGTGAAAACACATGTAAAAAGATGATAAACGTTCCAAAGTTCTCAATGGCTTGCAAGGAGGGCTCAATTCCATTGATATCCATGACCATTGATAAACAAATTCACAAACTAGGGAATCAAATTCATAGGCATTTATTGAATAGCTAACTTTCTCTCTAACTCCCTATTTTAGTGGGTGGGTATATTTGCATATATACATTGTCTTAATACTACTAACAATTTGATATTAACAAAAATATTAGAAGAAATACTTTCCCCCTCACACTTTCCTGATAACTTTGATGATTTTTATTTCTTACTTCTCCACTTCAGTCTTGAACGCGTTGAGCCATCAAATCCCCCTATTTTTGCTTCATACAGAAGATGCAAATCATGTTATGAATATCAAATCAATCTTTCTTTTAAAGAGGCCCCAATTCCAAAATTAGAATAAGAATATTAAAACTAAGAAATTTGAACCTTATTTCTAGCTCCACCCATGTAATGAGATGGTACTACACGTAATTCACATGAAACTTTGTTTTTGGCATATAAAATGATACACAACCATAAAATGGGGATTCCTTTTACCAAATTCTATATGGAATAGCATCATAATTCTAATATTGAGCTTATCCCAAATGTTTTGAAGCAATTCAATCTAGGTCAAATTCTCTCAAGAAAGAATGATCTACATGTGGAACAATGTTCTTGATTAGGATAAGCTATACTTATTTGCAATAGATAAAGCTACCCCAAACTACATTGATTCTTCTAATAACCTCACACGTTGACCAATATTTCTAGAACCCTAAAAGAGGTACCGTAAAGGCCTTGAAAAGAAATGAAAAACAATGTAAGGAAGAAGAAATTATCATGATCTAGAGCAAAGGAATAAAGAAAAATATCACATAAATGAAACCAAAAGTGAAGTAAAAAGAGTTACGATATATGAAATATAGTATGAGTAGAAAGGTAAAAGCTGTAGTTCCTAATATTGAAGTTCCTTCAAGAACAAGGATCAAGTCAATCACCAAAGGATATGAAAGGAACCTATGTAGAACCTTATAAGGCAGGATATAATGAAAATAGTTGGTATAAGATAGAATGTACGGTCATGATACTAAGGTCAATTAAGATTTTTAGGACATAATGTCAAGGCAAAGGAGATAATGAACAGAGGTCTTACACTCTCTCACACACAAAGAGATGAGCAAACACAAACTGAGGGAAGGAAGAGTAATATTCTTCTTCTTCTTCTATAAAATAAATAGAATAAACAAGAATGACCTAATACAGCAATGAGACCATTACAATATATAATAAAAACTACATAAAGAAAATCCTAATTTCTACGAGATATACCAATGTAACCACTATACATGTTAGAGAAATGAAAAGTGGTATGCGTCATCCTCAATCATCACATGATGAGCTTGATATTTCAACAATCCCCCTCAAGCTCATGATTATGTCCTATAATCCAATCATCTTCAAAAACTACTTCATATTCTCTGCTCTAAGTGCTTTGGTGAAAATATCAGCAACCTACTCACCTATCCTCACATAAACAGATATCACTTGTTAATACCTTATCCTTGATGAAGTGATAATGTACCTTGATATGTTTTGTTCTAGCATGAAGTACAAGATTTTGTGCAAACTCTATGATGCAAAGATTATCAAAAATAAGGGATGATAGGCTTCTGGAGTTCAACACCTAAATTTTCAAATAGCATCTCTAGCCATGGCACCCCCCATACTACCATTGCAACACCTCTACACTCAGCCTATGTACTTGAAAAAGAAATAGTGGGTTACTTCTTACTACACCATGTAATAGAAACACTTCCAACTCAAAATAGAAAGCCATTAGTAGATCTTCTATTTGGAACACTACCAGGCTAATATACATCTATAGATTCATTAACTTGCATTCTTGCACCTACTTCATAAAACAATGCATAATCCAAAGTACCTCTCTCATAAGGTAGAGTGTGTCTCAAAGGATTTAAATAATTTCATTTTTGGAAACTTGAATAAATTGGATTTCAAGTCCTTGAGTGTATATTAGATCAAGACTTGTAATTATGAGATGTATCAAAATTCCCATAATTTTCATGTATGTAGTAATATTTCAAATACTTCACGTGATGTAGTATCCAACTTCAAATTCTGATCTAATGGATAGAAATCAGCTTACAATCAGCCATACCATATTCTTGCAATATACCCAATGCATATTGCCTTTCAAAGATCCATATATTTGTTTCTATATGTATCAACTCAATGTCGAAAAAACAGCATACCACACCAAGATCTTCCATGTCGAATTCCTATAGAAGGAGTTTCTTTAACTTTTAACTGCTTCACACATATAAAATCTAATGGAAGTTTAATAATCTTGACTTCTAGCATGCCCAATAAGAGGGGCTTGTTTAAGCCCATAAAAAACCTTTTTCAACTTGAAAACATATTCTAGAGGCCTTGAATCCTCATAGCCTTATGGTTGTTCCATGTAGAGTTCGTCCTGCAACTTACCATGTAAGAAAGCATTCTTTACATCTATCTCATGAAAAATCTAGCCCTTCTTTTGTAGCCAATATAACAAGTTCTCGAAGGGTAGCCATTTTAACTATAAGGTTGAACATTTCCTCATAATCAATGGCATATGTCTCTACGTATCCTTTAGCTGCCAATTATGCTTTATGCATGTTCATGCTACCATTACATTATACTTTACCTTGTAAACCCACTTGCCATCTATGGGTTTCTTACCTCTTAACAATGCAACTAGCTTTGGCGTTTCATTTTTATAAAGTGCAGCCTTCTCCTCATCCATTACTTTCTCCCAATCTACATTTCTGTTGGGAATGATGGATGGATACTCCAAGATGATGAGTAGGTGCTGCCAAAACCTGCTTTGTACCAGCCCTTTAATGATTCAGATTTGATAAGTAGACTTTTGTAGCTTTCCAATGACACCATAAAATGGCCTATGTACTTTGGAAATGATGTATAAAAGGATTGAATCAAAATAGACAACTTTGAACTTCAAGTCTTCAAGAAAACCTTCTATTTTTTACCATACACCTGCTGTATCTTTTGCTCAGTATAACCAACACAGTAGGAATTGGAAAAATTACTTTTAGGGGTATCTAATTAGCTTAGAAAGCTAACTATTACACATGGAATCACATAAAAAAGATTAACTATGCTTAGAGAAATTAATTTAGCAAGTAAACCTTTACCCCCGATATTTTAGGATTGTTGCAGACTTCGACCAGTGATCACCTCGACAAATTTTTCTCTGAAATGGCTGAATAGAAATCCTTAACATTTTGAGTGCATGTAGAAAACTTTGAGCTGGTTCCAACAAGCTATAGATCTTTGACTTTGGTGGAGAAATGAGTGGGATATGATCTCCACAAGTTGATTGACTAAGAGAGTCTATGATAGAGAACTTGGAGATGAACAATGTAGTTATATGTATTAATGAACAATGTTGTACAATGCCATAGGCATGAAGATCATTGCCTAATTGTGTAGAAAGGTGTGGGCTAGAGTGTAGGCCTCACACACACTCAGAAAGTACAATGAATAGCTCGGATTGATGAGTCTACTATCCGTGACTTCTTCCTAGAAGTTTATATAAGAGTTCACTTCCAATTTGAATTTGAATTCAAATTGTTGGCTCTCTCTAAAACGTGATCCTCCATTATAGGAGATATTCCATCAATCAACTCCTAACTTTTCCACGAGCTCTTCTTGGTAGGTGTTTACAAAGATTGCAAGTCAAACATGACTTTTACAAAAGGGTAAAATGGTAGTTAACCATTAGCATTGATTCTTATGCATCTTCTTATGTGTATGATCTACAAGCCAAATGTGTAGGCTTGCGAATTGTACCAACAGCTCCCCCTCAAGCCAAACATTTTGGCTTGGTCTTCATCTTTAATCTTCATGTATATCCTGCAATCCAATCATTGATTTGAACTTGAAAAGTTTGGTTCCATCCAAAGCTTTAGTTAACAAATCTGCACACTGCATGTTGGTTGATACATATGTTAGTTGAATGTCCTTGCTTAATAACTTCTCTCTCACATAATGGTAATGGACCTCTATATGCTTGGTCCTAGCATGATAAATAGGATTAGCTACAAGGTGAAGTGAGCTTGTATTATCTCCAAAGATCAATGGTGAGGTAGTATACAAACCGAATTCTGTATACAATAACTTGATCCATATGGCTTCTTGGGTAGCATTAGCCAACCCTCTATACTCTGCCTCAGTTGAAGACAAGGCAAGAGTAGGTTGTTTCTTTGAAGACCATGATATTGGTTTATCACCTACAAATGAAATGTATCCTAAAGTGCTCCTCCTATCATCCTTGCATCCTGCCCAATCTGCACCTGAATAGATCTTGATATCCAAGTCTGAAGTGTAAGGGAAGTACAACCCATGATGTTGAGTAACCTTGAGGTACTTTAGAATTCTTTTGGCAGCTTCTAAGTGAGGTACCCTTAGCTTGTGCATAAACTGACTTAGCACACTAACTCCATATGCAATATCTATCTTGTTAAGGTAGCATAGTTCAAGCTTCCCACTATGCTTTGGTAACCTGTAATATCATCAATTTCATCACCTTCATGGGCACTTAATTTTAGGTTTATCTCCATTGGAGTACTTGCAACTTTGGCATCCTGCAAATGAAACTTCTTCAACATATCGTGTATGTATTTTTTCTAAGTAATATAGTTTCTAGAGTTAGTATAGACTAACTCAAGTCCAAGAAAATACTTTAGTAAACCAAGATCACTGATGTTGAACTCCTTCATCATCTGCTTCTTGATTTGTCTGATTCCATTGACATCATTACCTGTAAGTATGATGTCATCAACATATACACATAGGTATATTACCTCCGAATTACTTCTGTTGATGAATAGAGAAGTACCTGCCTTACTCATGACAAAACCTTGGTCCTGAAGATATGTGGTCAATCTATGATTCCATGCCCTAGGTGCCTACGTCAATGCATAAAGATCTTTATTCAACTTGCATACATATGTTACCTTGTTTGGATCCTCATAGCCAGGAGGTTGTGACATATATACCTCCTCTGAAATCCATCCATTCAAGAAAGCATTTTTTACATCTAGGTGATACATGTTCCAATTCTTAGATGCAGCCACACTTATCAATACTCTGATGGTTGGCATCTTGGCCACAGGTGAGAATGTTTCTTCATAGTCAATGCCTTGGGTTTGTGCAAAACCGTTGGCCACCAATCTGGCTTTGTACCTGTTTATTGATCCATCAGAATTTCTTTTGAGTTTATAGATCCATCTGGATCCAATTACCTTCATGGAATCTTTCTTTGGTACTAGCTCCCATGTGTCACTTTCCTTGAGTGCTTCAATCTCCTCATCCATAGCTTTCTTCCATTCTGTTTTAGTCTTTGCTTCTTCATATGATCCTGGTTCTTCAATTGACAAGTCTTTGGCAAGATAAATAGAATTTTTAGTGACAAGAGAGGTGTCATACCCATATCTGATAGGTTTTTTGCTCTCCCTTCTTGAGTTGAAGATTCAGGTATGTCTTCTAGTTTCTTCATCTTGAGTTTGCCTTTGGACTTACATGCCTTGAATTCTTCAAGATTTATAATGTCTTCATCATCAGAATTGGAGTCTTCCTTCTGAATAGGTTCCTCCTTAGTAAGACTTGGAAACTCCTCCTCCAATTCATAGGGTAATTTAACCTTCCTGCATTCATTCTCATACCAAGAGTCATTTTCATCAAAGAAAAAACCTCTACTAACCATGAATCCCTTATTTGAAGGGTTGTAGAACTTGTACCCTTTCTGATTCAGATCATATCCAAGAAAGATACACTTCTCAGCCTTAGGGTCTAGCTTACCTCTTATCTGAGAAGGAATGTGTACATATGCTACACATCCAAATATCCTGCAATGATCAAGTGAGGGTCTCTTACCATGCCATGCTTCATAAGGGGTCATCCTATCAAGGGATTTAGATGACAACCTGTTTATGAGGTAAGTGGCAGTAGATACACTCTCTACCCATAAACAGTTAGGTAATTTTTTTTCATTCAACATTGACATAGCTGTTTCAACAATCAATCTATTTCTTCTCTGAGCTACCCCAGTCTGTTCAGGAGTATACCTTGTGGTGATTTCTCTCTTGATTCCTCTATCCTGCAAGAAAGCTACAAACTCATTTGAGAAGTACTCACCTCCTCCATCTAACCTTAGCCTCTTTAGATTCTTCCCTATCTGATTCTCAACAAGTGCAAGGTACCTTTTAAAATAGTTGAACACTTCATCTTTGTGCTTCATAAAGTACAATACAGTCCACCTGCTATAATCATCAATAAAAGATACATAGTACCTTAATCCTGAGATTGAGGGGTCTTTGCTTGGTCCCCATACATCTGTATGGACAAGTTCTAGGTAGTCCTCATGCATGTAGTCTTTCCTTGAGAATGGTAACCTGTGAGACTTTCCAAGCTGACAAGCACCACACTTGTAGATCATATGTTGCTTGGATACATTAGGTATCCCAAGCACACATTGGTCCCTACACATTTGCTTCAAGGTTCTTTCTCCTACATGCCCTAACCTTTTATGCCAAATCTCAAGCTCTAAAAGTGTTTGATCTTTGTAATTGTAGAGTGCAATATTCTTTGTATCTTCTAGCTCAAAAGTGAAACGTCTACCTAATTTTTCTCCTTTAGCTATTTTCTTGAGCCCATGCTTGGGATCCTCCACAAATGCTCCATATTGGTTGAACCTGACCTGCAAATCTTTTTCCACAATCTGTCCAACACTTATCAGATTTTTGGTAGTGGTTGGTACATATAGTACCCTGCTCAACAAGTTTGGATTCCCATAAGAAGTCTTAACATTTCCAACTTTAACTACTAAGTGCTTGGTGTCATCACATGTTTGAACTTGATGCTTACCTCTTGGTTCTTCAAGGTCAAAGAGTAGAGCTACATTGCCAGCTACATGATTTGAGCATCCTGAGTCAATGTAGAAGAGATGATCATCATTTGTACCAGGTTTTGAAGTCATATTCATAATCAAAAGAGAATCATCTTGCTCTTCTGTATAGTTGTTGTAATCCTTTCTAGATTTGAATCCTCCCTGGTAGTTGCCATTATAGTTGTTGTAGCTATTGTTGTATCCTTGATGATGGTTGAATCTGCCTCTTGATTGTGAGTATCCACTTCTTTGATATCCTCTTCCTCTCTGATTCTTGTAGTTCCTGAAACACTCATCTCTAGTATGATTTGATAAACCACAAATGTTGCATGGTGAGGACTTATAGAATCTCCTCCTACCTTGCTTACCTCCTCTGCCCCTTCCTCTTGACGATCTACCTCTCCCTGCATAGTTAGCTTGGGAGGTAGTGCCTTCATCCTCTCCTTTCCTATTCTTGCTTTTATCTTTAGAATTACTTTTATCAGTGTATAGGGAAGAAGAGCTATTACCTTTGGATGAGTCTCCATTCTTGTTGAGCTTGGCTTCATGAGTGAACAATTGCCCCATGAGAGTGGTAAGATATGGAATTTGCATGTCCATGTATAGGTCCATGGCAGTGGTGAAGCTTTCCCATTTGTCATCAGCTTTAATCCCATTGATCACTTGCCTTACTATCTACTCTTCTTCAATCTCTTCTCCTATGCTTGCTAACTGATCTGCTATATCTTTAATCTTAGTCACATACTCTGAAATAGCCTGCTTTGGTTGCTTCCTTAGTGTGATGAATTCAATCCATAATTGGTTTTTTCTGGCCCTTGTGTTGAAAGAGAAATAGGATGACAAGGTTTCCCAAGTCTCTTGGGATGTCTTATAGTTTCTAATATGTGGAAAAAGAAAATCAGAGATGGAGTTGAGTAAGTAAGACCTTTCTAATGCATCCTTGGCACACCATGTGTTGAGCTTCTCATTTTCTTCCTTTGTTGATAATCCTCTGGTTTTGAATGAGGGCAATTCCTCATCTCCTGAGATCTATCCATAAAGACTCCTTCCTTGTAGATATGTCTTCATCCTTAGAGACCATGCCTGATAGTTGTTCCTGTACAATTTATCAATCAATGAAGGAAAACCATCTCCCATTTGACCTTAACTTTGCTCTCATACCACTGTTGGGAATGATGGATGGACACTCCAAGATGATGAGTAGGTACTGCCAAAACCTGCTTTGTACCAGCCCTTTGATGCTTCAGAGTTGCTAAGTAGACCTTCTTAGCTTTCCAATGACACCATAAAATGGCCTATGTACTTTGGAAATGATGTATGAAAAGATTGAATCAAATTAGACAATTTTGAACTTCAACTCTTCAAGAAAACCTTCTATTTTTTACCATACACCTACTATATCGTTTCCTCAGTATAACAAGCACATTAGGAATTAGAAAAATTCCTTTTACGGGTATCTAACTAGCTTAGCAAGCTAACTATTTTAAGTGTAATCACGTAAAAAGATTAACTATGCTCAGAGAAATTAATTTAGCAAGTAAACCTTTACCCCCGATATTTTAGGACTAGTGCAGACTTCGACTAGTCCCCTCGACGATCGTTTCTCTGAAATGGCGGAATAAACGTGCTTCACATTTTGAGAGCATGTAGAAATGGCGGAATAAACGTGCTTCACATTTTGACCTACAATGGAAGAGCAAGAAGGGCTAACTACATGTTGTGCAAAGGATGCTCTTGCCAAGTATTATATTCTTAACTCAATATTTGATTTCTTATTACCTCACATTAGGATTTGCAAAACCTCCCAAGAGACTTGGGAAGTAACTCATTCATATTTCTCATCAAATACAAGAGATAGGAAAAAGACCAATGTGAATGCCTATTCAAGCTTAAGGCTATTAAAACCACCAAAGAGAGTTTCAAGCCTTTGTAAAGGCAAGTAAGAGCATCACAAGAGGAGTGGAAAGACTCATCATGTACAAAAAGAGTCATTCTTGATATCGAGGGTGGCTGAAGCCCACAATCCTAATGTGATAATAGATAACAAGCATTTACACCATTTCCATTATATTCTTGTAGGAAAAAAGGCCAATACACAAAAGGGGAAGTATGACATGCATAATTTGTATCAAGATTTTGGCATTCTTTCACTTTCATAGGTACCATAGAATTAAAGAAAAGAAGAAGGAGGTCATGAATAATGCTCTTATTGTGAACCTCAAGGAAACATGTAAAGAACATGTGGAGGAGCCCTAAATTATTAAGAATTGCATATCTTTTCATGTAGGTGATGAACAAATCATGAAAAACATGGAAGCCATAAATGCTTCACATAAAGAGGAACTCATGAAAGAGTTCACATAGGGTTAGCCTATTGTTTGTTTTTTAGGTATACAAAAGAACCTACAAGAATGAAGAAAAGATTATGAAGAATGGGGAATTATCTTTCAAGGATTTGAAGATCCAAGAAGATTCCAAAGAAGATAAAATACAACTAAAACAATTTTAAGATTTGGGAGAGAATTACTCACACTCAAAGAAAGTGTAAGAACAGCCATAAAAGGTAGTTTGAGAGGATAAGGATGAGACACCTCTATGGAACGAGTGTTTGGAAATAGAAAAGCAACCATATGTAAAGATACAAAGAATGGGAAGTGATCAGCTTAATCAAAACATGTAGGTGCAAAAACTACAACAATAGACAAAGCTGAAGATGATCCAAATACAAAGGAGGATCAATGTCAAGCACAAAAGCTTAGAAGACATGAAGCCATGAAGTTCTACAAAGAGAGAGGTTTGCAAAGAGAGGACAACAAGGATAGAATGAAGCAATGACGATATGTACAACCAAGGTGATGTTAAGAGTGATTAGGGGAGATTAGATAAGCTTCCAGCTTACCATGAGAATCCCAAATACAAATTTTCATGTAAGTCAAAACCTAAGTTTTAAGACGACAACTTCCAAGATTTTAGTTGAGACTGCATAAGTGAACACGTGAAGCATCTTAAATTGGAATAAGATAGCGCAAAAAAATTACTTATAAACTTGCAAATGAGAACAACATGAGCCTTTCTAGTTTCACAAAATAGATAGGGAACATGCTGAATGTATGCATGACAAGGCATTCCCTAAACGCAAGCACAAAAGTAGATGAAACTAGAAACAATTTCAAGAAGAGTATTTTCACATTTCAGATTAAAAAGTTAGCCTTGTTTTAATGTGTCAAGCTAGGAATAGCTATATGTATTCTGACCCTTATTTTTTCTTCAACATATGTGGCATCCCTTCTTTTTTAGTTGGTGGTATTGGGAAACAATACCCAGAAAGGATAGTCACACAACCCATTCGAAATAAAGCTTCCTCAAGTAAAACACCTTTGGAAAAACGCTTCATGACCTTGGATGCACAAGCATTTTCGATCTCCATACATAAAGAAGGTTAAATACTTTCTTCATCAAGTTTTAGAACATTTGACAATGTGCTCACTCGTTAAGCGAGATATTTGTATCTAGGTTGCATGTTAGAAACGTTAAGATTTTGGGGAGAATATATAGAAAACATCACGAGTGTGGATTGTCAAATGAGGTCCCTATTTCTAATATTATGCATACCATTTTGACAATGTTATAGAGAGTTCATAATATTGATATCAATGTATGAAGTTTTGAGTACAAATACAATGATTCAATATATGACCTTATTACTACACTAGACAAGTAGAAATTCTATGGATGGCAACTAAAAGTGTGTGATATGTCGTAGCCTATTACAAGAAAACAATTCTAGACACCTTCACTTTTGACTTTGTAGGAATAGCACTCGAAGATCTTCATCTCCCCACTAGAACGCATGTTGCAGCTATTTGTATGCCAGATGATACAATATTCAAAGACTTCTGCATTCTCTAGAGAGCCCAAACCCATAGATATCCATTGGAGAAAGTAAGAATATTCCATGGTACATGGAACTCGAGTGGATGAACGTATGACATCCCTCAAGTTGATATTGAATGATATTGATGATGCTCGCACAGAAAGGTCTATCAAAGAGAAATGAAGTTAGATGGAGGGGGGAAAGAACTTAAGAGCAAGATTGAAAAACCATAAAACACCATCCACCCAAGCTAATGAAGCACTTGAAGGATCCCCACAAATTTCATTCAACCAATTTATGTTGAAATTAGTGATTTTTATAACTTATCTTTATAAAGGACACCACAATTTTGTAATCTCAAGATCCATTTTGTGCGAGTTGAGGAGTCCTCAATCTTGATAAGCATTACAACGACCCATATATTCTGTTTCACAGTTTCTAGAAGTCATTAGGGTCATAAAATTATCTAGGGATCTAATTTCTACCTATTCTAGTCAATAGGTATAAGGCTGGCCAAATTTAATTCTAAATCTTTAAATAAACCTTTTGGGGTCGTTTTGAGGGTTTAGAAAAAGATGGAAAGAAAGCCATTGTGAACTTTGTACAATCCTTTTATGACATAAATTCAAGCTTCCATTGTTCCTCTCATTGTATTGCTTATGCATTTATTCCCTTGCATTTGCAATTCATAATGTAAGGTAACAATTGTCTCCTTGATGTTTGTTTGTATCACCATTATTCATATTCAAAGTCCACAAGAACAAACTCTCATTATCAATGAAACCCAAATTTAAACTCATTAGCCACCAAAAAGTGCACACCTACATTGATAGGTTACTAATATGTATAGATTATGACGAACAGTTCTATGTATTTAAACACTAGTTTGACCTTTTATGTGCATCCCCATGAGTTCTTTAAGTTTTATCTCATTCACAGTTACCATGCTTAATTCAAGCATGCAAGAAACCTACTTGCTTTGCTTTTTTCTCTCCAGTTGAGGCTTCTCTATCTAGATGTGTAGTTAGACATTTACCTAGTTGTTTGTACCATTTTCTAGGCTGGAGATTGCATTTTGATTACATTTATGTTCTCCCTAATTTGAGTACCGTTTGAGTCCTCATGTAGCGTCCTAAGTGTGGCAATGTCTCACGTTTTTGCTTTGCCTAAACTATGAGAAAGAACCTACGTTTTGAATCTATCCCTTTGCACATATGCAGAGAGTGTTGAATATAGATAGTGTGTCTTGTTGTGGATGGTTCTTTGTGTTGAAACATTCAATTCCTCTGTATCAAATCATGTAACGTAGTTCATAGGTTCTATGTGAACTTTGAAAAAGCACATGAAAATATTCTTGGTAGTTGCAAATAGGACTCCAAAACAGAGAGCTTATATCTTTTTGTGGGGGCCTAATGGAAGGTAGTTATCTTCCAAAGCTACACAAGGGTGATTGAATCTTTCCAGATCAAATATCATAGTTCTCCATTCATTAGCATGGATTCTAGATCTATTGTCTCATTTTTCCTCAAATTGACACTAGAGTTTCATAATTTTGGTTACACCTTATATGTACTAAGAAGACCTATGCAACTTTATAGTAGTAAGGCCTCCCATCTCCAATAACTTTTAGATATGACAACCAGCCTACTTATAAAAAAACATCTAGAGGTTTTGAAGAGATTGATGGAGAATCAAGTAGTCTAGAATAGGGCCTTGATGAGAAAATTGGATTGCCCTCTTTAAAGACTGAAGGAGTAAGAAAGGCATATCCAAATGATGCAACAAGAAGAAGTGATCTAAGACCAAGACGATACAGAAGGATGTGAAATTCAATGAAACCATTAAGGTATGATAGTTACATGGTAGCTCATTGTGACTACATGACCAAGGTAATGCAAGATGGTGAACCTTCTTGTTTGAAGTGTAGAGAGTACACACATGGAAGGAAAATGAAAAGAAGAGTGTAATCACAAAGAAAGAGTGTGAGAGACTCAAAGTGAGTAGACCAAGAAATAGGAAAACCCACATGGATTAGAAATGAGCTTTGCAAGAGCATGGAGTAGGCTCATCAAGCTTCTAACCAAGTACAAATGGGAGGAGAGGCCCTCCTTATATAGATTTGTGAGGGGCTCTCCAAAGTACATCTCATGTGGGATAATTCCCCTTAAAAGAGAATGAATACAATGATAGAAGCAAATGGCAATGTACCCAAATAAAAAAGATATAATATAAAAAAGAAATGGAATGGAAATGGAACAGGAAAAGAGTGACTCTAGATACAAAAGAGATGCACTTTCATATTCTCAACACCCCTTTGCAGCTCAATTTTGAAGAGTATGGAGGCTACTAGTGTATGAGAGAAAGGTCCACCAAGAATGTAGCAATTGTAGCATCAACACCAAATATGAAGTCTCTATGTGGAAATCCATACTTGGAAAGTGGTATCAACCATGCCAGATCACCAAGTACTCCATAAAATGTCCATCACATAGATTAAGTGAATGCTCCATAGGTATGCTACCAATGAGGTACAACAATGGAACAATATCACCTCCATGTCATATAGATAGGATGACACCATGAAGTACAGGGGAACCTCCAAGGCTTTTACACCACGAGATGTGTATCCCAAAGAAGAAGGTCATTCAAGAATGAAATATAAAGCATGAAGCATAAAATCATAATCACATGGTAGTACGTCTATATGCTCTAGTCCTCCATGGAGTGTACGAAGTCCTGATGTGTGTTAGTAGGACCATGATAGCCCCCTCTGAATTGAGAATCTAGCCTAGAAAATTATCCAAGTGAGTGATGAATCCAAGTAGATGCAAGAGTATTCTATAGAAAATGAAGAGATGATGGACTCCATGTATGGAATACTACATGCTTAGAATTTTTTTATAGATGAGGTAAGTGAACTGTCCATGATAGGAATGGAAAATGATGTGTAACTCATCCTAGAGTAATGTCCAACTAAAGCTAAGGGGAAATATAAAACTTCAATGGTATGAGAGTTGTAGTCATCTGAGGTATAAGCTGAGATTGTATCTCTTATTCCTCATGCTCCAAAACTATACCGTAATCTACAAAGTAATGTCCAAAGACAACATTCTCCACATAGTGTGGCTATCCAAAACTAGAATGATCCCCCTCTAAAGTGGAAATGGAGGATCCAAATCAAGATGAATCAAAAATGGGTGAATACTTAGAGTATTCATAAACATGAAGTATTTGGTTATTGTCATTGAGTGACTCTTTAGGTCATGGAGTTTGTATGCCTTCGATCGGTTACTATAACTGATGAAAATGCACTGCTTAGGCTGATCATCATCATGGCCTTGCACATAGGCATCACTACCAAAGATGCATAAATAGTTCACATTTGGCATCTTTTGAAAGTAAGCTTCAAATGGAGTTTGTTTCTTCAAGGCATATGAGAACCCTCTATTCAAAAGATGAATTATTGTTTGTACTACTTCAGCCCAAAACTTTCATGGATGTTTCTTTTGATTGAGCATAACCTTGGCCATCTAGATCACACTTCAAATCTTCAATAAGTCAATATCTTGTTATCTTGTGTTGTTTGATACTTAATACCATGTTACTTTAAGTACTTGGAGAAGTAGTGATTGAAAAAGTTTTTGTCTCCATCAAATCAAGTGATCTTCAAAGAACTTGGAAAGTCTTCTTTAAATGTTTATGTCCACTGCTGGAACTTGGCAATGGCATCCTCTTTATGCTTGATTGAATAAACCTAGGCATATCTAGTGAAGTCATCTACTATCAAGAAGAAGTAAGTTGACCCACTTAGAGAAGGCATATGCATAAGTCCACAAATATCGGCAAGGACTAATGCTAAGAATTGAGATGCAGAAATGGATGCTTGTATAGGGAAATGGGAAAAGATCTGCTTAGCACATGCTTGGTAGTTCCATTCCACATGTAATCCTAGGTAGACCCTTGACAAAATAAATTGAAGAGATCTTGATTAAGCAAGAGATATTCCCAAATTTGCAATGCCACAAGCTAAGACTTGAATCTTTGGCGTTAAAACTTGAAAGCTTGTAGAGACCTTTTTCTTCAAATCCTTGAGTCATTACTTCATTGGATTCATGATCAATGAGTTGAACTTTTTTGCAATAAAATTGCACCTTCATGTTGCACTTTGTAATGGCCTTCACTGAGGGAAGGTTCTTAAAAAGGTTTGATACATGAACATCTTTGAGTGACTTGGTCTCACCTTTAAAGTTTGTGACTTGAACTTTGCCTCTTCCTTGAATTTCAATGCACTTGGTGTCTCCAAGATAAAATTTGGCATGCAGAAGCAAAATGAAAAGAAGAGCACTCACAAAACAAAGAGTGTGACAGACTCAAAGTTGGTAGACCAAGAAATGGGTAGACTCACATGGATTAGAAAGCTTGCCAAGAGCATGGAGTAGGCTCCTCAAGCTTCTAACCAAGAATAAATGGGGGGAGAGGCCCTCCTTATATAGATTTGGGAGGAGCTCTCCAAAGTACATCTCATGTGCGATAATTCCCCTCAAAGGAGAATGAATATAATGGGTAGAAGAAAATGGAAAGGTACCTAAATACAAAAATATAATATAAAATAGAAACGGAATAGAAATATAGTGACTCCAAGATACAAAAGGGAGATGCATTCTCATATTCTCAACATGAAGATGCAATTGAAATTGTTGGTACAATTCACAAGCCTACATATTTGGCTTGCAGATCATACACATATGAAGATGCATAGGAATCAATGCTAATGGTTAATTACCATTTTACCCTTTTGTAAGTCATGTTTGACTTGGAATCTTTGTAAACACCTACCAAGAAGAACTCGTGGAAAAGTTAGGAGTTGATTGATGGAATATCTCTTATAATGGAGGATCACTTTTTAGAGAGAGCCAACAATTTGAAATCAAATTCAAATTGGAAGTGAACTCTTATATGAATGTCTAGGAAAAATTCGTGGGTAGTAGACTCATCAATCCAAGCTATTCATTGTACTTTCTGAGTGTGTGTGAGGCCATGTCTTGGTGTGCTGGTTCTCGTAACTGGAGTAATTTGTGATCTTCTTTGAGTTTCTGTAACTCCTCGTTCATGCAGTCGTATTCATCTAGTAATCTTACATGATCGTCTAGCAGCATCCTCATCGAGTCTGAAGGAATGGCTTTGAACCTGCTAGGACTGAGTGGTTGGTCTGGGTGGTCGAGCGCTGCTTCTAAGTTTTCTCGGTTCTGATCCTGTAAGCGCTGATTTTCTTCCTTGGCGGCTGCTAGGTGTCTTCGTAGTAAGCCCATGTTTCGTGTTAGCGCTGCATTGCGGACTGTCTGGGCTCTTAATAAGTTATCCAGGTCAGCAATTGCTTCCTTGGTCTTTTCTTCGCTTTCTAGTTCCAATTTGTGATAAGCCTCGCGTAATTCCTGGTATCGGGTGTTCAGAGAGGCATTCTCAATAGACAATAAATTAAGCTGCGACTGTAAGTCATTGGTTGTCCTCTGTAGCTGCTGATAATTATCACCAAGAGATGTGAACTCATCTCTTACTTGCGTCATACACAAGAACATCTGTCGGAATGCATTATCTACAGTGGGTGATAGTATTAATGGGGTGCTAAATGAAGATGCAGTTGGTGTAGATGCAACGGGATTGGGGAATGGGGGTGGGAAGGTGGATGATGTAGTGATTTTTGAAAATTGTGATGTGCCTAAAAATGTTTGTGCCGTGAGTGAAGTGAGTGATGGTGCAGTGGGTGGTGAGATGTCCATGTCAGTGGACGTATCTAGTGCGGTGACCGTGAATATGGGTGTGATTGTGGGTACTCGTGCTGGTGTAAATACGGGATTTACAAAGGTTGAGGGGTAATTTACAGGGGGGCTAGCTGGAGTAGCTTGGTAGAAAGGGGGAAGAGGGGTTACAGTGGGTCGGGGAGGTGAGACGGGGGAGAAGGTTAATGGCGGTGGGAATGGGAAAAGGGGTCTTGGATTTGTGGGGAAAGGTGGAAGAGATTGATGAAGGAATGGGTTGGATAGAAAGGTGGGTGTGGGAGGGGGTAGACTAGGGCTAATGGGTGCGGGAATTGTGGGGTGAGTGGTCGTAAAGACTATTTCTGCAACACCACCGGCGAATGAAGATGTTGGTGTGGGGGAAGGAGGGTGAAGAGGGGAGGCTGGAGGAATGGGCGGTGATGGAGGAGCGGTTGGGGTGGTCGGTACTTCAGTGACTACTGAGGTATGTACAATTGTAGCACGGGGTGGGGAATCTACAAAGATGGTTTCTACAGCCAACAAACTTTCGGGGACGAGGCGTGCCTCCCTGGCTTGTTCAGAAGACTGTGCTCCTGTTGGTACACGAATGTATTCGCCGGGCTTTGAAAGTAGTCGTACTCTGCGGGGGTCAAACTGTGGTAGTGGCTTTCGTTGCAAGTACCTGAGGGCTTCGTTGGAGCCTACTGATTTGACTAACTCTCTGAATCCTTTGATGTATGCGTCTTCGAATCCGCCTGTGACAAGTTCTTGTTCTATTATTGTTTGACTCTCTTCCTCTGTCAGCTTTTTGCGTGCCCAAACTTTTTCCATAGTTCTATACAGCTTCTTGATAGCCAGTGTGTAAGCCGCTGCTTCGTAAGTTTCATCTTCATGGGTACTTGTATCACCATGTGTGTCTGTTTGTTGGCCTTGGCCATCTGTCTGTTCATGCTCTTGGGATTCCTGTGTTCCCTGGCTAGCTTTGTCGTCTCCTTCGTCGTCATCGGTTGCTGTTCTTTCGTCATCAGAGTTGGACACGATCTGTCCTTGTGGCTCATCCCTGGGTGTGGTAGGGTAGCTAGCCCTTTCAAATTCTTGAGAAAACAATTGTCCTTCTGAAAACTGGAACTCATTGGAGAATGCATCGGGCATCTCAAAATCAAAAGTTTGGTCCAGTGGCTCTGATGGTCCAAAAGTTCGGGTTGTCGCGATGGTGCAAGGGTGCGAGCCGTCGCGATGGTCCAACTTGCCATGTGGCACCGTCGGCGCGATGGCGTGAGCCAATCGCGATGGTGTGGGGTCAACCGAACAGTCGCGATGGTCCGCGAACCATCGCGATGGTCCGCGAACCATTGCGATGGTCCGCGAACCATCGCGATGGTCCAAATGAACCGCCGCGATGGCGTGAGACCGTCGCGATGGTCCGGCCGAGCCGTCGCGATGGCGTGAGCCAATCGCGATGGTGTGACACAATCGCGATGGTCTGAGACCGTCGCGATGGTCCACCAAACTGATGATTTTGCAAATGCGTCTGTGGATTCGTAGATGCGCAAGGGTCGCCAATACGCCTGTGTGGTCGCTTACCTCAAATTCCGAAGTTTGCAGACCATCGCGATGGTCTGACACACTCGGAAATTTCTGACAGAAGGTGATTATCTTACCTTTTTGCAGCCTTCCTGATGCACTGGAGTACTGTTCCTGCAAGAAAACTCAAGAAAGCAAAAGCACACACAAGCACAAAAGCTCTCTCTCACTCTCTCGCATGCACAAATGAGGGGGAATGAGGAGAATGGGTGGATATGGTGAATATTCTGATTTTTTTGGAGATGAAGATGATGATGCGGTGATGAAGATGGAGTGTGGGGGAGGTGAAAAACACTAAAAACTAAGTAAAAACAACAACAAAAACTGAAATTTTTACCTTCCAACGCCACTCCTTGCTATACTCTTACCATCACACATTCGTCCTAGACTCGATCCCCGGCAACGGCGCCAAATTTGGTGTTGCTCTAGCACAATGGTAAGTACCACGTTAAGAAGCTTCACCTCCTTAATGTCAATCCGCGGAAGAGATAGGAGTGATATGAAGATCGTGAATGTGAGATGAAGTGAGAGTGAAGGTGAGAAGCATAGAAATGCACACACACATACACACACACTACGAAGAGACAAGCAAGGCACAATGGAAGGAGAGAAATCAACTCTATTACTCAAGAACACTATTACAAGCTCAAAAGAACTCTAACCTCCAACAAGCTAGCCTCAAAAATGAGCTCTCTAGCTCTTTTTATAGTTTCTAGACTAGTTTTGACCGGTTTCACATCTAGTGACCGGCCTAGTTAAAAATTAGGTCCTAGATGCTATTTGGAAGGGTAAACGATGTCTAAAAATAACGAAAATTGATACGCTTGTTCTACCTAAGCTCCTCAAGCTCGAGGACTCCTCAGCTTGCACAAAATGGAGCGAGAAATTAAGGAAAGGGTTTTTCTATGTTACATATGTTACATTAGTGATGAAAATCACTGTTAGAGGTCTTTGAAAAGTATTTTTAGAACATGATTCTTTGAAAAAAGATTCCACTGGCTCACTGCTCCGTCGTTACATGCTTCCACATCGTCTGTGCCTCTGGCTGCTTCCAACAATCTTGATATCCAAATCAAAGGTGAATGGATAAATCAACCCTTCATTTACGATACCCTTCAAAAATTTTAGGATCCTCTTGGTAGCTTTCAAGTGAGGTTTTCTTGGTGTATGCATAAACTGGCTAAATGTGCTTACTCCATAACATATGTCCACTCTTGATAGGGTTGCATAGTTGAGACTCCCAACAAGCTTTTGGTGACCTATAATATCTTCAAGAAGTTCTGCCTCATGAGAACTAGGTTTACGATTGAGTTGCATGGGTGTACCTGCAATTTTTGTGTTCTCCATCTTGAATTTCATCAACAGATCATGAATGTATTTTCTTCGAGTAATAAAGATTCCAGAATCTGTATATACAAGTTCTAAACCAAGAAAATATGTTAACAAACCAAGGTTGTTGATCTTAAACTCTTCCATCATCTGTGATTTGATTTGCTTGATGCCATTGGCATCATCCCCTGTAATGATAATATCATCCACATAAACACATAAGTAAATAATTTTAATGGAATGAGCTCACTAATCACAAAGTACCCCTCTCAAATGATCTCCTAGTGAGGCTGCACCACGTGAGTCTTTTTGATCCATTTTTATAGTCAAGCTTTGAATTCAAATTCAAATTATCACGATAAAGTGAATCTTAAACTATAGGATTTATTCTCTCATACGTCATCTACCAAGTAACCCGAGATTTGATCCTCCTAACTCCTTGTGAGAGTAGTGCATTAAACATACGACCTTTTACAAGGATAAAAGGTAAAGTGAGTTTTACAAGAGAGTGATCATATGAGTTTTTCTTCTTTTGTTTCTAAAGCATGATACTTGAAGTTCAATTTTTAGGTATATAATTGATGTTAACCAAATGTACTCAAAGATCTTTTTGGGATTATTTTGCTAGAGCAATCCAATTCTGTTTTCTTAAAAGTTTGCAAGAAAGTTTGATTTCAGAAGTTTGGAAATATTTGTTTGGCGTTTTGATGATCTTGGGAGTTTTCATCACTTCTAGTTGTGTACTTTGATGTTTACAAGTTTGTAAACATAACATGGTGCTCTGTAGACCCCATGCCAATGATGAGATCTAATAAAAAATATGTTAAGTATGAGAGTGACAAGCAACCAATATGAGCAAACAATGCATTAGGTGCTCGTCTGGGAAGAACTCAAGATGTGATTGTACTAGATGAGAAAATTGCAAGTGATCATTGGGAATCAAGCTAGGAGTTACCAAAATGAAATAATTTACTTGATTTTGGCCTACAAAAAATAATAAATAGTGCTTTGGTACATTTCTATAATACTTTGATATCTGATGATGGTTTAGATATCCGAGAACCAACAATTGACCTAGATATGAAATAAGAAAATTAAACCCTTTAGGCAAAAAGAAGAAAAGATACACTCCTAGAAATTTCCGAAATCATGGAAGGACCTCTCTTGACACCTGGAAGTACAAGCAAAGGGTGGAGAACGTTGGTTTAAGATCAAATTAGATCATATTTCCAAAATTTTTGGAGTATTAGACACATAGTTCTAACGCGTGAATGGGAACCCCTTAAGACGTGGGATTTGGTACCTACTGAAAAGGGAGCACATCCTATGGGACAACTTTCCCCCATAGTTTTTTATTCTTAAGAACGGTAGACACCATAGAAAATTTTAGCCCTAGATCCATGGCAATTATAGAATGACATGTACAAAGGCAATATTGGACAAATTTGGTGGATTCCTAGGTGATGATGAAGAGGCATATGTCGAGGGCTTTGAAATTAATTATGGAGTATAGGAAAATCTAGAAGATGATGCATATAAAGCACGTGTTCCAATCAACCCTCGTCATTGAGGCTCCCAAATTGTTGATCAAATTTGACTTGAATTTCTAGCACTATGATGTAGTACAAGATCCCTTACTATAAAGTTTTTGATTGAAGATAAGTCGAGCTGAGTTCTTAGATTTCTTACACAATAATAAACAAAATGAATACCAAGAACTTTAGGAATATACCACTATTTTTCAAACACATTTAAGACATTTACCTACAACAAACAGAACACTACCAATATATGTAAATACAAAATACAAATCATGATCATCTAGTGTATTGGAGGCATGCTCTTAGATGCAATTATAGATATGGTGCTGTAAGTAGAACATGAAATAGGAGGATTTGTAGAAGACCTTGACTAGATATAGACTAGAAAGAACAAACTTTAGGAAGCATTGAAGTGATTTCTATATATCAAATGCAAGAAGAGGCCACATCGATAAAAAATATGCTTTGAATTAAATTTACTATACTATTTCTAAATGTTCCACCCATTCCACATATAATTGTCCTTATCATGAAAAAGCACAAAATTACTTGGTAGCCAATGTGATAGTGTAGGAATCTAAAGAAGCTTCTAGTAACTATGCTCCATTGCATTTGAAAAATTCTCCATATCTGACATATCCTCCTTCTTTATCACAAAGTCAAGGGAACTACAATTTGTTGTGCTAGAATCAATAAATTCTAAACTCCAATGATTGAGGAATGAAGATGTTGTCAAAAAATCAAGCCTCAAAAGTATAGATGCTTCGGAAAGATGATTTGTAAAAGTGGACCAATAGATTAAGGCCTCAAGCCATAAGCATTTACCAAAAGAAATCGTTCAAAAACTCCCCAAATCATTCCACTAAATTCCTCTTAGTTAGGAGGAACAATTTTCGAAAACGAGGTTCCTAGATTGTAGGTGCCTACTTGTTTTGTATATAGTAGGTATGGATCACAACTTTTTGTTTGATCTTTTGTGTTTGTTTTGTCCATTGAGGCATCCTTAGAGTGCTCAATCTCTAGCAAGTAAGCACTAGCTTAAGCAAGCCCCCTACTGGCTTCCATCCCAAGTTTGGGTTAGTATATCTCACTACAGATGTAAGAAATGACTAGGTTCTATTTGTTTGAGTTGTATGCATCCGTTCTCCTATTATAGAAATCCATTTGCTATGCTTTTATGCTTCTTTGATAGTTAATAGAGTTTTCTAAATTTGGGAAAAATCTCAAGATCTATATTTGCATAGTCTGGGAGTTATTGTCTCTGGAGTAAAGATGTCCGTGCATAGGACTTTGAGAGTGTAGGCCAAGTAGCGTGATTTGCAAACATTTCCATTTGTTGAAAATGCAAGTATACTTCTTGGATCCTATTCTTATTTATCACCATTTTTACCTATTTCTACTTTTTAAATTAGTTTCATAAGCACTCTTGTATAGGTGTGTGTGACTGCCACATTACTTAATTGGGTTCCTCTTGTATTCTTGATTGCCTCCTCCTTTGCATATACAAGATCTTGAATAATGGCCCAATTCTCCACAATTGTATCATTCTCCATTGGATGCTTCTCTTCCATGTGATCTTCCTCCTCTTCCTCTACTCCTTCCCCCTCCTCTTTATCCATAGCTTTGGTTGGATCCTTCTTGGTTACTTGAGCTTGAGTTTCACCTTCCTCTCCCTCCACCTTGGGAGTTTTGTCCACCTCTTTTGCCTTTCCTGCTACCTGCATAGAAAATTTGAGCTCAGATGCCCATTGATTGTGAACCTCGTTGGTTCATCTACTTGATCACCATCAATGTGGCTAATTGATCAATTTTTTGGTAGGGAATCCCTCACATCAACTGATGTGGTAAATTATTTCCACCTTTCATCCTCTCTCTAACCATGAACGATTTGCGCAACAACATCAACATCTTTGATTGGCCTCTCAATTGAGCTTAGGGCATCTCCAAGCTATTTAACCCTCAAAATGTACTCATTTATGTTAGTACTTGGTGCTTTCCTAAGATTATTTAGCTCATTCTTCAGCCAAGTCTTCCTTGTCTTCATGAACTGACTAAGCACTCCCACACTATATGACATGTTTGCCCTTGTATGATTAGCATATGACAAGCTAGCTACCAAGCTTTGATATTCTTTTGGGTCTTCAATTTTCTCAACTTCATAAACACTAAGTGTATGATTCATCTCCAAAGGTGTACCTGCAGGTTTAGTGTTCTCCATTTTGAACTTGAGAAGAAGATCCTGAATGTATCTTCTCTGAGCCAAGTACATTCCTTCATCTGTATATATCACCTACATACCTAGGAAATATGTGAGCTTACCTAGGTCATTGATTTTGAACTCCTCTTGCATGTGTCTCTTGATCCTTTAAATGCCATTTAGATCATCACCTGTCACAATAATATCATCTACGTATACACATAGATAGATAACCTCATTGTGATCCCTTTTGATGAATAGAGAAGGATCTGAGCTGCTAGCTTTGAACCCCTGATCTTGAAGATATGTAACCAACCTGTAACTCCAAGCTCTAGGAGCTTGTTTCAATCCATACAATGCTTTCTTAAGTTTGCAAACATAAGATGGATGATTAGGGTTTTCAAAACCTGGGGGTTGTGACATGTATACCTCTTCACTTATCCAACCATTTAAGAATGCATTTTTCACATCAAGTTGGAGGAGTCTTCAATTCCTTGCAGCAGCTATACTTATAAATGTCCTGATTGTAGTCATCTTTGTAGCTCATGAGAATGTTTCCTCACAGTCTATACCATGAGTTTGTGAGCATCCTTTGGCAACTAATCTTGCCTTGTACCTGCAAACTAATCCATGTGAGTTTCATTTAACTTTATATACCCATCTGTAACCAATTAACTTTTGATTTGGTGACATTTGAACCAAATCCTAAGTCTCCATTTCCTTCAATGCATCTATCTCTTCTTTCATGGCCTTTTCCCAATTAGGGTTTCCCTTTTCCTCTTCATAGGTTGAGGGTTCCTCTGAAATAGAGTCTTTTGCCAAGTATATTGAATGCTTCATAGCAAATGTGGAATCATATCCATACCTTTCTAGTTGTTTCTTCTCTCTTGCTGATCTTCTAGGTGCTTGTTTGGAGCATTCTCCAACCTCTTGCATCATTGCTTTGCCTCTTGACTTCCATAGCTTGTAATCCTTTTCCCTTTCATCTTGGTCATTGTCTGTATCACATATTGGATCGTGGACCTGTGTATCATGATTGCTTCCTAATTGATAAGAGTCAGAATCAAGATCATATGGTGGTGTTACCTTTCGTTTGTCTTCATCATACCAAGACCTGTGTTCTTCAAACACAACATCTGAGCTTGTAGTGAATTGCTTTGTTGAAGGTTTGAAGAAATTTTAACCCATCTGAGTTGAATCATATCCAATAAACACTACCTTTGTTGCCCTTTCATCTAGCTTACCTCTTATTTGTGATGGTACATGAACATAAGCTAAACAACCAAAAACCATGCAATGCCCAAGACTAGGTTTTCTTCCATGCCATGCTTCATAAGAAGTCATACCTTCAAGTGATTTGGATTGTAGTCTATTGACAAGGTTTACAACACTTGAAATAGCATCTGTCCAAAGATAATGTGGCAAATTCTTCTCTTCAAGCATTGTTCGGGCTGATCCAACCAGTGTCTTCTTTCTCCTCTCTATAATTCCATTTAGTTGAGGAGAGTACCTAGTAGTCACTTCCCTTTTGATACCTTTTTCCTACAAGAACTCATCAAACTCTTTGGAGAAGTATTCTCCCCCTCCATCAGATCTAAGATTCTTTAGTGATCTACTTGTATGATTCTCCACATGTGCAAGATACTTCTTGAAGCAATCAAACACTTCATTCTTACTCTTGATAAAGTATAGAATAGTCCATCTACTATGGTCATCAATAAATGAGACATAATACCTTGATCCTACCAATGAAGGTTCTTCACTTGGTCTCCATACATCTGTATGTACTAAGTCCAGTAAGTTGTTGTGGATGTAGCCTTTGTAGTTGAATGGCTGTCTTTGTGCCTTCCGAAATCTGACATGCATCACACTTGTTGATCATGTGTTGCTTTGATATGTTCGGCAGTCCTAGAACACTTTGATCCTTGCATATATCCTTCAAGGTTCTTTCATTCACATGAGCAAGTCTCTTATGCCACACTTCAAGCTCACTTAGGGTTTGAGACCCAAAGTTGAATAGAGCTATGTTCTTGGTTTCTCCTACTTCAAAAGTAAAGAGCCTACCATGCTTGTCACCTCAGGCTATCTTTTTGAAGCGTTGACATGGATCTTCCACAAAAGCTCCATGTTGGGTGAACCTAACTTGCAAGCCTTTTTCAACTATTTGGCCTACACTTATTAGGTTTTTAGTGATAGTGGGTACAAAGAGAACCTTACTTAGAATGTTTGTCGTGCCATTGGAAGCTTTGACATTACCAATCTTCTCCACATTGTGCTTTGCGTCATCCCTTGTTTGCAATTCATGTATATTCTTTGGACTTTCCAAATCAGATAGAAGAGCAATGTTGCCTGCAACATTATTCAAACATCATGAATCTATGTAGAACAAATGATCATCTTCTTTACCTTCTTTGTGGCTTAGATTCATAAGAAGCAATGAGTCTTCGTGTGGTTGATCTTCTGAATAATTGTTGTAGTCCCTTCTATTATAGCTTCTATTTTTATTGTTGAAGTTGTGTCCACCTCTACCTCTATTGCTTCCATATCCACCTCTTCCACTTCCTTTCTGGGTCTTCCCATTGAACCAGCAATTCTGAGTGGTGTGGTTGGTCTTATCGCATATGTCACAAGGATGAACATTCTCACCTTTGGTTTTGTCTTGCTTTGGTCCTTTCTTCTTCCCTTTCCACTTTCTCTTGCTTGCCAAGTTGGCTTGGGAGGTGTAGAGGAGGTACTGGGGTATCTACTTTTTACAGGTGCATGCAGCAAGCACTCCAGTACTTCACCTACTCAAGGGAGGTTCTCCTTAGGGAAATATACCCTTTAACACTTCTGTGAGCAGGCAGATATCAATGATTGCACAGAGTTATAAATACTCAAGAAAATATTAATGACAACTGACAATAAAGGAAGACCAATCACTCCTTAGTTCGAACGGATGATTACAACATAGGCAAACGAAATGCTCTAAAGTTGATGCTCTGGGCTAGCATGCCACTCCAGAACTAAACAAATTCATTACAAGAGATTCGTCCAATCCATACAATGAACACAACGAGATGCAAATTAGCACTGATCAATACAAATTCTGAAGAATTGCTCTAAGGAAAAGAGCATAAAAATACCCCTGACTCACACTGAAAGACAAAGCCACACCACTCTCTTCACACTATAGTGCTACTAGCCCTCCACTGGGAAGCCCACTCTTTGTATCCGCACCACAGAGTGACTTCCTACGGTAGGCTTGTAATCATAGAGTGCAAAGAGAGGACCCCTGTACGCATGTAAGTATATGTGTGTCTGAATCTATCTGAATGTATCCCAAATGAACACAAGTCCATTGTTTTTATAGGCTCCAATAGGCCAAGAGGGCCTTGCCGATTCCTCACGTCCAGTGATCATGCACCGGTTGATTGCCCAAAATTGGAGGGGTAGATCAAATATGTCACCAATCTTGAATCGGGTCCTCAAAAATAGGCAGTCGTCATGAATGGTTGGTGGCAATAATCAATTCTCCACTTTTACTTTTACCATTTACACTTTTACCCTTTTCATTGCAAGCTGAGATCCTTATTTTATGCAGCCCATGATATTGAAATGACAGGTGGGGGTAGGAGCAATAATAGTAGAAAGTCCATTCATTGTTCCAATTACTTTTTCATTTTTCATAGACTCCTGCAGCAACGGTGGAGTTCTTCATATTCCACGCCCACGGCCTCTTGAGAGTTCAAGTCACCTCCTCCAGTTTGTACGAGTCAAGTATCTTGAGGCCAAGGAAGAGACCCATTGATGTTCATGCTTCAATTCTTGTATACTTGCCCGGGGTTAACTCAGTTTCATCAAAAATTTGTAACATCCTTCACAAAAGGGGCCTCACAAACTTTGCAGAAGCAAGAGAGAGGGAGGAGGGTTGCGGTGTGAAAGGGCGGGGGGCTGTGGAGTTCCTGAGGGGGCTGTAGGGAGAGGGGCCTGAGAGGAGAGATGGGGGTGGTGGAGTTGTTGCCGGGGTGGAGGGGGAAGAGAGAGAGAGAGGCTGCGGGGCTGGAGGGGTGGGATGGTGTGGGGCTGGAGGGAGAGTTGGGGTGCGCGGGCAGGGGGAAGGGGGCGGGATCAGCTGGGGGAGTGGGGTGGTGGGGTCAGCGGGGAGGGTGGATATGCGGGGGAGGAGGGGGGAAAGAGAGAGAGAGAAAGAGAGAGAGAGAGAGAGAGAGAGAGAGAGAGAGAGAGAGAGAGAGCGAGAGAGAGAGAGAGAGAGGAGGGGGGGCACGCGGGGGCTGAGGGGGAAGTGGGGGGGGGCGCGGTCAACGGGGAAAGGGCTGAGGGGGAAGTGGGGGGCGGGGTCAGCGGGGAAGGTGGGGGGCGGGGTCAGCGGGGGGGGGGGGAGAGAGAGAGAGAGAGAGAGAGAGAGAGAGAGAGAGAGAGAGAGAGAGAGAGAGAGAGAGAGAGAGAGAGAGAGAGAGAGAGACTCTATTCTTCTAATGCCACCAATCTCCTAATGGGAGGTTCAATTCCCATGGTTTTGGCTCCCATTTCCTTTTCGATAATAAATTCAAATGGTGCTAATGCCTCTTTTCCATATATTAAGCTAAATGGACTCTCGCCAGTGGTTCCCCTCTTCATAGTTCTGAAAGCCCAAATTGCACCGATCAAAGCTTGTGGCCAGAAGCCTTGATGATCAAAAGATAATTTGCGCAGCAATCCAATCAAAATCTTATTGGAGCTCTCTACTTGGCCATTTGCCCTTGGATAGTAGGCGCAAGATTTTTTATGGAAGATCTTGTACCTGTCAAATATAAATTGGAGCAATTGATTTACAAAATGAGTGCCCCTATCACTAGTGATTTCTAGTGGGCAATCGAATCTTGAAAAAATATGTTTATACAAAAACTTAGTTACTGTTAAAGCTGTGCAATCTACAATAGCTTTAGCTTCAATCCATTTATTTGCGTAGCATGTGGCCATCAAAATATACTTCTTACCCCTAGGTTGACCAGTTGGACTGATTGGTCCTATGAAATCAAGACCCCATCGTTCAAATGAGAGCCATCCTGTAGATATGACTAATGGTTGAAAATTCAATCTCGTTGGCATAGGAGCACACCTCTGGTAGATGTGGCATTCTTTAGCAAACTTGATCGCATCCTTCTAAATATGAGGCCACCATAGTCCCTTGTGGATGATTCTGTGAGCCAGTTCTTCCCCCTTTAGATGTCCTTCACTATGTGCAACCTCTAGCAAAAGATTTACCTCCTCTCGATAAACACACTTTCTCAAGATATCATCCTGAAAGTATTTATATAAATTTCCATTTATAAGTGAATATGCTTTGGCTTTCAGGAGCAATCTTCTCTTTTCTATAGGTGTCAAGTGTTCCGGGAGTTTTCCAATGGTGAGAAAATGGAGAATTCCATCATACCAATGAGTCTGAATTGCCACTAGGAAGAGATTACTATCCACTAATTCATCATTAATACCTGTTGCCTTCTCGCTCATTGCAGTCCTGGACACTTGATCTGCCATGTAGTGCTCTCTTCTTGGCTTAATAGGAATATCAAAGTTAAATTTTTGGAACAAGAGTAACCATCTCCAAACCCTCCCAGCCACTCTAGGCTTGTTTATCAAGTACTTCAAGGGCTGATGGTCAGATATGACTATAAAATGTACATCAAGAAGATAATGCCGAATCTTTTGAAGAGCAAATACAATAGCCAAACCTTCCCTTTCTGTTGTACTGTAATTTCTTTCTGCCTTGGTGAGTAATCTGCTGGCATAGGAGATAGGTCTGTCAATCTTGTGTGATGATGGTTGAGCTAGAACTGCACCAACAGCATGAAGACTAGCATCTGTATGCACATGAAACTCCAATGACCAGTTAGGAACACTTAAAAGTGGAGCAGTACATAACCTCATTTATGGTTCACAAAATGCTTTCTCAGCTTCAGCACTCCATGAGAAGGGGACCTTTTTACTAGTAAGCGTTGACAAGGGCTTAGCTATCTCTGAGTACATTCGTATGAAGCTTCTATGGGTATCCTGCATGGCCCACAAAACTTTGCACTTCCTTGGGGCTTTGTGGAATAGGCATGGAAAGAATAGGAGTGACCTTCGTAGGGTCAACTGTTATTCCTCCGGCAGATACTATGTGACCAAGAAGAGTACCCTTGGTGACCAAAAAGTGACATTTATCAGGATTTAATTGCAAACCTGTTTTGAGACATTGCTCAAAGATTTCCTTCAGATTTTCCAAATGATCATGGAAATCTTGAACTACTGCCCTTCTATCTATGCCTGAAAACACTGACAAGTCATCCATAAATATGTGAAGAAAGGTTGTTAGCCACTTACCCAATATCAGATACATTGTTCTATTAAATGAAGCTAGTGCATTCTTCAAACCAAAAGCCATGCGGGTATAGACATAAGTGCCCCATGGAGTAACAAAGGTTGTTTTGTCCCTATCATCAGGATGGATCACTATCTGATTGTAGCCACTAAAACCATCCAAGAAGCTATACAAAGTGTGAACAGCTACTTCCTCAAGTACTTGCTCTATGAAGGGTTGAGGGAAACCATCTTGAACAGTCACTTTATTCAAGGCACGAAAATCAGCACAGACTCTTATTTTTCCACTATTTTTCTTGGGCACAATAACCATAGAAGAAAGCCACCTGGAATGCTCTACTGGAACAATTATACCTGCTGCTTCTAGTTTTGTAATTTCCACTTTTACCGCCTCTGCATACTTCGGATTGAGTCGATATGGCCTACTTCTTGTAGGTGCAGCTCCCTCAACTAAGGGTATCAGATGTAATCCAACCTCCTCTGGTATCCCTGTTAGATCTTTGTAGGACCATGCGAAGACATTTTTGTAAGCAAAAAGTAAAGAAGTTACCTTCTGTAGTAAAGGAGGATAATGCCATAGCCAAGAGGCCAAGTGGATTACTTGGGGGTTCTCTTCAACCCCTAGATTTACTTCTTGAACCAGTGTTTCAGGACTAGTCTTGTTTGAGAAATCCTCTCCACTGTATACAAGAGTGGATTTTAACTTATATTCTACAATATGTTCTCTGGTCCATCCTTGAGGTATATCCAAAAAGGGGAGATCTTCTCTGCATTCAGGCTCATAACCTTCCTGTTCTGAAACCTCTATAGTTGTTTCCCCTTCAACATTCGTAATCTCCTGCAAGCTCTCATGCTTCAACTCCTTGTGAACCTCATGGCCTTTTCCTGCAACTCCTTCATCTGCAACTTCTTCCTCTATTTCATTGATTTCCACCATGCAACATTCTGCACTTTCCATCATCCAATTCAATAATGTATCTTCTTCTTGGGGTAGAGAGGGCATTATGTGAGTGTCCACAGTATACCCAGTAGTTTTCCCTGAGTCAAATCCTTCTTCCAAGTGTAGCTGCAATTGGCTATTGGTGCTCATTGAAATCCACAGTTTGTTTTTCCCCCAATCTTGCAAAGCTTTTTCTTGCCTCAGCCAAGGTCTCCCCAGGAGTAAAGGGTAAGAAGTCTCTTGTGGAAGTGCAATAACAACAAAATCTAGAACAAAGTGGCAACCCTGTACTATCATCTGTACCTTTTCAATAATGCCAAGAGGTGCAACCCGATGTTGATCTTCTAGTGTAACTATGAATGGTGCCATCTTGGTGGGGTTCAAATTCAGTTTCTTCATTGTGAAATCTAGCAACGAATTGATACCAGAGCCTCTGTCTATGATCACACCTATGAGAGCTTCATCCTTTATACAAACACATAATCTTGAGCTTTGGTAGTCTGCCAAGGGTGCAGGGGGAAAATCAACCATGAAACGATCTATACTGGGTGATTGGATCAAGTGAGCAGAGTGTATAATCTTCAATAAGTCACTTTTTATTTTTGAATCCATCCTTAAAAGTTCATACAAACTAACCTTGTGGTGAATACCTTTCAAGATCTGTTCAATGTTTACCTCATGAGTGTCTTCTTGCAGACTTGTTGGTTGGTCCCTTAGAGAGGTAGCCATCCTTTCATAAGCTCCTTCAATTTCTGTTTGGCCATTCCACCCAGACTTCTTTTTCTCCTCTTATCCTGGAATCCTTGTTGTTCCTCTCTATGGATTGCTGCTACTTGTCTGGCTCTAGTCATCATGGGCATTGCAGAGGATGAAACAACATAAGATTGAGTGGTCATACCTTCTTCTTTTGGAGCGACTGCAATCATGTGGATTGGAGCAGGACGGCTTCTTGGGCAGTCTTTGGTATAGTGATCCTTGGCCTCTGGACAAGTTGACAAGGAGGTGCATCTTCTGGAAGGGAACACCTATTTTGCATATGGCCATACTAACCACAGCGATAACACATCAAAGGCCTATTATATGTGGGCTTCGTTGGTCTATTCTCCTCTCTATTAGGTGCATTGGAAGTACTAGCATAATATGAATCCAAAGCTTGGGAGTTACCTCGTTGCTGTGTACCCTTGAGGTAGTAACAGTCTCTAGCTTCATGGCCATCCTTTCCACAAAATTGACAACTTACCTTGTTAGGACAATTAGCATTGGAATGCCCATTGTTGTTGCATATTGTGCACCAAATCTGCCTTCTTATATCCTGAGTGGTCCGCAAATCTTCTAACTCACGGAAAAGTTGGGCTACTTCATCATCAATGTGACGTAGTGGTGGCAAAACCTTCTCTTCTTGTTGATTTTGTTGCATTCTCAATGCCTCCAGTTCCTTCCTTAGTTGCCCAATAGGGTCTAGTTCTGCAACATAATTCAGATGTGTATCCCCTTCAAAATGTTGCCTAGCTTCTTCAATGCGTGATGCTGCTGCAACAAAATCATTGAGGGTTGCATCCAATCTAAGAGACTCACGTAGCTTCTGCTTAGATGACCTTGGCAGAGCTTTTTCTATCCATTTTTAAACCAAGAAGTCACCTGGAGCATGTGGCAGACGTGCAACAAGTGCTTTTGTTCTAGTGTGAAGTTCATGAAAGGATTCAGCTGATCTTAGCCTTAGATTCTCGAGCTGGTCTAGAGCTCTTTTTGAGGATTCACTAGGTCGAAATGTCTATGAGAATGCCGTCTTTAGAGCCTCCCATGTAGCAAAATGGCCATTTGCATATTGACTGTACCATTTGTGAGCAAGGCCTTCCAATGTGGATGGGAAGAGTACCAGCATTGCATCCTCTCTATTCTGTAGACCTCGTCCACAGCATAAGGAGATGAGCCTCCTCACATGATCATCAACATCCTCATAAGCTTGTCCCTTGAAGGTAGGGAACTTGATATTGAGTCTGGAGAGTAAATGAGAGAGATCCTCCATTTGCACTGGTGTTTCTTCTGACATATCTGAGGAGAAGTCTAATGTTCTCCTATGCTTCTCCTTTGACAGTGGTGTCGCACCCAAATCAATAGATAAATTCAAGGAGGGTAGAGGGGAGGTAGGCTCACTAGTTGAAGATATAGCTGACTTGTTAAGGCTCCTTCGTATATGAAGAGGCTCCTTATCTGCTCGCGTATGGGTCATGTAACTACTTGCAAATGCAATATGGCAAAAATACTGAAAAGGAGGACTATTTACTATCCTTAGGGCCTCACACAGAAATGCGAGTGTCCCACCGTGCGTGCCAAACTGTAGAGGAGGTATTGGGGTATCTACTTTTTACAGGTGCATGCAGCAAGCACTCCAGTACTTCACCTACTCAAGGGAGGTTCTCCTTAGGGAAATATACCCTTTAACACTTCTGTGAGCAGGCAGATATCAATGATTGCACAGAGTTATAAATACTCAAGAAAATATTAATGACAACTAACAATAAAGGAAGACCAATCACTCCTTAGTTTGAACGGATGATTACAACATAGGCAAACGAAATGCTCTAAAGTTGATGCTCTGGGCTAGCATGCCACTCCAGAACTAAACAAATTCATTACAAGAGATTCGTCCAATCCATACAATGAACACAACGAGATGCATATTAGCACTGATCAATACAAATTCTAAAGAATTGCTCTAAGGAAAAGAGCATAAAAATACCCCTGACTCACACTGAAAGACAAAGCCACACCACTCTCTTCACACTATAGTGCTACTAGCCCT
This sequence comes from Ceratopteris richardii, assembly GCA_020310875.1. NCBI lineage: Eukaryota > Viridiplantae > Streptophyta > Polypodiopsida > Polypodiales > Pteridaceae > Ceratopteris > Ceratopteris richardii. Next base: position 43,191,461 of record CM035417.1, on the reverse strand, counting down.
CCACTGGGAAGCCCACTCTTTGTATCCGCACCACAGAGTGACTTCCTACGGTAGGCTTGTAATCACAGAGTGCAAAGAGAGGACCCTTGTACGCATGTAAGTATATGTGTGTCTGAATCTATCTGAATGTATCCCAAATGAACACAAGTCCATTGTTTTTATAGGCTCCAATAGGCCAAGAGAGCCTTGCCGATTCCTCACGTCCACTGATCATGCGCCGGTTGATTGCCCAAAATTGGAGGGATAGATCAAATATGTCACCAATCTTGAATCGGGACCAAAAATTGACATTTATTAGGATTTGATTTAAAATGTATTCTAAGACACAACTAAATATCTATTGGAGAGTTCTTTTACCTATGCTCATTTATTGTTTTTTTTTTTAGGGATTCTTGATGATTCTTTTACCATTATAAAATCCTTGAGATTACACATGTGAAAGTAAAAAGATAGAGCACCAATTCCACGAATTTGTGGTGGTTGAGTTGCATTTAATCAATCAATTAACCACCTAAAAGTAGATGAAACTAGATCTTCACTTTTCCTAGATTATATGAAAGTGAATTAATTCTCTCCAACAACCATTCTCACCTTGGTTTGAGTTCAAAATTCACCTGTAGAAGTTGTGGATCACTTCTAGAATCTATATAGGGACTTCAAAGCACTTTTACAATACATGGAAGCAATATACATACACTTGTGACCATCATTGTCTTGCTCCTTCATTTCTTTGTATCGTCGTCTTCGTCGATAGTAATTGTGTAGAGGCTATTGCGCTCACTACAAAGCTTCAAATTGGATGCCAGATGGCTCCTCGGAAAGGTATTAGTGATATGCATATGCCTATAAAATTTAATAGCATTTGGGGCAGTATATTGGGAGAAATTGTAGTGTTTCCTGCTAGTGGTCAATCTCTACGTATTCCTGGAAAATAGGAGATACCACCGTTGAGTGTTTGATTCATTCCTATAGCATATTTTGATTAGTACTTATAATTTTGTGCATTATTTACACTTAAACATATTTTTATCACTCCCATAAAATTATTTTTTCTAATTTTAATCACCCTGGTTGCTATGAGCATTTGAAGTTCATTGTCTCTTCCATAGATAGTAAGTTTTTTTAGCTAGTTGATGTGCAAACCTATCTAATTTATATCGACTCTTTCTCCTTCATGCTCCAAAGTACATAGTGCATTTTATTGCACTTATCACATTCCTATAAGGTCTATTTGAGTCTCCATAAGCTCAAGGGCTAGTTTTGTGCCGGTTGGCTGAACCAAAGTGCGTCGCTTTGCAACTCACTTTTCTACCTCCTACAAGTTTCTCCAAGTTCTTTCATATGCAAGCATATGTGTATGTATGCATGCATGTGTATGCTTGTACACATGCATGTGTATGCATGTGTGCATGTGTGCATGTGTGCATGCATGTGTATATATGTATGTATGTGCATATGTGTGTCTTTGTGCATGGAGGTTTGATGTGCTTATATGTATCTATGTGTATGCATATGTGAAATATGTTTGTTTATGCATGTGTATGCATGCTCATGTGTGTGATATGTACATGTGTGTGTATGCATGCATGTATGCATGTTTCTATGTATGCATGTGCGCTATGTGTGTATGTATATACATATATGTGTGTAAGCATGCATGTATGCATGTGTACATGCACATGTGTTTGTATGAGTGTGTGTGTGTATGCATGTGTATATGTATATATTGTGATGTGTATGTATGTATGTACATGTGTGTGACATATGCATGTCCGTTTTTATGCATACATGTATGCATTTGAGTATGTGTGCATGTGTGAGTGCATGTTTATGTATGCATTTGTGTGTATACATGTGTGTGTGATGTGCATGTATGTATATGAATGTGTGTTTCATATATTTATGAGTGTATGCATGATGTGCATGTATACATGTGCATGTGTATGGGATATATGCATGCGTGTAAACATGAATGTGTTCATGTGTGTGATGTGTAGGTATGTATGTGCATGTGTATGGGATATATGCATGTGTGTTTGCATGTATCCATGCGTGTATGAATGTTTGTGCCTATATGTATGTAGATGCATGCATATATGCATCTCTATATGTATGCATGTGTGTCTATGTGTCTATGTGATGTGTATTTATATATGCATATGTGTGTGTGATATATGCATGTGTATGCATGTAGGTATGTATTCTTCTGTGTGACGTGTATGTATGTTCATTTGTTTGATATATACATGTGTGTGTATGCATCTATGTGTGTATCTATGCATATATGTATGTATGCATGTGTGTGTATGCATGCATGTATGCATGAATATGTATGTATGTGTGTGATGTGTATATAGCAATGTAAATGTGTGTGTGTGCTTGCATGTATACATGTGTGTGTGATGTGTATCTATGTATATGCATGTTTGTGTATAAATGCATGTGGGTGTATGGGATATATGCATGTGTGTATGCACACTTGTGTGTATGCATGTGTGTATGTATGCTTGTGTTTATATATGGGTGATGGTTATGTATGTATGTTTGCATGTGTGTGTATGTGTGTGTTTGTGATGTGTATGTATGTATGTATGTATGTATGTATATGACTGTGTGATATATGTGTGTATATGCATGTGTGTATGTATGCATGCTTGCATGATGTGTATATATGTATGTGCATGTGTGTAGTATATACAAGTGGGTGTATGCATGCATGTCCTCTCTTTCTCTTTCTCTCTCTCTCTCTCTCTCCCCTTCTCTCTCTCTCGCTCTCTTTCTCTCTCTCTCTCTCTGTCTCTCTATCCCTCTCTCTCTATTTGTGTGTGTGTTACCTCTTCCTCCAATGCGCTCCCGACATAATCGTGTAGAGAGAACTTGATCTTTTTTCAATATAGCATTAGCTTCTCTTTTGCATCACACATGTAATTTGCTAGAATAAAGGAAACATTGCTAGCCTATGACGCCTTTAAAAGAACATCCCGTAAATGAAGCCATGCAATGCCTATGGGGAAGCCACTTTTGTTTTTCTAAGCATTGTTCATGTGATGCTTTGTATAAGGAGCATCGTGTAAGTAACACCTCCCTTTTTTTAGAAGGGGCATCATTCAAGCCTCCATTTTCGTGTAGTGATCCTATACGGAAGCAAGGTTCAACAAATTATCATTGGGGTTTAGAATCCTTATTTCTCTCGAATTTCTAACTGGCTTCTCTATAATCGAATTCAATAGAGATACCAGAAAGTGGATTGTCTCCTCGGAAGATTTAGTTGTGAGGTAATCTTTTAACTAATTGCAGGACTCTCTTTGCTTAACTAGCTCCGAGATTCTCTGCAACTAAGAAGCTATACAAAGAATACACACATAGAAACGATATGTAATGTGATGTCTAGCGCATATATTCGAAGTCTGCTGATCTGAAAATCCTCTACATGTGATTTTTATATGCTTCCTAAGATAGTATAACTCATCTGAATAACACAAGAAACATTATTTTTATTTTTTTCAAAGATTTTGTTCGCTGACTTGGATTCTAAAATTCCGATTGTGCATGTTTTGATTGTGCAAAGAATGACCATGCTACCGATCGATTTCAAGTTACGTTGAAGATGATTGGATCTCAAGTTTCTTACGTCTTTCACGCTTTCTTTGGTAGTCTTATACCACGTCAAATGCATAAAGAGCAACAGAAGACTAACGTTTGAAAAATCAATCGCATATCCGAAGTTCGTGGAGAGTGACGGGTGTCGTAAGTCATCATTTCCACTACGTGAGGATCAAGGTCAATGACTTATTCAAGTAATACGCAAGCACATACATATCACCGAAAAACTTGCAGTTGTCTCCCACTTGTCAATCCCTTGATTCAATGAGAATTTTATATTTGGGAGGGTGCTTTATGTGAGACTTAAGAGCATCGTAGGTGACTTGTACCAAAACAAGACATCTGCGATGGTGCTATTCTGAAAGTGTGTAGTTCTATCATTACTGATCTTTATAGCACATCGAGATCTCACGTGCAGAGTGTACGACATATCTAAGTCTATTCATAATGGTGTTTCATTTCCAAAGACAATAGTTATATTTATATAAGAGGATTAGGGAGCAATACAAAGGACGTTCATGACTCTCTCATCCTCTTGGACGCTGGATCCAGTTGTATTTCGTGAGAGTACGAAGAATTGGGAGAGAAGGCTTGTAACATTTGATCGTTGTATCCAACGAAGTCAAAGAACTATCTAACAACAGCTCAACAACATTATCACAAAGTCAACAGCATTCTTATTTGGCCTTTATCTCTCCTTCTATATCTATATGTGCATACATATACTTTCTCTTCTTGCTCTTCTATTTTCTTATCTCTCCTTCTATATCTATATGTGCATACATATACTTTCTCTTCTTGCTCTTCTATTTTCTTATAAGAAGGAGAAGGTATAAGTCCACCATGCATCTTTATAGTGTTCCTCGGCTCTGCCTCACAATATACCATCGTGATTCAAATTGGTGCTCTAGTTACACATCAACGGGATGATGAGGGAATATCCTTCGTGATCGGTAGTCCACACATCTAAAGGCGAGTGACGATCCAGAGTGAGAGTTAATACACTTCCAAACATTAGGGGTGTAAGAAGCCATATTTCAAAGTGCCTATTTTTTGAGGATTTATGGTAAACCTGATAGCTAGCACCATATTTGACATACCCCTCCAATTTTGGGGCAATCAATCAGTGCATATTCAGTGAACGTGGGAAACCGGCAAGGCCCTCTGGGCCTATTGAAGCCTATAAAAGGAATGGACTAGTACTCATTGGGGATATATGTATCTTATCTCAGGCATCTCTTCTAGTCCTCTCTTTGCACTCTGTGGCTACAAGCCTCCTATAGGAAGTCACTCTGTGGTGATGATACAAAGCGTGGGCTTCCCAATGGAGGGCTAATAGCAGTACAATGTGAAGGAGTGGCTTGGTTTTGTCATTCGGTGTGAGTCAGTGGTATTGGAGGGATCTCTTGTATTGGTTCTGTTTAGTTCTGGAATGGCATGGGAGCCTAGAGCATCAACTTTTAGAGCATTTCATTTGACTATATTGTAATCATTTGTTCGAACTAAGGAGTGATTTCATCCTTCACTATTGTCATTTGTCATTAATATTCACTCTAAGTATGTACAATACCGTGTATTTATTGCGATCGTGCTTGCTCAGAGGAATGTTAAAGGGTATAATTCCCTAATGAGAACCTCCCTTGAGTAGCCAAAGTACTAGAAGTGCATATGGCCTGCTTGTGTTAAAAGTAGGCACCCAGTACCTCCTCTACAGTTTGGCATGCATGGTGGGACACATGAATTTATGTGAGAGGCCCTTAGCATAGTAAATAGTTCTCTTTACATTTTTTTGCCCTATTTCATCTTGCAAGTAGGTACATGACCCATATTGGAGCTGACAAGGAACCTCTTCATGGAGCCTCTTCATGTACAGAGGAGCCTTAAAAAAATCATCTTTATCTTTGAATAGTAAACCTAAATCCCCTCTACCCTCTTTGAATTTATCTATTGATTTGGGTGCAACACCACTATCAAAGGAAAAGCATAGGAGAACATTAGATTTCTCCTCAAAAACGTCAGAGGAAACACCAGTGCCAATGGAGGATCTCTCTCACTTACTCTCTAGAGTGAATATCAAGTTCCCTACCTTTAAGCGACAAGCTTATGAGGATGCTGATGATCATGTGAGGAGATTCATCTCCCTATGCCGTGGACGAGGTTTGCAGAATAGAGAGGATGCAATGCTGGTACTCTTCCCATCCACGTTGGAAGGCATGGTTGACAAATGGTATAGTCAATATGCAAATGGCTATTTTGCTACATGGGAGGCTCTCAAGACGGCGTTCTCTTAGACATTTTGACCAAGTGACTCCTCGGAGAGAGCTCTAGATCAGCTAGAGAACCTAAGGCTAAGACCAAGTGAATCCTTTCATGAGCTTCACACTAGGACAAAAGAACTTGTTGCATGTCTACCACATGCTCCAGGTGATTTCTTGGTTAAAACATGGATAGAAAAAGCTTTGGCCAGGTCATCTCTGCAAAAACTACGTGAGTCTCTTAGATTGGATGCAACCCTTAATGATTTTGTTGGAGTGGCATCATGCATTGAAGAAGATAGGCAACATTTTGAAGGGGATACAAAACCAAATTATGCATGAAAACTAGAACCTATTGGGGATCTGAGGAGAGAACTAGAGGCATTGAGAAAGCAACAAAATCACGAAGAAGAGAAGGTCTTGCAACCACTGTCGTGTCACACTGATGATGAAGTAGCCCAACGTCATCGCGAATTAGAAGATTTGCGGACCACTCAAGATATAAGAAGGCAGATTTGGTGTACAATATTGGACATTCCAATGCTAATTGTCCTAAGAGGGTAAGTTGTCAATTTTGTGGAAAGGATGGCCATGAAGCTAGAGACTGTTACTACCTCAAGGGTACACAACAATGAGGTAACCCTCAAGCTCTGGATTCATATTATGCTAGTACTTCAAATGCACCTAATCGAGAGGAGAATCATCGAAAAAAGCCTAGATATAAGAGGCCATTGATGTGTTATCACTGTGGTGAGTATGGCCATATGCAAAATAGGTGCTCCCTTCTAGAAGATGCACCTCCTTGTCAGCATTTTCCAGAGGCTAAGGATCACTATACCAAAGATTGCCCAAGAAGCTGACGTGCTCCAATTCACATGATTGTAGTCTCCCCACAAGTAGAAGCTATGACCACTCAGTCTTATGTTGTTTCATCTTCTTCAATGCCCATGATGACTAGAGCCAGACAAGTGGCAGCAACCTATAGAGAGGAACAACAAGGACTCCAGGATAGAGAGGAGGAATGGAAGACTGGATGGAAGGGCTAAGCAGACATTGAAGGAGCTTAAGAAAGGATGGCTACTTCACTAAGGGACCAACCAACAAGTCTGCAAGAAGACACACATGTGGTAAACATTGAGCAAATCTTGAAAGGTATTCATCACAAGGTTAGTCTGTACGAACTCATAAAGATGGATTCAAATATAACGAGTGACTTATTAAAGATTATACACTCTGATCACTTGAGCCACCCACCTAGCATAGATGGTTTCATGGTTGATTTTCCTCCTGCACCCTGGCAGACTACCAAAGTTCAAGGTTATCTCTTTTTATAAAGGATGAAGCTCTCACAAGTGTGATCATAGATGGAGGCTCTGGCATCAATTTAATGCCAGATTTCACAATGAGGAAACTAAATTTGAACTCCACCAAGATGGCACCATTCACAATTACACTAGCAGACCAACATCGGGTTGCACCACTTGGCATTATTAAAAAGGTACTGATGATAGTATAGGGTTGTCGTTTTGTTCTGTATTTTGTTGTTATTGCACTTCCATAGGAGACTTCTTACCCTTTACTCTTGGGAAGGCCTTGGCTAAGGCAAGCAAAAGCTTTCCCAGATTGGGGGAAAAACAAACGGCGGATTTCAACAAACACCAATAGCCCACTGCAACTACATTTGGAAGAAGGATTCGACTCAGGGAAAGCTACTAGTTATATTGTGGATGCTCAAGTAATGCCCTCTCTACCCCAAGAAGAAGATACATTATTGAATGGGATGATGGAAAGTGCAGAGTGTTGCACGGTGGAAATCAATGAAATAGAGGAAGAAGTTGCAGATAAAGGAGCTGTAGAAAAAGGCCATGAAATTCACAAGGAGTTAGAGAATGAGATTTTGCACTTGAATACAAACATTGAAGGGGCAACAAATATAGAAGTATCAGGGAAGGTTATTTATGAGTCTGAATGTAGAGAAGACCTCCCCTTTTCGAATATACCTCAAGGATGGATCAGAGAACATATTGCAGAGTATAAAATAAATTCCACTCCTGCATACAGTGGAGATGATCTATCAAGTAAGACTAGTCTAGAAACACTTGTTCAGGAAGTAAATCTAGGGGATGAAGAGAACCCTGAAGTAGTACACTTGGCCTCTTGGCTATGGCATTATCCCCCTTTACAGCAGAAGGTAGCTTCTTTACTTTTTGCTTATAAAAATGTCTTCGCTTGTTCCTACAAAGATCTAACAAGGATACCAGACAAGCTTGGATTACACCGAATACCCTTAGTTGAGGGATCTGCACCTGCAAGAAGTAGGCCATTTCGACTCAATCCAAAGTATGCAGAGGTGGTAAAGTTGGAAATTACAAAACTCAAAGAAGTAGGTATAATTGTTCGAGTATAACATTCAAGGTGGCTTTCTTCTATGGTTATTGTACCCAAGAAAAATAATGGAAAAATAAGAGTCTGTGTTGATTTTAATGCCTTGAATAAGGTAACTATTCAAGATAGATTCCCTTAGCCCTCCATAGAGCAAGTACTTGACGAATTAGTCGGACACACTTTGTATAGCTTCCTGGATGGTTTTAGTGGCTACAATCAGATAGTGATCCATCCTGATGATAGGGAAAAAACAGCCTTTATTACTCCGTGGTGCACTTATGTCTATACCCGCATGGTTTTTGGCTTGAAAAATGCACCAGTGTCATTTCATAGAACAATGTATCTGATATTTGGCAAGTGTTTAACAACCTTTCTGTGCACTTTCATGGATGAATTTTTAGTGTCTTCTCGCATAGATAGGAGAGCAGCAGTTCAAGATTTACATGATCATTTGGAAAATCTAAAGGAAATCATTGAGCAATGTCTCATAATAGGTTTGAAGTTAAATCCTCTAAATGTCACTTTTTCGTCACTAAAGCCACTCCTCATAATAGCAAAGGTTACTGCTATACTTTTCATGCCTATTCCACAAACCCTAAAGGAAGTGCAAAGTTTTTTGGGCCATGCAGGGTACCATAGAAGATTTATACGAATGTATTCAGAAATAGCTAAGCCCTTGTCAAGGCTTACCAGTAAAAAGGTCCCCTTTGCATCGAGTCCTGAAGCTGAGAAAGCATTTTGTGAACTAAAATTGAGGTTATGTACAACTTCACTTTTAAGTGTTCCTAACTGGTCCTTGGAGTTTCATGTGCATATAGATGCCAGTCTTCATGTTGTTGGTGCGGTTTTGGCTCAACCATCATCACACATGGTTGATAGACCTATCTCCTATGCCACCAGACTACTTACCAAGGCAGAAAGAAACTACAATATGACCGAAAGGGGAGGTTTAGCTATTGTATTTTATCTTCAAAAGTTTTAGCATTACCTTCTACGTGTACACTTTATAGTCATATCTGACCATGAGCCCTTGAAGTACTTGATAAACAAGCCTAGAGTGGCTAGAAGGGTTTGGTGATGGTTACTCATGTTTCACTAATTCAACTTTGAGATTCATATTAAGCCAAGAAGAGAGCACTACATGGTAGATCGAGTGTCTAGGACCGCAATGAGCGAGAAGGCAATAGGTATTAATGATGAACTAATGGATACTAATCTCTTCCTAGTAGCAACTCAGGCTGATTGGTATGATGGAATTATCCATTTTCTCACTACTAGAAAACTCTCAGAACACTTAACACCTATAGAGAAAAGAAGATTACTCCGTAAAGACAAAGTGTACTCACTTATAAATGGGAATTTATATAGATATTGTTAGGATGTTAGAAAGTGTGTTTATCCAGAGGAGGTAAACCTTTTGATTGAGAAAACACATAGTGAAGGGCATCTGAAGGGGGAGGATTTGGCTCACAGAATCATCCCAAAAGGTTTATGGTGGCCTCATATCTACCGAGATGTGAGCAAGAAAGAATGCGACATCTGCCAAAGATGTGCTCCTAGGCCAACCACATTGAATTTCCAACCATTAGTCATATCTATAGGATGGCTCCCATTTCGAACGATGGGGTCTTGATTTCATAGGACCAATTAGTCCAATTGGTCAACCTAGGGGTAAGAAGTATATTTTGATGGCCACATGTTATGCAACTAAATGGATAGAGGCTTAATCTAATGTGGATTGCACGGCCTTAACAATAGCTAAGTTTTTGTATAAATGTATTTTCTCAAGTTTTGGTTGCCCATTGGAAATCACTAGTGATAGGGGCACACATTTTGTAAATCAATTGCTCCAGTTTATATTTGACAGGTACAAGGTTTTTCATAAAAAGTCTTGTGCCTACTATCCAAGGGCAAATGGCCAAGCAAAAAGCTGGAATAAGATTTTGATTGGGTAGCTATGCAAATTATCTTTTGATCATCAAAGCTTTTGGCCGCAAGCATTGATTGGTGCAATTTGGGCTTTCAGAACTACAAGAAGGTGAACCACTGGCGAGAGTCCATTTCACTTAGTATATGGAAAAGAGGCATTGGAAGCATTCAAATTTATTATCAAAATAGATTGGAGCCAGAACCATTGGATTGAACCTCCTATTAGGAGACTAGTGGCATTAGAAGAATACATAGAAGGAGCAATGCAAAAACTTCAGGTAACACAAGAAGAGCGCAAAAGATTGCACAACATGTATCTTAGGTTGAATGAAGTACAGAAAGGATCCTTGGTTTTGGTGCATCAAATCCCAGCAATTTCAGCCAAATGGGGACCCAAATGGATAGGACCATATAGGGTGATAAAGGTTTTACCACACGGATTAGTGCATCTAAAGGATTTGGAAGGTGAGAGGATACCCCTGATCAATATCTCCACGGTGAAGAATTACCTGAATTAAGTCAAGGTGGAAGAAATTCATTCACTGTACCTACCATAATTCATTTAGTATTTGCAGTCTATTTTGGCTTTTAAGCAAATAAAGGACAAGTTGCATGGGGATGGTGCAAAGACTTGACATGGGGGTCTGTAGCGCGAAGAACTCTGCAGCCACTGCAATTTCCTCTCTCTCTCTCTCTCTCTCTCTCCCTCTCTCCCTCTCTCTCTCTCTCTCTCTCTCTCTCTCTCTCTCTCTCCCTCAGTCCCCCACCCGTAGCGCCCCCTCTACTCCACCCACCCACCTCCTCCCTCCCACCCCTGCCCGTAGTGCCTCCCTCCACTCCACCCACCCTCATCCATCCATCCATCATCCCCCACCCAGAGTGCCCCTCCACTCCACCCACCCACCTCCTCCCTCCTATCCCCTGCCCGCAGCGCCCCCCTCCACACCACCTGCCCTCCTCCTCCCTCCTACCCCCACCCATAGCACCCCCCTCCACTCCACCAGCCCTCCTCCTCCCTCCTACCCCCACCCATAATGCCCCCCTTTACTCCACTCGCCCCCGCCTCCCTCCACCTCCCGCCCACCACACCCCCCCTATGCCACCCACTCCACCCCCCGCCTCCCTCCACCTCTCGCCCATCACACCCCCCCAACTCCACCAACTCTGCCCCCCGCCTCCCTCCACCTCTCGCCCAACACCAAGCCCCCCAACTCCACCCACTCCACCCCTCGCCTCCTTCCACCTCGCGCGCACCAACACCCCTCCAATGCCACGCACTCTGCCCCCCCCCCCCCCGTCCACAGTGCCCACAACACCCCCCTCACTCCACTCGCCCTCCTCCTCCCTCCTACCGCCACCCACAATGCTCCCCTCGACTCCACCCACCCTCCTACCCCCACCCACAGTGGCCCCTCCACTCAACCCATCCTTGCCCCCTCCACTCCACCCATCCTCCTCCACCCTCCGCCCCCTCCACTCCACCCACCCACCTCCTCCCTCCTACCCCCGCACACAGTGCCCCCCTCCACTCCACCCACCCACCTCCTCCGTCCTACCCCCAACTGCAGGGCTCCCCTCTACTCCACCCACCCTCAGTCTCCCTCCACTCCACTCACCCTCCTCCTCCCTCCTACCACCACCCATAGCGCCCCCCTCCACTTCACCCGCCCTCCTACCCCCGCTCATAGTGCCCCCCTCCACTCAACACGCCCCCTGCCTCCCTCCACCTCCTGCCCACTGTTAAGTGTTAAAATGTTAAAACCGATTCGTTCTAACTATCAGAAAAGCGTAAACCGACCTAAGTGGGTTCTTGGGAGTGGTAGGGGCTTGTTAGACAAAGGCCCTATACTTAATTCCCAAAAAACCTGATATCTACTATCCTTAAACAGTGTCGACACAGTCTTAGCTCAGTATCTGTAGCAACTAGACTATACCAAACTTATCGGTACCTTGGTTCCGAATTACTTCAAGCTACATCCTATTGTAATAGTACAGTAACCCATCCTTCATCAAGACAATGCTCACAGTCAAGCAACCGCATCACAGAAGGTATCTACGGGTTCAACTTACAGTATGGAGACTATCACACACTGGAATTACCCTTAATCCTAGGTAATTTCTCACCGTACAAGTGCAGATCGAGATCAGTACTACTTCTGCAAAATGCTCTAGGGAAGGTCACTACAGTCACACATACTTAGCAGTTCAACAAGGAAAAGCACACTACGTCGTACAACTCAACAGAAAAATCCGTCATAACGATCCACAGTAACTCTTCCAAACAACGATTCAATGTCTTGCTGAATGGATTAAATTCACCGTGTAACCACGATTGACAGATAATAATACCGAACACCATAGAGTACGCAAAACTAGCCAAGGCACACTACAGTAACACTTAAGGTTGATTGCGCAAACTCAATCAAGAAGAATAACACAGCTACACACAACAACCCAGAGCACTCAGAAACTAAACAACACACACTGACGCAACATTCAGACAGACAACCAGACAAATAGTCTGGTAATAACACAAGAATTAGGCCAGAAACTCCCCGCGCTCTCCACGCCGGGAGCACTTCTTTTCATTGCTTTATAAAGATTTACAAATATGCGTGTAACAACCTTTCGCGCGTGTTTTACAAAGATTTCTGTTACATCTGTCCCACTCCGTCGGCCGACTAACACTGGTACGCACGGTGGACTCGAACCCGCAAGTTTTTTACAAAATTACTGTTCGTCGATGATTCCTTCTAAATACATATTCCTAGCTAGTCTAAAAATTTCGGGCGATCTTTTTCTTAAGTGTTTCTAACATTTGTTTAAGGGTATCTGGTTCTACTAGTTGCGCATCTATTCTAATAGAGCTAAGAGTGATGGCTTCGGTGAGCAAAATTTCAGCCAGTGTTTGCAAAAAGGCCTCCTGCAGATAAAAATCATTTGCTAATGCCGCATCTCTGGACGTCTTCATCTCTTCGAGTTGTTGCTCCATCTTCTGTACTCTTTCTTTAATGTTTGCAAGCTGGTTTTCGCGCCTCTCTATCTCTTGAACTCGAAAATCTACGATTTTGATGTATGAATCTTTCTCTCGTTTGAGATTTGCAATAAGTTTCTGTGTCTGGCCTTCCTTTGTGAGGTAGTGCTTGAGCATGTTATTCACGTCTTTCAGATTATCGTTCGTTCTATGCAATTCTTCTTCTGTTCTCTTCTGCTATAATTGCTGTTCTTGATTCTGCTGCACCAGTTCTTGTAGTTGCTTCCTTGTTTCATCGAGTAAGTTGCCTAAGGCGATCCGTGCATCTTCCTTGTCCTGGATATCTTGCTTCAGTTTGGTTATTTCTGCATCGGCAACTAGTAGCAGCTCTTCCTTCTCTTTTGTTGCTGCCTGTGCTTCATCTCACTGAGTTGTTATTTGTTCCTGTTCTTGAATTCTGGCCTGTAGCTGCTGTACTTGTTCATGAAGCGCATGATTTTTGGTCTTCACGGCCTGTAGTTCTTCTTGGAGGGGTGTGATGTCTGCCTCCATTACTTCCAATTTATGCTGGAAGTCTTCGCGAACACTTTCTGTGATTTGCTTTAGTTGGTGCGGCAATTGTCTTGATAATTCGATTAGCATCTGACCCATTGATTCTAATTGAGCAAGTACTGGTGTGGAGGGTGGTGGCAGAGGGAGACGAGGTTGGGAAGACGATGCAGTAAGTTGCTGTGAGGTCGGAGGGGAGTAGTTGGGGAATGAGTCGAAAGAAGCTGCGGGCTCGACGGGTGCGTTAGGTGGAATAGGAAGGTCTGGGTTTAGTGGAGGTTCCGGTGGTGGAGTGGGAATTACGGTTTGAGTTGTTACCTGGTTTGTATTTTGTTGTTGCTGTTCCGAAAATGTGGACTCTACTGCCTTAATTAGTCTGTCCAATGCGTCTTTAGCAGCTTGTTCTTCCTCTGTTTGTTGTTCTTCCTCAGACTGCTGATTCGATGTTTCTTCGGTCGATGTTGTTTCAGCTTCCTTACGAGTTTCTTGTTGTTGCTCCTGGGAAGATTGCACAAAGGATTGATTTTGCATGGAGGTTGTGGTGTCGTGAAATGTTTCTTCATCCTGTTTATCATCTTCCTTGTTGTCGTTCTTGTTTTCTTCGACAGAGCCTTGTGCTTCACTCTCAGAAGAGCTAATTCTGATCCTTTTCCTGCGGAAAAGCTGGTTGAGTTCTTCTTCATCTTCTTCTTCGTCATCCCAAAACTGTACTGATTCTTCGCGTCTCAAGACTGGACCTTGCGGTGGTGGTTGCACTGCGAGTATGGCCGGAAAGAGAAATGAGATTATGTGGGGTAGTCTGGATCTCCGCGTACCTCCTTTGTTTACCTGTTTTATGATAGTTACGCATTCCTTGTGGATTCGGTGGAAGAAAAAAGAGGCGAAGGTCACTGGTTCTCGTGCGGCTAGTTCTATGGCGGAGTAGAAAGGGTGGGATATTCCATATGTGCATTTTTGGAGGTTGAGTATTGCTACTAAAAATTGAAGGGCTAATCGTTCGGGTTCCGGTCGACAGAGGATTGCATACTCGTTAGACTAATGTCTGGGAAATAGTTCACTCATACACACAATTGTCAGGCTTGGGCCATTTTCTTGGCCTTGCGATGGGAGTCTAAAAGCTTCTGCAAAGGCTTGCAGGGTGATAAGTGTTCGGGAGGGTAAGGAAGTGATAGCCCATCGTTGCTCATTGGCGGGTGTGTTGGCTATGGCGGAGATGATGTTGGCGAAGAATGGGTGGGACTCCACTGAATGCCAAGGCAATTCAGCGAAGTTTGCCAACCCACGTATGCGCAGGTACTCTCCTACCTCAGTAGGGGGACCGTCACGAAAAGCGGCGTAGTTAGCCAAGGCTTCCATGGTGCACACAAAGACACAGAGCACAGGACACAGAACACAGTGGAAACACAAAGCACAATCACATAAACACAATAGCGTTTTTTCGGCGAACTGGAGAAGGTTATGTAGTGGTGCTGTAGCGGAGAGTAATCAAAAGCAGTAATAATCACGCGGCAAGGGGATGATAATTCTTAACTTCGGTATGCATGCATGAAGAGCTCGACGGGGTAGGGCGGCTTTAGTCATAAATATTGTTCAAAATGTGGATATTTAGAGACTTATATTATTAAGTACGCAAAAATAAAAGAAGGAAAAGAGAAGGAAAGAAAAGCGAGCGCCAAACGACGCGGCCCACCGAAAAACGTTTCAGTGTGGGTTAGATGCGTGTTGGTATGGCCGCAGCTTCGAACCGTTGATTACTTTTGGAAGAGGATTTCCTGTCAATGTAGTTAACCGAAAAGTTGCTGGACTCACTTGTTCTGAAATCCGGTAAGGGCCATACCAGCGTAATTTGAATTTACCAGCAGACCAATTCGACTTTGCGTTATAAAAAAGGACAAGTTGTCCCACCGTAAAAACTAGAGTTTTCAAGTGTCGATCATGCATCCGAGCCTGTCTTAGTTGTACTTCCTGCATAGATAAAAAGCTGTGCCATCGTTGTTCGTCTAACTCTCTGAGTGTATCCAACCGAAATGACAGTGAGTCTTCCGGTAGCAGTTTTTGAGTGATTGCTACTCGTAAACTTGGTATAACTATCTCCATTGGTGCTATTGCTTCTAATCCGTAAGCTAGTTTGAAAGGTGTTAATCCGGTCGTTACCTTGTATGTAGTCCGATATGCCCATAACACTGCAGGTAGCAGTTGATCCCATCTTTCCGGTGCTTCCATGATCAATTTTCGAAGCATATTCAGCAGAGATTTCTTTGTACTTTCGGCCAAACCATTAGCACGAGGATAATAGGGAGAACTAAACTTATGCGTGACCTGGAATGACTATGTAAGTGCTTTCATTAAATTGTTTACAAAATGAGTGCCTTGATCTGAAACAAGTTCTAGTGGTAAACCAAAACGTGGAAAGACATCGGTTAGCAGACACTTTGCTACCGCAACAGCTGTAGCAAACCGTAAAGCCCAGGCTTGTGCCCATCTGGTTGCATAGTCTGTACAGGTCAGTATGTAACGGGTGTTACTGAAGACTGCTGGAGGTATAATCGGACCGATAAAATCTAGACCCCACTTCTGGAAAGGTTCCAATGGTAAGATGGGTTGCAGAGGAAAAAGATGATGTTGCAAGGGTTGTCCAGATCTTTGACAAGTATCACATTGTTTGACAAACTATGATACATCTCTGTACATAGTTGGCCACTAGAGACCACTTTGCAAAATTTTCCGGTGTGTTAAGTCTGCAGCAAAATGGCCACTGGAAGGAATTGAGTGAGCCAAAGTAATAACTGAGTTAACTTCATGTGGTGGAATACATCGAAGTAAAATTCCGGTATGATCCACATAGTATAATTCTCCAGCAATTAACCAAAATCGGCGGCTAAAGACTGCAATTTTCCTGCGTATTGCTGTAGAAGTCTGAGATGGAAGGCAGCCATCAGTGAGAAAGGTCAGGATCTGATCATAATATGTAGATGGTATAGGTGGGTCTATAATTTCATCATTTGTTGGTTTAGAGACATAAATTGCCGGAGTTGTGTCATCTATGCCTACCGGAGCTTCACCGGAATCTAAGCAAGAAAGAAAATCTGCTAAGGCATGTGAGCTGCCTTTGCGTTATAAAAAAGGACAAGTTGTCCCACCGTAAAAACTAGAGTTTTCAAGTGTCGATCATGCATCCGAGCCTGTCTTAGTTGTACTTCCTGCATAGATAAAAAGCTGTGCCATCGTTGTTCGTCTAACTCTCTGAGTGTATCCAACCGAAATGACAGTGAGTCTTCCGGTAGCAGTTTTTGAGTGATTGCTACTCGTAAACTTGGTATAACTATCTCCATTGGTGCTATTGCTTCTAATCCGTAAGCTAGTTTGAAAGGTGTTAATCCGGTCGTTACCTTGTATGTAGTCCGATATGCCCATAACACTGCAGGTAGCAGTTGATCCCATCTTTCCGGTGCTTCCATGATCAAGTTTCGAAGCATATTCAGCAGAGATTTCTTTGTACTTTCGGCCAAACCATTAGCATGAGGATAATAGGGAGAACTAAACTTATGCGTGACCTGGAATGACTATGTAAGTGCTTTCATTAAATTGTTTACAAAATGAGTGCCTTGATCTGAAACAAGTTCTAGTGGTAAACCAAAACGTGGAAAGACATCGGTTAGCAGACACTTTGCTACCGCAACAGCTGTAGCAAACCGTAAAGCCCAGGCTTGTGCCCATCTGGTTGCATAGTCTGTACAGGTCAGTATGTAACGGGTGTTACTGAAGACTGCTGGAGGTATAATCGGACCGATAAAATCTAGACCCCACTTCTGGAAAGGTTCCAATGGTAAGATGGGTTGCAGAGGAAAAAGATGATGTTGCAAGGGTTGTCCAGATCTTTGACAAGTATCACATTGTTTGACAAACTATGATACATCTCTGTACATAGTTGGCCACTAGAGACCACTTTGCAAAATTTTCCGGTGTGTTAAGTCTGCAGCAAAATGGCCACTGGAAGGAATTGAGTGAGCCAAAGTAATAACTGAGTTAACTTCATGTGGTGGAATACATCGAAGTAAAATTCCGGTATGATCCACATAGTATAATTCTCCAGCAATTAACCAAAATCGGCGGCTAAAGACTGCAATTTTCCTGCGTATTGCTGTAGAAGTCTGAGATGGAAGGCAGCCATCAGTGAGAAAGGTCAGGATCTGATCATAATATGTAGATGGTATAGGTGGGTCTATAATTTCATCATTTGTTGGTTTAGAGACATAAATTGCCGGAGTTGTGTCATCTATGCCTACCGGAGCTTCACCGGAATCTAAGCAAGAAAGAAAATCTGCTAAGGCATGTGAGCTGCCTGGCCGATGAATGACTTCGTAGTCAAATTCCTGTAAAAGTAGAACCCATCGTGCTAATCGTCCACCTAGATGTTGTTGCCAAACTAGATAGACAAGTGCAGCATGATCTACATGAAATGTGAATTTATGGCCCAGCAAATAATGTCTGAATTTCTCGACAGAATATACTAGCCCTAGACATTCTCTTTCTGTTACAGAGTAATTCTTCTCAGCAGGGGCTAATCTTCGACTTGCATAGTACATTGGTCTGAACCACTTATCAATTTGTTGCATCAAAACACTTCCTATTGCTATATCTGAAGCATCAACAAATACATGAAAGGGGCGATCCCAGTCCGGCGGCTATAAGATGGGAACTTGTGTTAATAAATTCTTTAAACGATCAAATGCTATCTGGCATTCTTGGGTCCACTCAAATTGTCGAGGAGTCTTGGTGATTAGCTTGTTCAGTGGTATTGCCAAATGAGCAAGCCACCGTAAGTGTCAACCATGCCATCTTACTTGTCCCATGAAGTGCATAACTTCCTTCGGTGTAGTGGGCATCAGAGCTTCTAATACTGCCAAAATTTTAACTCGATCCACATGTATGCCTTGTGCAGATACAATGTGACCAAGTAGCTTGCCACATGAAACTGCAAACACAGATTTGTTTGGGTTCAAACAGAGTCTGTATTCTCTGCATTTCTGAAAGTAGCACCATAAATGGAACAGGTGTGCTTTCATCTTACCGAAAATTGAAAAATCATCAAGGTAAACTTGCATAAAAGAGGTGAGATAAGGAGAAAATATTTCCTGCATACATCTTTGAAATGTACTTGGGGCATTTCTTAATCCAAACCACATAACAGTACATGCGAAAACACCCTAGTTGGTAATGAATGCAGTTTTCGGTATATCCTGTTCAGCCATTCTAACTTGATTATATCCATTGTATCCATCTAAGAATGAATACATTTCGTGGCCTGCTACTCTATCAAGCATGGTGTCCAGAAAAGGGATCGGAAAAGGATCAGGCACTGTAGCTGCGTTCAGTTTCCGGTAATCTACACATATTCGTAATTGCTTATTCTTCTTAGGGACAAAAAAAATTGGTGAGATCCATTCAGCATGCTCTACTGGTACAATAAATCCGACTTTAAGTAGCCTATCAAGTTCTTCCTTTACCTGTGATGCATAATTTGGATTCATCCGGTAGCTAGATTGCTTGATCGGTTTTGCTTCCGGCTTCAGCATGACTCTATGCTGATAGATGCGCGAGTCCAATCCTTTCATATCTTGGTAATCCCATGCAAAGACGTCGGAGAATTCTTGGAGTAGCTGGATTAAGCCTGCTTGAAATGTTTCCGGTAGGTTTTGCTTTATCTTCACAGGACGTGGATAATCTTCTTCGCCTAAATTATAAGTGATCAACTGAGCTTCTGGGACATAAAATTGTCACGGCTTCTCTGTATCGTCAGCTGGCTTAAAAAGTTGTTGTAGTTGAGCATCATCTATAGCAGCAGTATCTTCCTTCTTTTCTTCTTCTGTTACAGTCATTACTGTATAAACTGCAGGGTTCCAATTATCTACAACAGACTGTGCCTAGGGAGATTAAGTCAATGTTATTTTTCAGAAACTCTTCTTCTTCATCATCTGACAATCCATCTAACATATGGACTGGTTCCGCCAAATATGGTCTAGCATGCAATTCGCAAGGTTGTATGGCATCTAATTTTACAGTGTATTTACGATTTTTATCCTTGAAAGTGAGCTCTTGTGCAAACCAATCCTGTATCACCTTAGCGTGCTTCAGCCAAGGTCGGTCGAAAAGGAGGTTGTAATCAAGAGTGGATTCCGATAAATCCAGTATGACAAAGGTCATTTTAAATGTTGTACCTTGTAAAGTGATTGGTACATTTCGTACAAGTCCAATGGGATGGACTCTTGATTGGTCGGCCATTCTGACAAAAAACTGAACTGGTTCGATTTCGGTCCACCTTGACTTTTTACACAGTGCAGCAGTAGCAATGTTGACTCCAGATCCTCCATCAATTAATACCTGTGTGATTTTATGATTCTTATACCATACCGTAATTAAAGGAACTGAATGATCGACCGTAGAATCAGGTTCCGGTTGTACTGTCGCTGTCGTCGAAATGCAGGAAGGCACAGGACTGAATTGTTGTTGAAATTGCTGTCGAAATCCTGGTACTAGTGCAAGATGCTTTAGATAAAATTTCCCAGGCTTTTTGTGATTGGATTGTTTCCACAGATTCTGAAGATGATGTGTCTGCTGAAGATGATGTATTTGCTGCTGACGATATACCTGCTGCTGATGATGTGCCTCCTGTTGATGATGTGCCTGCTGTTGATGAAGTGCCTGCTGCTGAATTGGAACCCTGTTGTTGTGTTCCTTCTTCGGTTGGAGTCTGGGTTACCGGAATAGGATCTGGGAAGACTGGAGGTTCTGCGGTGGTCCATTGACTAGCCTTGTTGTACATCCTTTGTTGTTCGCGTATACCTGGTTCAAATAATTCTGCTGCAGGCTGTAGTTGTTTATCGGAGCGGGTCTGAATTACTGCAGCTTGTGTTTCTACTAGTGTAATTTATACCATATTCGCCATTGGGTTCTGATGTTCTTTCTTCCTATGATCATATTCAGCTGCATCCTTACAAAATCTTCTAATGTGACCGAATTCACCACAGAAATGATAGCGTGGTGGTGGCAGATTGGGATTTTCTGGTGGCGGTCCGGTCTGCCAGCGGTTTGCATTATAATTGTTATTTCTCTGTCCTCTGTAATTTCGATATCCTTGTTGCTAGTTGTTTCTCATTTGCGGAGGCACATAGTGATTGGCTGGCTGCCCTGGTTCCTGTATAATAGCATTGACAGTTGCGGTTCCTTGCACTTTTGCGTTGCATGCACAGTTTTCGGTGGTGTGTCCGGTAGTGTTGCAGATAGCACAGAATAACTGATTAAATGCACAAGTGGCCTGAGTTCTTGCATGTGATGCAGTATACTTGTCTGGTCATATCTTTGGCTACATTTTTGTTTGTTTTTAACCACTCCAGATCTTCTGTAAATCCTCCAACCTTGTTTTCCAGCTGTAGAGCCATTGCAATCACTGCATCTAGCGTCATAGCTCCTACACAGCGTATGATCATAATCTGTTTAAGTTGTGGAGTCAAGCCATTGATAAACCACTGAGTAATAACGTCGTCCGGTAGGTTGGCATGTGCTGGTGGCAACTGCCTTAGATGCGTCCGGAATAGGGTAGCGTACTCCTATAAAGTTTGATTTACCTTCTGTCTGTTGTTTTGTAGATAATCAAAAATTTCGGCTCGATTCTTCTTTAGCCTAAATCGCTGTAAAAAGGCATCTCGTACTGCTTCATAGGTGCCGAAGTGATTAATATCATATTCTGTAAGCCATCTAGCTGCTTCATTGACCAATGTAGATTGGAAGACATAGCTTATCTCAAAGGTGCGTACGTGAGCATCCGGATCATCTCCTGGGAATCCACCAAATTTAGTGTACGTCACTCCTATTGGAGGCAGCTTGGGTGGACATAACTGTTGTTGCTGCTGCTGTTGTTGTTGTTGCCCGTTCATAGTGAGTGTATCGTGACTACCTTCTATATCTCGGGGCTGAATATTTGAACTATCGGAATCTGTATCGTCGGATGGTGCACTTTTCGGTGTGATGATTTTGCTCAATATGCTTCGAATCTCGGTTTCGAACAGCTTTCCTTCCTTCTTGATGTCCAGTGTAGGGGAACTTACTCCAAAAAGTGGTGGCTGGGCTGAAGATTCACCAAAAAATGGTAAACTGTCGCCGAAAAACTGTGATTCTGTTACCGAAATGTCACGGGAATGTGCCGAAATTATGCCCGAATAAGGTGTTTTCTCGCCCTCGCCAATTTCTTTGGCTAATGTGTTTCTAATCGTAAACAAATTCGAATCTTTATCCAAGATTGTTAAACTAACTTCAGACTGCGTCCTGGTAGATTCTGGAGTTACTATATCTCCGACAGACTGTGCCGAAATAGTACCGAAATGTACCAGAGGCGTAACACGTTCCACCGAAATATGACCGGAATCAGTTCTAACGTTCTTGACTTTCTTGACAACTGGGTCAGATCTAGTTGTACTTCTACCTCCCAGAGTTGTCTTTAGTACATTAAGTACTCCAGAGTGATGGTTCTTGGGATACGTTTCACCGGATCGAGTAATCGGCATGTATCATCTTTTGGACCAATCGCGTAGTATTACTATCGATAAAATTTTATAATCACATTTCCACAGCAAGTTTGCAACAATCTGTTTCTATTGCTACTTCCGACAAACGAACGGTAATCTTGATGTTCGATCCTGACAGACGAATGACGATCTTGATGCCACTTTCCCACAGACGGTGCCAAGTGTTAAGTGTTAAAATGTTAAAACCGATTCGTTCTAACTATCAGAAAAGCGTAAACCGACCTAAGTGGGTTCTTGGGAGTGGTAGGGGCCTGTTAGACAGAGGACCTATACTTAATTCCCAAAATAACTGATATCTATTGTCCTTAAACAGTGTCGACACAGTCTTAGCTCAATATCCGTAGCAACTAGACTATACCAAACTTATCGGTACCTTGGTTCCGAATTACTTCAAGCTACATCCTACTCTAACAGTACAGTAACCCATCCTTCATCAAGACAATGCTCACAGTCAAGCAACCGCATCACAGAAGGTATCTACGGGTTCAACTTACAGTATGGAGACTATCACACACTGGAATTACCCTTAATCCTAGGTAATTTCTCACCGTACAAGTGAAGATCGAGATCAGTACTACTTCTACAAAATGCTCTAGGGAAGGTCACTACAGTCACACATACTTAGCAGTTCAACAAGGAAAAGCACACTACATCGTACAACTTAACAGAACAATTCGTCATAACGATCCACAGTAACTCTTCCAAACAACGATTCAATGTCTTGCTGAATGGATTAAATTCACCGTGTAACCACGATTGACAGATAATAACACCAAACACCACAGAGTACGCAAAACTAGCCAAGGCACACTATAGTAACACGTAAGGTTCATTGCGCAAACTCAATCAAGAAGAATAACACAGCTACACACAACAACCCAGAGAACTCAGAAACTAAACAACACACACTGACGCAACATTCAGATAGACAACCAGAAAAATAGTGTGGTAATAACACAAGAATTAGGCCAGAAACTCCCCGCGCTCTCCACGCCCCGGAGCACTTCTTTTCATTGCTTTATAAATATTTACAAATATGTGCATAACAACCTTTCGTGCGTGTTTTACAAAGATTTTCGTTACATCTGTCCCACTCCGTCGGCCGACTAACACCACCACCCCCCCAATATTATCCACTCTGCCCCCCGCCTCCCTCCACCTCCCGCCCACCACACCCCCCCCCCCCCACCTCCACCCACTCCGCCCCTTGCCTCCCTCCACCTCCCATCCACCACCACCCCCCATCTCCACCCACTCTGCCCCCCCCCCCCTCTCCTCCCCCACCTGCCTCCCTCCACCTCCCTCCAACCCCCCACTTCCCATACCCTTCTTTCCCAACCACCTCCCATGCCCTCCCACCACCGTCCTACACCCACTACCTCCCACCACCCCCACGTCACCCTCCAACCCCCTCCACTCCACCCTCCTCCACCCTCCGACCCCCTCCACTCCACCCACCCTCCACCCCCTCCACTCCACCCACCCTCCTCCACCCTCCATCCCCCTCCACTCCACCCACCCTCCTCCACCCTCCACCCCCACTGTCACCCCCAACCCCCTCCACCCTCCTCCACCCTCTTCCATCCTCCATCGCCATCCCCCCCCCCCTTTCACCCTCTACCATTCCTTCTCTCTCTCTTTCTCTCTCTATTGTCCATATTTCTGGCCCTCTTCTATGTACCTTATGTGGAAGGAAGTATCAAGGTAATGAAGGCGACCTTATGTGTTTTCAAAGGAAGCATGTGGATGGTGAAAGAGGTGTTTGAAATGCCTAGGAGTGTATTTTGTTTGAAAAGATCATCTCAAATCAAAGCCCATGAAGATAAGAAAACAAAGATATCGGCTTCATGATTGATAATTATGATGACACGTTTGAAGAAATGGTATTGGTGGAGCCAGCAAAGGGGTTGCTTCATGATAGAGTAGAGGATAAAAATGTTGTCATATTTTCCAGAATAAAGGAAAAGAAATAGATAGCGACCAACGTAAATCCACACATCTAAAGGCGAGTGACGAGCGAGAGTGAGATCTAATACACTTCCAAACATTAGCTGTGTAAGAAGCCATATTTGAAAGTGCCTATCTTTTGAGGATTTAATTTAAAGCTGATAGCCAACAACATATTTGACCCTACCCCTCCAATTTTGGGGCAATCAATCGGTGCATATTCAGTGAATGTGGGAAATCGGCAAGGCGCTCTTGGCCTATTGAAGCCTATAAAAGAAATGGACTAGTACTCATTGGGGATATACATATCTTATCTCCGCATCTATTCTAGTCCTCCTTTTGCACTCTGTGGCTACAAGCCTACTCTAGGAAGTCACTCTATGGTGATGATATAGAGCGTGGGCTTCCCTGTGGAGGGCGAATAGACCTACTGTGTGGAGTGGCTTGGTTTTGTCATTTGGTGTGAGTCACTGGTATTTCCTTAGAGCAATTCTTCATATCTTTGTACTCATCAGTGCAAGTTTCCATCTAGTTGTGTTAATTGTATTGGACGGATCTCTTGTATTGGTTTTGTTTAGTTCTGGAATGGCATGTTAGCCTAGAGCATCAAGTTTTAGAGCATTTCATTTTCCTATATTGTAATGATCTGTTCCAACTAAGAAGTGGTTTCATCCTTCACTATTGTCATTTTTCATTAATATTATCTCTGAGTATCTACAATACTATGTATTTATTGCGATCGTGCCTGCTCATAGGGATATTAAAGGGTATAATTCCCTAAGGAGAACCTCCCTTGAGTACGCAAAGTACTGGAAGTGCATATTGCCTGCTCTTGTTAAAAGTAGGTACCTAGTACCTCCTTTACAAATGGTGAATCATCAAGAGGACTTTCTTTGATCTCGATAACAATAAACTATTCAAACAATGACCTACCTCTAGGTTGAACATGAATGGCTTGCCACCAAGGATGAGCATCAGGGGTTTTATGAAAAAATGCTTGTTTAATACGCCTAGGAAGAATATATGGTTCTCTAGAAGATCACATTACCTTGGAAGAATGAATTTACCAAAGCCTAGATAATTCCTTTCTCAATGTGGAATTACTACCTTTATACTCGGCTCAAAACCAATCAACATTCAAAATGATCTATCAAAATATATAAAACAAAAATCCATTATTAGGTGCTTGAAAAAGTAACAAACTCTATCATAAAAAAAAAAATTCTACCTATTGAATGTACGAAACAATATTTTATAGATACCAACAATAGTTGCCATGTAACCAAGTTTGTCATCTAAAAGGTTCATATCTTTTGATCTAGCACATGATACTTGCTTGACAGAAGCAACAATACTAGAACCCTCTATTTTGCATAAAGAATCAGTAACTTTGATTCTAATATGTTGTCCAAGAGCCCACATTTTAGTGAACATTCGAGCCTGCAAAAAAAAAATAGTAAAGAGAAACTAATATACATATATGAAAAAAACAAAATATTATTAAAATAGAATAACCTTTCATTCACAACTTATCATGAACTCTCTCTACTCATCTGAGATTTCTTCATATTTGCATTGGCTCGTTGCAAATGAGTATATAGCCAATCTGTGAAAGAAGATATATTTGTAATGTCATTATTATAGAGATTACATCGATATCTTTTGTTTCTCCATCTTTTACTTTGAATATTTTGAAGTTCTTGTTCCTAGTCGCTAATGAATACTTGCATGCATTCACCATTATATGCTACAAAAGTAGAAACATCATTTTTTTTCTTGAAATGTAAATAAAAATGGAACTCCCTTACCTGATAATACCTTGTCTATTATTTATGAAGAAGTCGCATTGGTCCATGCAGGTGGAGCTTCTTCATGAAATCTTTCAAGGTACTCACTAACATAGTACATGCACTCCTATAGCATCCAACCCTTTGCCATGGATCTTTCTTATTTTGCTCTTTTCCACACATAACCTTTTAATATTCCCATAAATCACTTGACCCAAAACATCCATCAAGTGTTGACAACACCTCCAATCTCTATTTCATCTACAAGATGGAATAATAAATGAACTGATCTCAAGCAATCACCACAATATGGACAAGCTTTATAACCCTTATTAGATATTTGCGCATCATGAAAATGATATAAAATATAATTATATTAGCTCATATTTATTTGTATGCATATTGAATAAAACAATTACATCAATACCTAAACAAACACCATATCCTCAAAAGTCGTGAATAGTCCAAGCCACAATACCACGAATCGTAATATATCTTTCATTGATGCTTCTTGATACATCAATGATATTAATACATTTCCATAACTCCAAGAGATCCTTAATCAGATGAGCAAGATATATATTCATATCTTTAACTTGTCTTTGTCTAAGGATCAAAAGTGAAAGCATTAAATGTTCCTTTTTAATGCTAAGATATGGTGGAAGATTGTAGTTTATGAATACCACTGGCCATCTTGGTCATTCACTAGATTTAAAGGAGAATGGATTAACCCCATCTAATCCTAAATTTATATTCTCTAGATTTTGTGCAAAATTAGGCCACGTAGAATGAATATGTTGAAAAGCAATACTATCTGTTGGAATTCTGATTATTCCATCCGGACTTTTATGGTCATGTCCCCATGTCAAAAGCTTTGATAATATGGGGCTTTGAGACATATGCCTAGTACGTAGAGCCAATGGAAGATTTCTCAATACCGTTTTTGGGATTTTACCTTCTTTGTCTCTATATTGAGGATATTGACATTTGGGACATGTCAAAGAGTCTACATATTCACCTCTATATTAAATACAATCGGAAAGACATGCATGTATACATTGATAATCTATACCAAGATTGTTGATTATCTTCTTCATTTCATCATGTGAGGCAGGAAGAATATTCTCACTTGGTAAAAACTTTTCAAATAATAACCTTTAAGTTTATGAAAAAAGACATTAATAAAAATAAGTAAATAAATATACATACAAACACACACACACACATACATATACATATATATATATATATATATATATATATATATATATATATATATATATATATATATATATATATATATATATATATATATATATATATATATATGCATATGATTTTTTATATGAGTTTGCTTATCTGCATGTGTATGTGTATGTGGATGTGTATATGCATGTGCATGCATACACATATGCGTATGTGTATATGTATGTATGTGTGTATATGTGTTTTGTATGTGTATATGTATCTATCTATACATATGTGTATATGTATGCATATATCTATGTGTATGTGTGTATATATATGTATGTATGTCTATATGTATGTATGTATGTATGTATGTATATATGTATGTATGTATGTATGTATGTATGTATGTATGTATGTGTATGTATGTATGTATAAATGTGTATGTATGTATGTATGTGTATATATGCATGTGTAGTACTGTATATTTGAGTTCATTTTTAATTTTCTTTTTGTTCATTGTGGTTTGCAGACTATCATATAGACATCTAGACCAATGAATCATTTGGCTATCTCCCATTTTATAGTTGAACTACCTACCTTGCTAACTAAGACTTACATATTTGTTTACAAATATTAAGTATCAGTTAGCTATGGAGGTATTAGGTCATTTGGAAAATACGAGAAGGTATGTATGTGCATGTGCATGTGTAAACGTATATGTGTATGTATGTGTAGGTGCATGTGCATGTGTATGTGTGTGTATATGTATGTATGTGCATGTATATGTGTAAGTGTATGTGTATGTGTGTGTATGTGCATGTATATGGGTATATAATATGTATGTATGTGCATGCGCATGTGTAAACGTATATGCATATGTATGTGTATGTTCATGTGCATGTGTATGTGTGTGTATATGTATGTATGTGCATGTATATGTGTAAGTGTATGTGTATATGTGTGTATGTGCATGTATATGTGTATATGTATGTATGTGCATGTGTGTGTATGTGCATATGTGTGTGTACATATGTGCATATATATGTGTATATATGTGTATGTGTGTGTATATGTATGTATGTACATATGTATGTGTATGTATATAAAAATATACAAGTGTATGTATATGCATGTGTATGTGTATGAAACATGCATGTGCATGTGGATGCATTTCCATTTGCATCCATGTGTATATGCATGCATGTGAATGTGCATGCATGTGGATGTGCATATACATGTATTTAAGTATGTGTTAATGTGTGTATGTGTATGTATATATGCAATATTGCATGCATGCAAGTCTTTTTATGTGTTTGTAGAAATGTTTGTGCATATGCATGTGTATGTGTGTGTATGTGTAAGTGTATGTGCACATGTATGTGTGTATATATATGTGTGTGTATGTGCATGTATATATGTGTATATGTGTGAACATGCATCTTCATGTATAAGTGTATATGTGCATATCAATAAGTTTGAGTATTCCAATTAATGAAAACCACAATTTAAATGATATACAAAGAATGGAAATTGTACTTACAATAGTTAGCCATATGTTTTGCTTGGTTAACTTCTTGAATAACCTCCAATCAAGAGAGAGAGAGAGAGAGAGAGACAATAAGATAGAAATTAGACAAAACAACAATTCAGCAAGCGATTGTTTGAGCTCATAAGCGCAGCACAATTATGAACGTTGGAGAACTCTTCGATAGATGCGTGTAAATGCCAATCAAAGAGCCTCCAATGTTTTTATTTTTTTCATAAAAATCCCATCGTGTAACCAATGCTAAAGTGTCCTAAACTCTTGTCCAAATAGTGTCACATAAGTGATGCTAATTATCATTGCTTATGCAATGCAAAATAGCATCACTTATGTGACACTTTTTTATATTTTCACTTTAGTGATGCTCAATATAAGCATCGCATATCCCCTCATGCCACATGGCAAAAAAACATTGAAGTCTTCTTCGTTTAACTGAGGTTACGTGCTCGATGTTTGTTGGGACACTTTATGCAATCTTAACGTGACGAAATTGTGTCGCGTTAACCATAACTATATATCTTGAGTTACTTGGTAGATGATGAATGAGAGAATAAATCCTATAGTCTAGGGCTCACTTTATGGTGAGAATTTGAATTTGAGTTCAAAGTTTGGCTCCAACTTCAACTATAAAAGTGGATAAAATAGGTTTGTGCATAGAGCCCAATTACAGAGATCAATTGAGAGGGATTTGTTTGATTAGTGTGCACTACCCTCACATTGTGCAATTGAATATTGCCAATGTCAGTGTATTATTATGTGATTTAATGCATACACATTGATAATATCTCTAGTTCACTTCTTTGCTATGTTCATCTCAAAATAGTGAACTTCTTAGAGCTTGTTCTCATTGCATGGTTGATCATTTGATGTGATTTAAAGTGATATAGATTTAGTATACCACCTACTTCATAGCTACAAAGTGTCATTGTTATTGCTCTCTTCAATCATGAGATATCTTCATATCCTTACTCTTTGGTCTACACACTGAAGCACCCCAAAAATGTCGAGCAAGTGCTTTAACTTGCTAAGCATCATTCTTAGTGTGTAGTCCATATTTTATTGAAATAATGCATGATTGGTAGCTATCTAGGTGAATTAGATACCACCAAAAGGAATTTGGCTAATATCTAGCATGTTGAGACCACTGTTCATTCTACTAAAAATGTTTAGAGGCTAAAATAGCAAGTCTATGATCTTGGTTCAACTTTCTACTCATCTTTTATGATCCATTGATTAGAGGATTATGTTTCAAAGAACGTAGGTGATTATTTATGATCATTAGAAAGCTTGATGGGTTTACTACACTTTCCACCACTTGTTCTTGGTTGGTGCAAAGCAGGGTTTTGCAACACCACTCATCTCTACAATTTATCCACCATATCTCCAACATTTTCTTCTCAGCTCTATCTACTAGTCTACTCCATTGTGCTATTATTTTCTTACACTAACTTCATATAGGAGTATTATAGGTTCATTGATCTATACTTCAATCACAACACTAGATTTTTGTTATATGATTGGATTACTTTCTCAATTTATGCAAACTCAAACAAGTGAACATTTAAATTCAACCAAAAGAGTGCTAAGATATGTTAAGCACATAGCTGTCATGCTCTGTTTTACAGATATGATGAAGAATTGCAAGTAAAGGGCTTTGGTGATGCTGATGGGGTTTTTTTCAAAGGAAAAAGAAATATATACTTCAAGTTATGTGTTTATGATAGGCAGCTAACCTATCCTATAGAGCTTAAAGAAGCAACCCAATGTTGCACTATCATCTATAGAATATGAATATACACGATTATTCTTTGCACCATGTTAAGCTATGTGGAGTAAGAAGCTCTTGGTTGTTGATCATGTCCAGGAAGAGACCATTCTAATTTATGGTGACAACATGCCAAGTATTCATTTGACAAATAATCCAATGTTGTATGCATCAAGTAAGCACATAGAAGTGT
The DNA here is from genome assembly GCA_020310875.1 of Ceratopteris richardii. Lineage (NCBI taxonomy): Eukaryota > Viridiplantae > Streptophyta > Polypodiopsida > Polypodiales > Pteridaceae > Ceratopteris > Ceratopteris richardii. Next base: position 43,160,758 of record CM035417.1, on the reverse strand, counting down.
ATTATCATTATGTTCGAGAGAAAATATTGAGAAAGAAGGTGGATATAAAGTTCATTAGAAATAATGGACATATTGCAAACATGTTTAAAAAGATGTTAGAATTTTCAAAGCTAAATAGGTTAAGGGATGAAATCAATTCGCAAGATATGGCTGAAAGGTGCAAGCTCACATATGAGCTTGAGGGGAGTTAAAAAAAAAGAGGCAAGGTCATATTTATTTCAAAGAGAGGAATTTCTTCAAAGAAAAGGTAAATACAGAAAATGAAAGCTAGAAGCATTTTTTTCAGCAAGTAGTGGTGGCCAAAAGATAATCAATCCAAAAATGAACTCGACGAGAAGAGTGGCTACCCAAAGTAGTGGAGGAGTTTTGGAGAAGAGATCATGAAGTCATCATGATAGTTTGTGGTCATTTGGATACAAATGAGGCAAGCCATGATGCTTATTAGGTGGGGAAGAAGATGTTGAAGTCCCCTTGTAGCTAGTTCATTTGGTTTCCATCATTTCGTTGTCTACAGTCTTAGAAACTATGTCCAACAACTCACTTTCTCTAGACAACCTGCTTAGGAGAGTCTTAAATCTCAATAAGTGTGTATCCATTATTAGAGTTCTAATATTCATTGGAAAAGTATATTGTGTACTTGCTTTGAGTAAAATAGTTTTGCCGAATTCCTCTTTCTCTCTAAGTTATTAAGGTTTTATTGAAGACCAATCTTTAGCCTAAATGTGTGGACATGCAGCCTGTTTTGAGGAAAAGAGGTGCCCAACGAAAAGTACTCCAATTTGAGTGCTTTATAGATCATTTTAACTTTATTAGTTTCTAGTTTGAGTCGTTCAAGCCATAACTTCATTGGATTCTTCAATTAATACTATTTTTCATTGTAAGGTTGCATTGTAGGTAAGAGTCTGGATCATGATCAGGGGTTTTATACTTTTTGTTGTGCATATGAGAGGAACTATCCAAAAAAGCTCATATAAGGAGCTTGAGAAGCCTACTCTATGCTCTAGACAAGCTCATTTCTAATCAATGTGAGTTTACCCATTTCTTGGTCTACTCACTTTGAGACTCTCACTCTTTCATTTTGTGAGTCCACACTTCTTTAAATTTTTCTTATGGGGTTGTACTCTCTACAATCTCAACACACGTATGCAAGATAGATTTTTAAAGAATTTTACATAGGCGATTACAAGGAGATTTCTACAGCTACGGAGGTCAACACAAAACTATCTATTGAAGATACTTGATCTCTCGCGAATATTGGAAGATACAAGAAATTAATTGGTCTCATCTACTTGCACAATAGCAGAGCAGACATCTCCTATTTTGTTGGGTTGGTGAGCAGGCTCTCTAATAAGCATTGTCAAACTCATTGGAAGGCAAACATATGAATACTCAAGCATGTGAGAGCAGCCACCGATTATGGTATACTCTATGAAGAAGAATCATCTCTGGTTGGATATTGTGATTCTGATTGGGCACTAGATATTAATATATGAAAATCAATTCTTGGATATTTTTTTTCTTTAGTATCTAAGATTGTGTCTTGGATTAGCTTGAAGCAACCAAGTCTAGCATTATCTTCTATTGAAGTGGAGTACAAGGCAGCATCGTTGTAGCATATGAAGCAATACAACAAAGGAGGATCATTTGTCTCATAGGAATACAAGGACACGAGGCTATACAATTGAATTGTGACAACCAAATTTGCATGGCCATTGCCAACAGTCCTATTTTCATCCACATACCAAGCACATAGAAATTCAGTATAACCATGTGCATGAGTTGACTGAGGATGGGGTCATGTAGACAAGCCATTGTCTAGCTAAAATAAATGGAGGGGAACCCTAACATCCAAGTTATATGAGGTTTATGTGTGACTATTGGTGGTAATACATGATCTTTGTGGTCCTAGCCATTAGGTTAGGCAAGGCATAAACTATTGGGCCCATAGGAATACAAGGATAGGATGCTACATGATTGAATTGTGAAAACCAAATTTGCATGCCCATCACAAAGAACAGAATTTTCCATGCACATACAAAGTACATAGAAATTCAGTATGACAATGTGCATGAGTTGATCGAGGATGGGGTCATGGAGATAAGCTATTGTCCAACTAAAGGAAATGGAGCAGCACCCTAACTTCCAAGTTAGATGAGGTTTATGTGTGATTCACGATGCTTATACATGATCTTTATGACCCTATCCATTAGGTTAGGTAGGGCATTAAGTTTTTGGCCATGTATAGCATAAATGTTTGGGCTATTGGGTTCCCATTCAAGGTGAAAATAATGCTCTTCGTGGCAACATGCCATTTCCCCATAGATCTTTGATGGGGGGAGTGAAGATGGGACCTTGCCCCCTTCTACAGGGTCCAAGGGGCCTACCCTCCCCAGCCCCTAGGGCTGAGAGCGTAGGACTTCTCTTCATGGAGACATTCTCATATTGAATATCTCGATGATTGTTTTCTATGTCCTCACTATGTTTATCTGTACTAACTTCCCCTATAAAAGCTATATAAGAATGGCACATGTTGAGGGTTAGACAACATTGTGCACTAGTAAGCCGTTCATCTAGATTTTGTCTAGATGGCCATCTCAGCTCCACATTGGGAGTGCACAGGTGGACAACAACAACATTGTAGTTTTATTAATCTTAGCAATCTAAGAATTTGAGTTCTCTATCTGTCACTCTGCATCTATCTTTGAGTGTGTTTTTCTCTTCACATTCTCTAGTGATCTATTCTGCTATTTGTTATTTTCTTACTGATTAGAGTGATCGCCGCTCTCCTTGGTAGGAAGACACCGTTTTTTGGCAAATCCTCCACTATGGGATCGGACCAATGCAAACTCTATGTTGAATAAAAACACAATGTTTGATTCTCTTAAAAAGTTCTATTGAGAATCTTAACTTCGTGTTGAATCGAAGAATAGGGTTGGGTTTTTCTAGCCCATGTCATCATAGATGAAATGGTGTCAATGTCAAGAACCAAAGTTATCTGAAAATTTCTGAGTTTTGCTATATAAATGAACACATGAAACGCGTATGTTATGAGTATTTGATGAAAGAGTAAATTATGAGTACTCTGCGGACGACTAGCGTTCTAACATGAATTTCATCAGGTGTGCTCTTTTTTTAATCAATTTCTTTGCATGCCTTTCCGACAAGACAACTGCTTTTCCTTGTGGATTTGGGTTCATCATTTCATCTTACAATCTTTTTAGAATTTGGGTCTCACTCCAAGATTCTACGCAGGAGTAAATTTTGAGTATTCTCCGGAAGACTAGCGTTTTAGACATGAATTTCTTCGCGTGTCCATTTCTTTGGATGCTTTTCCGACAAGACAGTTCCTTCTCCTTGTGGAAGGACGTGCAATGCAGTCATCAATCCTCCTATCCCTTCTGGACTGGAGAGCGAAATCTTGAAATTTAACGAGTATGTTATACCTGTGGACGAGTAAACAAGCAGAAAGATTCTGTACTTTCTGAAGCAGAAAGTTCTTCCTGCTCTGATGTGGATTTTTAACAACTTCGTTGCCTTGCATAAGCATGAAAGCACTGAATGTTATAAGCAGCGGCAATGGAAGCTACAGAGTTTCTTGAAAAAGAAAGTTACAGATATTCAAAAATCAAACCCTTTTGTCAAAGTTTACGTATTAAATACAGGCAGCGACTTATTAAATACAACAAGCAGGTCTGGAGTTTTAGCTTAATGGACGTGCGCTTATTGAACGTGTATGTGAATAGGGAGAGCACGTCTGCGTAGTTCAACACCCGAACTCGAAAGAAGAAGGGAAAGCACAGTTACTACTAGTAGAAGAAAGGGTACGTCTCGAAGCGATAGTAGCAACTGACGGAGTGGATTTGGGAACCCACGGCGGCGTCGCAATCTTGCCAGGATGATGAATGTGCGGTTAGGCAATCCGCACATTGGCCTGGCGATAGATAGCCTTGGCACTGTGCTAGCGCGTAGAGCTTGGAGCCGGCCGACGATCCTTTCTGAGACCCAAGGGAGACGCTGGCGCTAGCGAACAAGTTCTTATGCCGCGGGGCAGATGAGATGACACGACTGACAATGCCCTGTACTTGATTCTTGAAGTATGGGTCGGTATTCTTCTGAGTGTTGCAAAGCTCTACTACCACGCTTGAGTCCTCGACGTTGTAGGAGTACTGCTCGTAACGGAGAAAACATCCATTCTTCTGGACACGGGATCCAATGGAGCTTGGGCAGCTAGAGGAAGCTGTTTGGACTGCTGCTGTCACGCACTCAGAACACTTACTCGGGGAAAGATCGCCACGGCACTGGAACGAGGTCATCAAGGTTATACCAGGACCCCGGATCTGCAAGAGCCTGTAGGAGGAGCGACGTTGGGCCAGCTGCTGCAAGGACGTAAGGGACGCTTTGAGTTGGTTGTCGAAGGCATCCCCCGCCGTGTAATTCTGCGTATTGCAGAGAATATAAACGTCACATAGGTCGTCGTAGCTCTTGCTCGTCGCAGCGGTCGGAGGCACTATGAGCATCACGAACGTAAGGCACAGAACTGCGGTAAGTCGCGAGAGATTCATCGCCATCTCTCTCTCCCTCTCTCTCTCTCTCTCTCTCTCTCTCTCTCTCTCAAAATCCTTCGCTCCCTCTCTCTCTCTCTCTCTCTCTCTCAATCTTATCTGTCTGTCAGGAGTTCGATCTACTTCTATGATTTCCAGTGTCTAGTGTCCGTCTCTACTTATAACTCGCGAGCAAAACAGAAAAGCACACAATTCTTTCAAACCGTGTGCTCCTGAAGGAGGAGTGTTGAATAGCTTGGGCTTTATGTAAGTTAATAGCGAAATTTCACATACCTGTTCGAACAGAACACAGTTTGCGACTCTGATGCCCAGTTGAAAATCAATCGTGGCGTCGCAAGATGGGCAAAATCCATCGAAGCTGACTGAAATCAGAACATCGCCTTCTTGAAAGCAAGAAGGTCTATGTTTTCTTCACACAGATAAGCTGAATCCATGGCCGATATGAGTCGATTTGAAATATTGGAAACAGAACTCCAAGACACGTCATCCAATCAAGAGAACCACGTGGCATTGACTTTTTGATCCAAAGTTGTGGGTTTCAACTTTATCGAGGAACGGGCGCATTTAGTTTTCATTGATCTAGCCAATTTTAGTGGAGTCTAGGACCCCTCTCTCTCTCAGCTTTTCTTAAGCATTAATAGATCTATATATTCCACTATGACCATCTCCAACATATCGCACAACCGTGTAATGTTGGAGAAGTGTAGGGTTGGAGAAGTTGGTGGATAGATATGACCATCCAAGAACGTGTTCCCTCATGATCTCCATGTACTTCGTACTAAGCTTAATCATTCTCTTATTTGCTTTGGAATGATGCATAATCTTCGTCTCTTGAAGCCCAATTTTTCCTAGAAGAAAGATGGAGGCAAGGGCCAAAAGACAAGTCATTTCAAAAGAAAATTACTTTGAAAAAAGGTACATGAACACTTGGATAGGCCAATTGTGCTCTATTATGTCTTCTCGTTCATTGTGGTGAATAGCGCAATAAAATAATACCTCATGAGGTATGTGGAAATAATATAATAATATGCATATGTATTTAAAAACATTACATGAAATATTGAAGGAATGCCTCAATAATTACGTTCATCCCACTTAATGGCTTGATTCCCAAACACACTTCTAGAGTCATACCTTCTTCTCTAATGAAACAAATCCCACCACACATTCCTTTCTAATGAAACAAATCCCACCATTGGCAATTTTCATTCCGAATAAGTTCATATAGAAACATAAGCAAGTATATACACATCCAAAGAAACATAGATAGCTCAACACTAAAATCGACAAACAACATGAGTTACCTAAGTCTTTTATGGATTCTCAATCATCTTAGAGTATAATCTCGATGCTCAAGAATCTGATAACATTATTCGAGGATTCTTCTTGTTTCGCCAAGAAGAGGCAAACTTAAGAATTCACTTTGAGCATTTAGGCCTCCATACATTGGGCAAGGAGCTCGCACAACACACATTTAGACTCCCAAGACTCTAGTAGCCCTAAAATCTTATGAAATCAAGTGTGGGTCCCCAAATCTCTCCTCAAGGCTGAAGAAGCAAAAGTACACAAGAAGCAAAAGAAGTTCAAGAACCAAAGGTCACAAGAACTAGAACCGACTCAATGAACACTCAAAAAATCTTCATTTATAGATGTGGATGTTTTATGTGTCTAATTTTCAAGACCACTAACATCGATAGTTCTCATGTTTATTAACAAAGAATACTAGAAGTGAAACTCTCATGAATGCACAATGTGACTATGTTGAACATTTACAAGCCTATCAAGAATTTGTTCTCATGGTCTCTACCTTTAAACTCTCAACAACCAACAAGGAGGGGGAGCCATCCATCGTCAGATGTAAAAATTCCTATCTTTTGCATTTCATGCCTCATGGGGCACTCAAAAAAAATAAAAATTCCATTTATTATAGATTAGGCATCCCCTTCACTGGATAAACCTTGAGAACATCTTTGAAGACCTACATTTTTCACATGCCTTCAAATAAGTGCTTCTATAATTATGCATTCGTAGGGGAATTGTTGTCTGAAGGATTTTATCACTCCGACTGGCATTCAAAAAATTAAAAATTTCTTTTCAAAGTGGTCATCTCTGAAATCTTAAAAACCTTTTCGATATGAATTTTTGAACTAATTGAAGCTCTCTCTCTTTCTCTCTTGACTACCTGATGTCTGAAGAAGGTGGAAATGTGTATTTGCACTTCCATTTGATCCCTTTAAATCCTCATTTGAATTCTCTTTATATGACCTGTCTTAATGATCTTTGTGAACATTATGAATAATTATTTTACGCAAGAGTAAGAGAATGTGACTAAGCACCTCAATATGTGTATTGATTGTTTGTATGTATTGTGCCTCCTTATGATTTTATATGTTTTTCTTTGGTGAATGCATTCTTGCATAACTCATTATAGGGAGAACAAATAAATCTGTAGAATCAACCTATATTAGACTATGTGTGTTTGGAGACATGTTTATAAGTATGCGAAAACTTGCATTGGCCTATAAATTAGGAAATCCTAAATAATTATGCCCCAAGTGAATGTTGGGAATGTCTTAAGTATATGTGTTTGTATGAATTTTTTAATCATATCTTATCTATGTTAAGCATATGAATGTATGTTATTCTATGGGTGCTCACAAGTACCCAGGTTTGAATTGGTTTTAAGTGACACTTCTTAACTATTTTTGTAAATCCTAAAAATAAAATCTCTAAAAGAACTACCCATATAAACTTGTGAATATTAATGTATGAGACTAAACCTACTCTTTATTTAAATTGAACCATAATCTGATTACAATAACAAAATATGTGCATATGCATATTTAAAAATGTATGATGTGAGTGTGCTTATAAGAATTCAATCTAATATATGTTAGTCTATGAGTGGTTTATATTTGATTTAATAATATAAATAATAAACAATATATTTAAGACATATCAATTTATATTAATAAATCTAATTTAATTAATATATGTAACATAAATAGTATGTTAAAAAGAAAAAAGTTTGTATATGAGTTTAGTATCTGTATGCGTAAATAGCATGCATGTCAACTATGCTTACTTTAGAAAGTATGTGTGAGTCCCGATTACATATGTGTGTAGCTAATATTTTAATTTTCTAATGCTTTTTGTTTTAGGTGCGTAGAGAGAGAGAGAGAAAGAGAGAGAGAGAGAGAGAGAGGCGATGGTCATAGAGCTTACACATAGAGCTTCAAAAATTCATGTTGATTATAGAGAGAAACAAGAAGAGAGGAAGGGAGAAAGTGAGAGACACATTTTGCCATATCTCTTCTCTCTACTCCCTCTCTCTTTAACAAAGCTTTTGTATGTTCAAAAAACATGCTAGAGGCGGATGCAGAGATAGAGAGTGTCTCTGTAAACCCTCAGCCATTAATCAAATTTTGTGGGCATAGCAATCAAATAGGAATGAAGATGGTCAGTGATGGAGGAAGCCTTCGACACACACACACACACAAAGACCATATTTTTTGCTACTTATAATCTTGTTCTCTGTGCAATACCATTGCCATCTTCTCCTTTTGCTGGCTCTATAGCCCTGATTTGAGAGAGAATAAGATGCAAAAATCCTATTGCACCATTCTTTGTGCCTGCAATGTTCTATCACAGTAGCATAATCACAAGATAGTGTTATCATCACTACTAGAAGTTTTCTTCACTCAAGGATGGATCTGACATGTCATATTCTACATTTTGTATGTTATGAATGATGGATTTCATCTCTATCTTGTTGGAACAAATGCCAAGCCTTCACACTTGGCTAGGCAATGAAAGAAGCTATGTACAAATTATTGAAGGACTACATGACCCACTGCTTGTAAAATTTGATCATTTTCTTGTAAAAGATAAATCCTAGAGAGAACATTAGAATCTCATCTTCTTTGTGAATTTTGGAGAACTAAAAGCTACGAATCTCACTTAGAAGAATCATTCCTAACTTATAGAAACTCTTTTGGGTGTAACTCTATTTGAATTTCAGAATTCATACTCGAAAATAGTCACTATATAAGATAGTTGAAAACTCCCAGCGTGTGTGCCCCCATTACTGAGCATATTGTGGATCATTTTATGTAGTTGAGAGGCTTACACTGTAGACTACTCCTATCACCATGATTGGGCATCATATGCATGCCAATAATCATGTACATCATTGTCAATACATTATATCATTGATCATCTTTGTGGTCTCTCTATCATTGTCACTCAGAACAGTGTACTTGTCTTGCTCATATCTCAATGATCTCTCCATCATTTGCAATGATCTATAGCTTGATCAAACAAGCTCAAAGTCTACTATACGATGTATGAGTTTGAAGAGGTTTCATTCAGTTAGTGGGGAGAAATCTATCTCGAAGTGGTCATTGGTCTTTCTCTGCAGAGTTCCTAAAAAGTCAAGGGTAAGCATCTACTTGCTAAAGTCATTGCTCAAAGTATAGTCTATTATTTTAAGTGATTCCACTTGGAATCATTAGCTCTCTAAGCAAATTAGATACCCTCAGAAGGAATTATTCTAATTGCTACTGTAGTGTAAGTACTGAGCATAGCATCCAGTAGGTGTCAAGACCAAAATAGAAACTTTTTGGTTCATAGCTAATTGCAAACTTATCTATTTTGATCAAATTGTTTGAATCATCATCCCCAAAGCACATAGGCACTTATTTAGTGTCATTTGAAAGCTAAAGGGGCCTACAACTCAACTCTGAAGTAACATAGGGTAGGTACAAAGTAGGGATTAGCACTACTAACTCATTTCTTGTGTCCATCCATCTTTCCCAGCAGTGGTATCATAGCAATTTGAGGTAAAATGGGAGATGGTTTCCCTTCTTTTATTGATAAATTGGAAAGGAACAACTACCAATCATGGTCCTTGAGGATGAGGAAATACTCACAAGGAAGGAGTCTCTATGGATACATATCAAAAAATGAGGAGATGCCCATTTTTAGAAGCAAAGGACAACCTACAAGAGAGGAGCTTGAAAGACTCAACTCATGGTGTGCCAAAGATGCATTAGCAAGGTCATACTTAATTAACTCTATTTCTAACTTCCTTCTTGAATTGTAAAACATCCCAAGAGACTTGGGATACATTGTCTTCATATTTTTCTTCTAATACAAGAGCAAGAAAGAATAAAATGTGGATTAAGTTTACCACTCAAAGGAAGCAACCCAAGCAAAGCATTTCAGCATATGTGACCAAAGTCAAGGATGTGGCTGACCGATTTGGAAGCATAGGAGAAGAGATTGACGAGGAGCAAATTGTGAGACAAGTGATGAATGGCATCAAGGCAGATGAAATGCGAAAGCTTCACAATTGCCATGGACTTATACATAGACATGCAGATTCCAAATCTTACCACACTCATGGGGCAACTCTTTACCCATGAGGACAAGCTCAACAAAAATGGAGATTCATCAAGAGGTAGTAACTGTTGTGCCCTATAAACATATAAAGGGAAGATTAAAGACATAGGAAAAAGCAAGAAAGTAGAGGATAAAGGTACTACTTCTCAAGCTAACTATGCAGGGAGAGGTTAGAAATAGAAGAGGTAGGGGGAGAGGAGGTAATCAAGGTAGGGGGAAACCTTTCAACTCTTCTCCATGCAACATATGTGGATTTTCTAATCACACTACAGATGAGTGCTATAGGAACTACAAGAATCATAGAGGAAGAGGATTTCAAAGAGGTGCCTACTCACAATCAAGAGGAAGATTCAATCATACTTAAAGCTACAACAACAACAACTACAACAATAACTACCAAGGAGGCTACAAATCAATCAAAGACTACAATAATTACACAGAGGATCAAGAGGATTCTCTTCTAATTATGAACATGACTTCAAAGCAAGGTATGAATGATGAACATCTCTTCTACATTGACTCGAGATGTTCAAACCATGTGGTAGGCAATGTAGCACTTCTCTCTAACCTTGAGGAACCTAAGGGAAAGCACCAAGTACAAGTAGCATGTCGGTAAGTGACTACACTCTAAAAATCAAAAGCATATGTGAGTCACTTGCATCTATTGGCGTGAATGTAGATGATGATGATAAGGTGGAAGTGTGCCTTCGTGGTTTAGGAGTTGCATATAAGTAGTTCAGAACTTCCATACAGACCAGGGAAAATATTTCGAATTTTGCTAATCTGGTATCTATGCTGATTATTGAAGAAAAGAATCTTGGTGATGACTCAAACTCCCAAGGAAAGCCCAGTTCTGAGCAGGTATTCTACTCTGGTAGAGGAAGAGGCAGAGGTAGAGGTTTTGGAAGTGGAAGATGAAACAGTAACCAAGACCAAGGTCAACAACAAAATCATGCAGGAGGAAGAGGATAGTTTCGAGGCAGGGGGAGCCAAAGAGGTCCCAGAAATTTCCAAAGAAATGATTCAGGTAATGATAGTAAAGGATGCTGGAATTGTGGTAAACCTGGACACTTTGAACGTGATTGCAGGTTAAAGAATCAAAATAATAGAAGGCAGCAAAACAACTATGCATCCACAAGTGCAGATGATTTTGAGAAGCTGTTTATGGTTCAACATCACATGATGAATACGATGTCTGTTGGTGTTTCAAAATCGAATGATAATGTCTGGTATGTTGATTCAGGTGCTTCAAATCACATGACCAGTCATGCAGAATGGTTTAGTAGTTTGCAGAAAATGCCAGTTCCTGGATATGTTGAAACAGGTGATGATACATCGCATCCTATTGAGCATACAGGAAACATAGCATTGTCTATGGAGGACGGAAAGGTAAAACATCTCGCTGATGTGCTCCATGTTCCAAATATAACAAAGAATCTGGTTTCTGTTGGACAAATGGTTGACCAGGGATTACAAGTCAGGTTCAATGCTGATGGATTATATGTAGAAGAGTACAAGCATGATGGACGATTGGTTGCCAAAGGAAACAAAGTGGGTAGGATGTTCACCTTAAATGTGAAGATTCCTGAAATGAATGCAGCCATGTTTGCAAAAGGTGCAGGAGTTATTGCAGATATAGAGATATGGCACAAACGGATTGGGCATGCAAACTTGCAAAGGCTGAAACTGATGCAATCAAAGGAGATTGTCCATGGACTACCAAATTTCAAAGTTGCAAAAATGCAAAAGGTATGTGCAACATGTCAATTTGGTAAACAGTCAAGAGCATCATTTCCACATGACAAGCATGTTAGTGAGAATGTACTAGAAGTAGTACATATAGATGTTTGGGGTCCAAGAAAGACCACATCTATGGGTGGCTACAGGTTTTATGTTACTTTCATTGATGACCATACACGCAAAGTATGGGTATATTTCATGAAAGAGAAGAGCGAGGTGTTTACTCACTTCCAGAATTTTAAAGTTATGGTGGAAAAGCAAACAGGGAAGTACATTCAGACATTAAGATCTGATGGAGGAGGTGAATACATGTCAAATGAGTTCAGCAGTTTTCTAAAAAATCATGGAATTCGGCGTCAGTTTTCATGCAGGTACACACCACAACAGAATGGTATTGCTGAACGCAAAAATAGACATATTGCAGAAATAGCAAGAGCCTTAATGGCTGAGAAGAATATGCCTCATTGTTATTGGGCAGAAGTTGTGCATACTGTTGTATACATCATGAACAGAACTTCAACTGTTGTTGTACATCAAGTTACACCTAAAGAGAAGTTTACAGGTAAAAAGCCAAACTTATCACATTTGAAAGTTTTTGGCTGTATTGCATATGTACATGTTCCAGATGAGTTGAGGACGAAGCTTGATCCAAAAGCAGAAAAATGTGTCTTCATTGGATATTCCCTTGAGCAAAAGGGGTACAAATGTTATAACCCACTCACACGATAGGTGAAGGTGAGCAGAGATGTGGTATTTGATGAAATGTCAAGCTTCTATGCAGATGTCAAAGAAGGATTGAATCTTGAACCAAATGAAAAAGAAAATGCTGAAAAATCTAGTGCAGAATCTCAAGTTTTGAGTGGACCGGATGCATCACCAAGTAATAGTTCCAACTCAAATCCATGGAGTGGAAGATTGCATGGAAATTTCAGTCCAACAAATTCATCAAATACATTCAAGAAAGGTAAAGAAAAGCTTTCTACTGGTAGTAAAACAGGTACAGGTTTTGAAGATGTTGATGGAGATTCAAGTGGTTCAGAAAAGAGTATTGATGAGGAACTTGGATTGCCCTCTCTAAAGACTCCAGGAGTAAGAAGGGCACATGCAGATGATACAAGGAGAAGTGACCCAGGACCAAGAAGATCTGGGAGGATGCGTAATTCAGTGCAACGATTGACATATGATAGTTACATGGCTCGCCATTGTGCCTACATGACAAAGGTAATACAAGATGCTGAACCTTCTTGTTTTGAAGATGTAATTGGTAATGCAGATTGGGAAAAAGCTATGGATGAGGAGATGGCTGCACTTTATGGAAATGATACATGGAAGCTGGTTCCATTGCCGCAAGGAAAGAAACCCATAGGTTGCAAATGGGTTTACAAGGTAAAGCATAATGCTGATGGTAGCATAAGCAGGTATAAAGCACGATTGGTAGCTAAAGGTTATGCACAAACATATGGCATTGATTATGAGGAAACATTCAGCCCTGTAGCTAAAATGTCTACTGTTAGGACACTTGTTGCATTAGCTACAGCAAAAGGATGGACTTTGCATCAGATGGATGTGAAGAATGCTTTCCTACATGGTGAGTTACAGGAAGAAGTATATATGGACCAGCCACAAGGATATGAAGATTCAAAGCATCCAGAATATGTTTGCAGGTTGCAAAAGGCTTTGTATGGGCTGAAGCAGGCTCCACGTGCATGGCATGCAAGGATTGCTGATTACTTAACCAGCATTGGGTTTTCTATGTGTCATGCAGATCACTCACTATATGCAAGGAAGGCTGATGATGGCATCACTATTGTGGCTATTTATGTTGATGACCTGATTGTAGGTGGTGATAATGAAGAAAGCATCAAAGAGGTAAAGAAACTCCTTATGCAGGAGTTTGACATGAAAGATCTTGGTGTGCTGCGCTATTTTTTGGGCATTGAGTTTATACATACAGAAACAGGTATATGGATGTCGCAAAGGCAATATGCCTTGAATATGCTGCAAAAGTATGGTATGGCTGATTGTAAGCCAATTTCTATGCCATTAGATCAGAATTTGAAATTGGATACTACATCAGGTGAAGCATTGGAAAATGCTACTATGTACAGGAAAATTGTGGGAAGTTTTATATATCTCACAATTACAAGGCCTGATCTAAGTTATATTGTTGGACTTGAAAGTCAGTTTATGCAGGTTCCCAGGAAGCCACATTTGGATGCTCTGAGGCGCACTCTACGTTGTGTGAGTGCTACTTTGGATTATGCATTGTTTTATGGAGCTGGTGTAGATTTGCAGGTTCATGGATACACCGATGCAGATTGGGCTGGTAGTACTCCAGATAGAAGATCTACTAGTGGCTTTCTTTTCTCACTTGGAGGTGCAGCTATTACATGGAGCAGTAAGAAGCAACCCACTATTGCTTTGTCGAGTACAGAGGCTGAGTATAGAGGTGCTTCAATGGCAGCATGTGAGGCATCATGGTTGGAGATGTTACTTGCAGATTTAGCTGTGGAAGTGCAAAAGCCTATCACTATCTATTGTGATAATCTTAGCAGCATACAGTTAGCACAGAACCCTGTTTTCCATGCTAGAACAAAGCATATCGAGGTACATTATCACTTCATCAGAGAGAAGGTATTAGCAGGTGATATTGATCTTGTTTATGTAAGAACAGATGAGCAGGTTGCTAATATTTTCACCAAAGCACTTGGAGCTGAGAAGTTGAAGATATGGCATTGAGCTTGAGGGGGAGTGTTGAGATATTAAGCTCAACATGTGATGATCCAGGATGACACGTACCAGTTTTTCGTTTCTCTGACATGTATAGTGGTCACGCCGGTATATGTCAGGGATACTTCATTGAGCTTTATATGATTTATCTACCGAGAGTGATGGCACATTTGTTTCTTGCCAGCTCACCCATTCGCGAATATTAGGTTTTTCCTTATGTACTGGTCTTTATATATTGCACTGGTTGTATTCTTGTTTTTTAGGTCATTCTTGTACATTCCTTTTATGTAATAGAAGAAGAAGAAGAAGATACTACTTCCTTGCCTTAATCTGTGTGTGTGCTTCTCCTTGAGAGTGAGAGTGTGTGTGTGAGCTCTCTTCCTTATCTCCTTCCTCGTGACACTTTTCCTTTATTAACTTCTTCTTAAAATCTCTTGTGTTTGACACACCATTTTCCCTTGTTGTTTTATCTAATGATAGTCACTTCTTTATGAGTATGTCTAAGAGCATAGTAACTAAGCTTTACAACCTAGTTTCATTTTCTAGTAGACAAATCTCCATAATTTAAAGATATTTTCCATATTATCTTGATTTTGCAATGGAATGAGGGAAGATTGAAAATTGTAGGATGCACATAAAACGATGGGGCACAAAAATCCCTCTTGGCAACAAAACAGCCATGGTGGAGTAGTGATCCAAGAGATTTAGGCTAGTGTTGAAGCTCAAAGTCAAGGACAAAGCATGGAAGCACATCAAAAGGTGGACACACAAAGAAAGGGAGCAAGTAGGGAGCTCCAAGAAGTGTATGTCAAATTTTCAGAAGAATCCCCTACAAAAATAGTGATTTTCATCACTAAAAACCATTGTAAATACCATTATCTATTTTTAGTAACTCCATTTTGTTCAAGCCGAGGAGTCCTCGAGCTTGAGGAGTATTAGAAGTACCGTCGTACCAATTTTCATATTTTTTAGATCTTGTTTGAGCCCTCAAATAAGCCCTGGAACCTAATTTTTAACTAGGCCGGACACTAGGTCTGAACAGGGCCAAAGCTAGTCAAAAACTATAAAAGGAGCTAGAGAGCTCATTTTTGAGGGTAGATTGTAATTGAAACGAACTTGTAAGAGCATTTTGAAAGTAATCTAAAGAACTCCATTGATTCTCTCTCTTTGTCTTGCCGTGTGTGCGCGTGTGTGTGCATGTGTGTGCATGCCTGTGTGCTTCTCACTCACGCACTTGTGCCGCCACTTGCTCGAGGTCTTCATACCATCCTCACGTCTTCCCGGATTGACATTAAAGGAGGTGCTACTCATCACTGAGCTACACCAAATTTTGGCACCGTCTATCGCGACAGACAGAAATCCGCGACAGATACTGTCTATCGCGACAGACACCGTCTATCGCGACAGACAGAAATCCACGATAGACACTGTCTATCGCGACAGACACCGTCTATCGCGACAGACAGAAATCCACGATAGACACTGTCTATCGCGACAGACACCGTCTATCGCGACAGACAGAAATCCACGATAGACACTGTCTATCGCGACAGACACCGTCTATCGCGACAGACAGCCCCCACGATAGATTGTGTCTATCGCGACAGACACCGTCTATCGCGATAGACAGGCATTTTCGGCAAAAAAAATTAAGGAGTGAATTTTTGGAAATTTAGGCTAAATTTTGGGCATATTTGCACTTTCATGTACTCATCTACTTACGAAGGCCTTAGAAAATGCATTAAAACCCCCGAAAGGTTCTGTTTGTCTAGTTAACCCCCTAAACCCTGAACGGTCATAACTTTTTCATACGAAATCCATTTTCTGAGCTCTAGGGCTTGTCGGAAAGCTCGTGACATATACTACACGCCCTCAACTGTTTTTTATAAGAATAACGCGTTGATTTTCAGATAGGATATTTGGAAGTTGACACACTGAGGGGTAGGAACACCAAGGGAGCTCTAGAGTAAATTTCTAACAATGCAAAAGGGGGAACAAGGGTCATTAAAAAAGTGTCTGAAATAAATTGTCTGTCAATTGAAAGGTCTACTTGGAGCTAATCTTGGGATTTATGCAGGCCTATTGAGAAGCAATTGAGAGTATCCAAGCAACGGTGTGGCGCACGCTTGAGAATCAACTTCTCGAGCACTAAAGAGCAAGGTTCGGTAAGAAAGGTCGGAATATTCTCAACTCCTCTTCGTCAATTCCTAGCTTAGGCTAAGAACGATTAGAAGTAGGAGTAAGTCAGGGCGACGATAGGCCACTATCAAGTTGAAGACTACCTAAAAACTCAAGTTCAAGCTAAAAACTTAATCTCTGTACTGTCGACAACATAAAGGAAAGAACCTAACGTGGAACGATCAACCTGAAAGTACGAAGAACATTCAAGTATTCCTGACGAAGTAATAGCAGACAAGACTTTAAACACGAGGAATAACTAAAAAGAATCAAGTGACTGGTACCAATTGATCGGCAACGAGGTTGTACGCTGGGCAAAGAATTGGGCTACTTAGATAGGCATATGAACCTTAGATCAGGACGACACCTAGTAAGAGAGAGACAAAGCCTTAGGTCTTCAGAGGCTAGTGTCAATCCCACTACAAGGTCTTGGACCCAGCAGTTGAGTCACCACTCTCATTACTCTAGCTCTGATACCAGTGAATCAGGGATGTCTCAAGGCATGGACAGACCTACGGGAAGTTCAGGAGTGCCTTACTTATACAGGGTGGAAGGTCCTTACAAAACGCAGTTGGAATACCTTAGGACCAACCGATTAGGTGCGAGCATCTATGAGGACGGCCTAGGAAGATCAGTGGTCTAGATTAAAAACCCTGACCAATCCATAGGACTAGAGCACCCAGCTGTCAAGTTTGAAAACGGTGCATACCTGGACAAGGAAGGAACCATATACGTAGTCACCAGTCATACAGATAGGACAGATGAATTTGGAAATGTAATTTCAGAAACGGACTTAGGTGACTTGGAACAAGGAAACATGGGAGTGGAACCTAGAACCCCTCGAGGTAAATCAGTTCTCACTAGGATTATCACGCCTGAGTGGGTCCCCCAAGATAACAAGTGCATAGATTTGCTTCTCAATCGAGAAACGGACGAAGCCTTTTGGAGGTATAAACCGGATCATCCAATTGATATAGGAACAATCATGATCTATGAGTTTAAGGATCCAGATAGCCCAGGTAGAGTGACCTACTTAGACCACACTTCGGAGAGGATCTTTGTGGTGACAGAAAATGATAGGCATGCTTACACTTGGAAGGGCGAATTCATTTTCCCCCAACCAAGATCAAATGTATCCTATGGTCAACCTGGAGCTAGAACATCCCAGGCTCATGGTATGCAAAGAGACAGAAGTAAAGATAGACCAGAAGTAAGTTTTGCCAATCCAGTGGGCAGAGAAAGAACGAGAACGGAGACGAATAGGGTAGAACCTGAGATGCTTAGAGCCCACAGGAACCAAAGAAATGTAGATGGATTCCCTCTGCCGAGGCCTAGAGAGCACACAAGAACTTTGAGACCCACCCAGCTAGTTAAGTCCATGAAGAATTACTTTGACGGCACAGGAGATCCCTATGATCATGTGGCGGAGTTCAAGCAAGTCTTGAGAGCTGAACAAGTTGAGGATCTATTCACGCAGTACAATGCCTTCGGTCTAACCCTAAGGAATACGGCACTTACATGGTTTCAGCCATTGGATGAGCGCCAGTTCAGGAGCATAGACCAACTCCTAGAAGCATTTATTATTGAGTTCTCCAAGAGTGGCATAAGACACAACACCTCCTCACTGATTCACAGCTTCAAGCAAACCCCTCAAGAGACTGTGAGACTTGCCGGAAGAAGATTTAGGCAATACCTTGAAAGATGTCCTGTTTCGGAGCTACCCACATCTGCCAAACAAGTAGCCTTATTCCTTGATGGATTGCTGAGTACGAAATTGAGATCCTATGTGTATCTGAAGGACCCTAGGACTATAGAAGAGTGTGTACGCATGTGCATTGACATTGAAGATAACCTAGGAGAAGAGCTAGAGCTGTCCAAAATTTACAAAGATTCAGATAGTGCATCTAGTCAATCTTCCACACAAGCCACATCAATTGAGGAACTTGCCGAAAAAGTAGCTCAGAAATTAGGTGTAACTAGCAAACAAATCCCAAGGTTTGCTCCTGTGAAAAGGTGCTATACATGCGGTGGTGACCATATGGCGAACGTCTGTCCCATTATGGCTCAACCCCAAGTAAACCCTAGTAGCCAGTACTGCACCATAGAACGGAGATACACCAACCACACCGCACAAGATTGCCCATACAACAAGCAGGCGGTTAGGCAACCCTACCCTCAGCCCTACCAACAAGGCAGATACCAGAACCAGTACCCTCCACAACCATATGGCAGGCCACAACAAAATTTCCAACCTCAATATCAAAACCAACAAAGGCCTCAGCCTGTGCTAGCACAACAACCCCCAGCCCCAGCTAATGTGATTCCGGTAAAGTATACTGCTGCAGAAGAAAACCTGAATAGAGCGATAGTCCCAGTGACATCCTTGATCTCTGAAAATGACCTCAGTGACCATAGCTTTGATTCTACACATGTCGATAGTCCCCAGGCGTACTACATGCAGTCTCCAGAACATGGTGAGCCCTATTACAGCGAAGAACCAAGTGAACCTAGTTGGGAGTCTGATTACACAAACGTCATGTATACAAACCCCAACCCTAGACCTCAACCTAGGCAAGTAAGACCTCCATTCCCAAGAGGACCGTGCTACAGATGCCAAGGAGATCACCTCATTCGTGATTGTCCCATGCCTCCACCTACACAACCCCAGTCAGTGACGATCCAAGGCTTTTGCCAAGACTGTGGAAAAGAGCATCTCTTACGAGATTGCCCAAAGAACCCCAATCACATGCCAAAAATCACTCCCATCAACGTTGTTGGGTTAGTGGTAGACTCCACGGGGAGCGTGACTTCCACTGCACCAGTACAGGTAGTCACTAGAGCTCAGGCATTGCAGCAAAACCAAGGGACAAGCCAGGAAAAGAACCCAGAGGCTAGTGAAACCGAGAGCATAACAAAGAAAAGGACTAGAGCGTGGAAAGATAGTCGGGAAAGAATGAAAAGACAATGGGCTAAAAAGATGAGTGAACTTGAGGAAAGCATAAGAGAAACCAAAGCCAGGATAACTGAACTCACATCTCAAACTCCTTCTCACACTACCCCACCACCACATTTCCCATCGCCATCCGACCAACCACCTTCCAACCCGCCTAACCTAAACCCACCACCCCCTAGAGTAGGATCAGTCCTAGCTGACTCCACTCCGGAAGACCTAAATATGATGCTGAAAGCATATCAGGCCAGAATCCAAGAAGGGCCAACCATAACCGATCATGAAAAATGCTACCCTAGAGCCGAGCTAGAGCTTGAACGAACAAAGATTTGTGCCAAAATGGTGGAATTGGCTCAGACCATGTTTGAAGCCAGTCGCCTATTTAACATTTCTAGTTCAACTAAGACGCAGTTACACTTTGATGGACTGCTGGAAAGAATAGAGAGGCTAATTGCACAATCAGAAAAGGAACCTGCCCCTCAAAGAAAGGACAGGGCAAGAGAACGGATAAGCCAGCCCCTTCAGGAAGCCCATGTGCCTCCTCAAGAAGCTTATCTTCCCCCCCAAAAGGCAGATGAACCCCCCTCGAAAGCTTACGTACTGCCTACATTCCTTCTCAGGGAGCGTATGAGCCTGCTCGGAAGAGTAATAGAATAAGTAATCCTCCCCAGGAAGCTTGTGCGCCAGCCATCTATGAGAACAAGGAGAGAGTCAACGATAGAATAAGCCCTCCTTCCCAGGGTGCTTATGTGCCTAATTCTACGGAGCCAGACACTTCTTCTTCTATGAAGCGGTTTGCACCAGACTTCCTACGAGAGATTCAAGAAGACAAATGGGATAACGAAAGTGAGGGATAATTACGCTGCTAAGATCAAAGAAGAGATAGATAGACTGGTTGAAGCTGGATTTATCTATGAAATTGAGCACATTGAATGGGTATCCCCCATCGTAGTGGTGCCCAAGAAGAATGGCAAGCTGCGTGTGTGCATTAACTTGAAAAAGGTCAATGCCGCCACGATTCGAGATAACTATCCGCTTCCCATCACAGAACATCTCTTAGAAAGAGTGGCAGGCAAGGAAGTGTACAGCTTCCTTGATGGATTTTCTGGCTACAATCAAGTAGCCATAGCTCCAGAGGATCAGCATAAGACAGCCTTTGCCACAGAATGGGGCATTTTTGCTTTTAGAGTAATGCCATTTGGGCTTACCAATGCACCAGCCACCTTCCAGAGGCTGATGTGCCATGTGTTTAAGGAGTTCCTGAGGAAGAGTTTGGAAGTCTATGTTGATGATCTTTGTGCTCATTCCAATGTTAGACAAACTCATATTCCTGAACTCAGACAAATCTTTGACAAATGTAGAGAATATCAAGTCTGCCTGAACCCAGAAAAGTGCGTTTTTATGGTTAGGCAAGGTAAGATTCTAGGACACATAGTGTCAAAGAATGGCATATCTACTGACGAAGAGAAAGTGAGAGCCATAGCAGAGCTACCTAGGCCAAAGAATGTCAAGGAAGTACAAGCTTTCATGGGGCATTGTGGTTATTATCGACGATTTATACACATGTATGCTGTCATTGCAAAGCCCATGTACGGACTTCTGACAAACTTTGAGTGGACGGATGAATGTGAGAATTCCTTCCAAGAGCTTAAACGAAGATTATGTTCAGCACCAATCTTGACCACACCAGATTGGAATAAGCCATTCCATGTTCATGTTGATGCATCCAATTATGCTATTGGATGTGTACTCGCACAACCTACTGGTGAAGGAAATATGGATCTTCCAATTGCCTATGCCAGTAGACAATTGAATGCGGCTGAACGGAATTACACCACTACAGAGCGCGAAGGATTAGGCATGGTATATGCAGTCAAGAAATTTAGACACTATTTGCTTGCAAATAAGTTTAAATCTTTTACTGATCATCAGGCATTGTTATATCTTGTAAACAAGCCATGCAATACAGGAAGATTAGTAAGATGGTTTCTCTTGCTAATGGAATATGATTTTGAGGTTGTGGTAAGAAAGGGTAGGACTCACTTGAGAGCAGATCACCTCTCTAGGCTCACATCAGGAGAAGCCCCACAAGGAGTGTCAGATGACCTTCCTGATGCTTACTTGTTTAATTTGGAAGTGGTGCCGCAGTGGGCCAAGCCAATAGTACCAGTATTGACATACGGGCCTAATCATCCAGTGGTGAACACACGGAATAGAGAGATCGTAAAAGCCCAAAAGTACCATATCATGGCAGGAAGCATGTACAAGCACACAGATCAAGGGATCTTGGCTTGTTGCGTAGAAGAGGATGAGTATGCTAAATGGTTGCAATTAGCACATGTAGGTGCGTTAGAGCAACACCATTCAAAGCAACGAACGTTGCAGACTCTAAAGAGATTCGGAGTGCATTGGCCAACTATGGAAGCGGATGTCCAAAAGTTGTGCAAGGAATGCCCAATCTGTTGCACTAAACCACCTGTGGAACATGCCACTCTCTATCAAGTATCCATTGTGCCAGATTGGAGTGAACCTCTAGTATCATTCTTGAGGACAAACACATTCCCTCCAGACATGACTCTAGCTAGGAAAAGGAGTTTAGAACAAGAAGCCCAGGATTATTCACTCATTGGTGATAATCTATACAAGCACGGTAAGGATGGTTACCTGAGACTGTGTGTCCATGAAAGTGAGTATCTTAAGATCTTAGAAACTGCTCACCAAGGTGTAGCAGGAGGACACTTTGGACCGGATCGGGTGATCAAGGCAATCCTATTTGCGGGCTTTTGGTGGCCTACCCTTCACATGGATGCACATACCTATGTGAAACGGTGTGATGTCTGTCAAAGGACTCAGTATCCTATACGCAAAGATGAGATGCCACTGAAACTTATGATGGGTGGACGTGCATTCTCTAAGTGGGGAATAGACTTCGTAGGTCCTATTAATCCCCCAGCTAAGGGTTCTCATGCGGAATACATCATTGTGGCAACAGATTATCTCACCAAGTGGGTAGAGGTAAAAGCTACAACCAAGAACGATGCTCAAACAACTGCCAAATTCTTGTTTGAGAATGTATTCACAAGATACGGGCTACCTATAGAGCTTGTAAGTGATAGAGGCACTCATTTCTTGAACGAAGTGATTGAAAATCTACTCCAGGAATTCTTGGTAATACACAAGAAGTCTGCCCCCTATCACCCTCAAGCTAATGGACAAGCTGAGAGCACTAATAAGGTCTTATGCAATGTTCTGACAAAATTAGTGAACACAAAACGCTCTGATTGGGACAAACAGCTACACCATGCTGTTTGGGCATACCGAGTTGCCTACAAAACGGTACTCCAAGCCACCCCCTTTCAGATGGTATTCGGCCAAAACGCTGTGTTACCCTTGGACTTCCTGATTCCTACATTGAGAATAGCACAAGAGCACGAATGGACAGGTCATGAGCTCTCCTCTAGGATCTTTGACCTTGAACGATTAGGGGAAACAAGACTGAGAGCAGCTGTAGGAATCTATGCAGCCAAGAAGAGACAGAAGGCATACTTTGATGCCCATGTGAAGGATAAAGGTTTGAAAGCAGGAGATCTGGTTTTAGTCTATACACTGAAACAACACGCAAGGAAGTTAGAAAAGAGAGGCTACGGACCTATGATCATCAATAGGATCTCCACTAGTGGAGCAGTACAATTGGCCACATTAGAGGGTGATGTTCTCCCAAACTATATTAGCGGTTGTAGAGTCAAATTGTATCAGGAACCCGCTCATACAACGGATGGACACCACCTCTCAAAGCTTTACATAGAACAGCCCTTCCAACAAAGGTCTGTCAGGGACAACAGACTCGAGAGGGGGGGGAGTGTTGAAGCTCAAAGTCAAGGACAAAGCATGGAAGCACATCAAAAGGTGGACACACAAGGAAAGGGAGCAAGTAGGGAGCTCCAAGAAGTGTATGTCAAATTTTCAGAAGAATCCCCTACAAAAATAGTGATTTTCATCACTAAAAACCATTGTAAATACCATTATCTATTTTTAGTAACTCCATTTTGTTCAAGCCGAGGAGTCCTCGAGCTTGAGGAGTATTAGAAGTACCGTCGTACCAATTTTCATATTTTTTAGATCTTGTTTGAGCCCTCAAATAAGCCCTGGAACCTAATTTTTAACTAGGCCGGACACTAGGTCTGAACAGGGCCAAAGCTAGTCAAAAACTATAAAAGGAGCTAGAGAGCTCATTTTTGAGGGTAGATTGTAATTGAAACGAACTTGTAAGAGCATTTTGAAAGTAATCTAAAGAACTCCATTGATTCTCTCTCTTTGTCTTGCCGTGTGTGCGCGTGTGTGTGCATGTGTGTGCATGCCTGTGTGCTTCTCACTCACGCACTTGTGCCGCCACTTGCTCGAGGTCTTCATACCATCCTCACGTCTTCCCGGATTGACATTAAAGGAGGTGCTACTCATCACTGAGCTACAGCTAGTATGAAGAATTATAACAACCTTATCTAAGTCATTGCATAGCTAAAGGGGGCCATAATATGTATCCAATAAAGGTATAGGAAAATATTAACCCCTCGTTGGATCACTCAATTTTTTTGAGATTATTCACACGATCTTACACACTTAATTGAGGATCCAATGACCTAATGATTGCATTGATTCATTAAGAACATCATCTCAATAAGACAAATTGTGAGGTTCGAGCTCTACTATTTACTTTGTCTTCAAAGTGTTGGGACTTATTTGTAAGAATATGACACAAAAAAAAGTTATAGATAAGTATGGGATTTGGAGTGCGAAAAACTCTAAAAGCAGAAAACTAAAGGAAAAACCTTAAAGAGGTTCACATGCAAATCTCTCATAATTAATTATCTCTATTGAGGCATGTGAAAATTTACAACCTAATTAAGAAAGTGGAAAGAAATAGGGGATTCAAGTACAAGATGAACTTAATTAGTAAGAGTTCTTAGCAAACATGTGGATCGATAAGAACTTCATCAGCTTGAGGTATAGAAAATAAATATGAAAACGAGATAGGTAATGTGAGATTATTAGAGATACTCATGAAAAGAAAGGTTGAATCTTGGTCTTAGAAAGTGGGAGCGCATCCTCTAGGTGTGGGGCTAGATAGTGGAAGAATAGATCAGATTTGTTTTATTTATAAGATCGATATGAATATTATTGAAAATAAAGTCTCAAACATACAAAAGACTCATCCATGAGTTTTGAAAGTGGAATAATAAAAATAGAGACCAAAACGTCATAGAATCAAGTTAAGAGCTCCACCAAATTTAATAACATTCAAATCACATCAACTACCTACCAAAACGTACGCCTAGATTGACTTGTGGGTGGTTAGCTAGGTTCTATGAAAATTAAAACTTATATATTAGCATCATTTTGCCTTTCTTTCTTGTCTCATCTTCTCATGATTTTCCTCATCTCTATCTAAGGTTGTAAGTAGGCTTTCACAATTTTGTTTGTACTAGATTACATAGAATTTTTGTCTCTATCATTGTACTCATTCTCGTTCATTTCAAGCTTCATTTGTCTCTCATATTGCACCCCAACAAGTTCCAAAGTTTCAATTTTTTCTACTTAATGAATTGTGAAAAATAACCATGTTTGTAAAGCTATATCTTTGTACATAGGCGAAAGTGTTGTAGACAAATAACCTATCTTTAAATGGATGTTTCTCACACCTCAACCATCCATTTTCCTTGATCTAAAGCTTGGTATATATCTCTTTAGGTCTTTTTGCTTGATAATTTCATATTGACAATGTATACAAGTACATTGTGGACCTAAAGGAGGGCAACCATATTCCATAGATACATTGGAGTGCTAGAATCTTCCCCCATCACATGTAAGTGGATTGCTACTAGCATACCTTAACATCGCAAATGTACCCTATATGACCCAATTCATATAGAACAATTGGTTGCATACATGTTTGAATATGGATTTTGAGGATGATTGATTGCATAGTGGTCAAATTTGAGGATGGATGTTTTATTGACAAAAAAGGAACCATGTATGTGGTCACTTGATAGACTTCTCTTTATGACTGTCTACCTAGTGGTTAAATTTGAGGATGAGGCTTATATTGATAATAAAGGAGCCATCTATGTTCCTACTTGATAAACCAACCGAACAATGTTTTTGGATAAGTTATTATTGAACTGGAATTAGAGAAAAAGCATAAGCTAGACCACACCTTTGTTGCCTGAACTAATCACAATAAATCTATCTTGAATAGGGTTATCCTATGCACAAAGAAAACCTCAAGAAAATGAATGTATTGTTTGTGAATATGGATTTAGAAGAGGATTTTTGGTGTGTCCTCCCTAAATTAAATTTTCTTAAGGAGAAGATTTTTGTGTACAAATACAAATATCATAAGGCTCCTGAAAAGTGGCCATCTACTAGAGGCTAACTCTCAAAATTGTGAGAAATATTAATAGGCTCACAAATACATGGCATGTGGTGAGAGTTTCCCTCTAAGAAAAATATATTCTTCTCAAATACTATTGGGCTCCATATTTTCCATGCACTCTAATCCACTACGAGGACACAAAGACAAGGATCACGAGAATCAAGGGACTAGCTCACATCATGCACTTTGGGACCACCATGAGTTCCAATTGTCGAGCCAAAATTGAAGATCCTTGGAAGTAATCAAAACCATGAAAAGCTAGTTAGATGGTACAAGGGACCCTTATGATCATGTTGCTATCTTTAAGCACGTGATTCAAGCTCAGCACATATTGGATTCATTTACACATAAGGAGGCTTTTGGTTTTTCAGTTATTGAATATGCAAATGAACCTAGAGATTCAACATCTATTTGATGCCATCATAGTGAAGCTCTAAAAAAGTGGAATTAGGCATGGTATATCCTCATTGATCTATAAATTTAAGAAGGCTCCATAAGAAATAGTAAGGCTAACTACCATAAGGTTGAAGTAGCATGTAGAATGATGTCCTCTTCCAGAATTGAAATCCCAATCCAAATAAGTTTTTGTATTTTTAGATGAACTCATAAGTTGGGAACTTTTATCTATGTCTATTTAGAAGATCCATGGACATACAAGATAACCTAGGTGAAGATGTAGATCTAGCCAAGATTAATGAGTGCTCAGATTACACAACAAGAACTGTCTCCAAACACTCTTCCCCTATGCAAGAGGTATGAAATTCAGTAGCCCACGACCTAGGTGGAAAGGTACAAGGGAGAATAGAAAGGTGACCTCAGAGGGAACCTACCCTCATGAATTGTACCAATATGGTGTAAACCATCCTAATAATGATTCCCAAAGTAAACACAAGTTCCACTTGAACAGGGATCTCTATACTACACCATGGAGTGGAATTTTATCAATCACAATGATCTTGAGTATTTCCACAATAGGAAAGCAATTAAAAAAGCATATCCCTAGCCATATGGGTACTAGAATAATTAGTAAACCCCTCTAGCCTCTAGCACCAAAGATATGAGCACACCTTGACTTAACTATGATTTCAACATCACAAATGCTTAAGGGTTTTCCCAAGATTGGAGAAGCACATGATATCTTCCAAGTTTGCTCTCAATGCAAGCAACATGGGGCTCGCATTCCCAAAGAGTCCTCCACCCAAGCTACGAAGCCTCTCCTTCTAGTCCACATCGATCTCGATGGATCCATGAATACCCCTTCACTAGTTTAATCTACTTCTTTAACTTGTTATATGATCACATAGAATATATATGGGTATACGTTTTAAATTCCAATGCAAACACCTTTGCTAATTTTTCCCAATTTACTTTTGAGTTTTCAAGAGTGAAGCATTTGTACATGTTCCCAAGGAACATTGTCATAAGCTACAATGTAAGTCCAAGAAACATCTCTTCATTGGATATAGTGAACAATCTTCGGCTTATAGATTATACAATCTTCAGAACCACTCCATCACCATTTGAAAAGATATCATCTTTGATGAAGCTTCAAATTACTCAACCAAAGAACGAAGTTCACGTTTGAGTCCTCCCATCTACACATCATAGGGGGACACAATTAATTGTAAAAAAATTCATAAGCAAGTACTTATCACCAACCTAGGAGATCCCAAAGACGCATCGAGAAGCGACAACGTGAACAAAGTCACTATAAAAATTATGCACTTATGCACCTGATTCAACTGGTTCTAAAGCCTTCGAATTTCAAACAAGCTCTAGGTCAAGTTCAGTGGTAAGAAGCTATGCAAATATAGATGGATGCAATTGAAAAGAATAACATTTATACATTTGTTCCAAAGCATTCTAATCATTATTTCATTTGAGTTAAGTGGCTATATAAAGTCAAGTATAAATCAGATGTTACTTTGGAAAAGTATAAAGAAAGATTTTAAGCTAGGAGTTATAAGAAAACGCATGGCATTTATGATGAAGAAACCTCTGCCTCTACTCAAAGTTTTACAACTATAAGAGTCCTCCTTGCACTAAGTGATTTCTTCAAATTTCCCATCTATCAATTCAATGTCATAAGTGTTGGAGTTAGACGTCTGCGGAAGCACGCGAAATTAGGGCAATAGGCGTATATACAAGCCGGGGGAAAAAAACCTCCTAAAGAGGGAAAAAAGTGCCCCGGCGGTCCTAGTGTGTTCACACACATCACTACCTAAATATATCAACAAAACCCCATGGGAGTGATGCAGTGAACAAGGAGCTGGCACTCATGTATAAGGAAGTGCCAAGCTATGTGGAAATCACTCCACAAGAGGAAGTAAGCCCAAAGCTTTGCGAAAAGCTTCAAACTTCTCCCTAGGTCAAGCCTTCGTGAAAAGGTCTGCAATGTTCTCCTACGTGGGCACATATGCCAAGCTAATCTCCCCAGCAGAGAACCTCTCCCTGACATAGTGATAATGCACCTCAATGTGCTTAGTGCAAGCATGGAACACAGGGTTCCTCGCAACTGCCAATGTGCTCTGAGTGTTAGTGAAGATGGTGGTGGTAGAAGTCTAACCAACACCCAAATCAGCCATAAGGCGTTTGAGCCACACGCACTCAACAGTTGTTGTGAAAGCTACCCTATACTCAGCCTCACAACTAGAAGTGGCCACAGTAGGATGCTTCTTGCTCAACCAAGATATACATGAGCTACCAAGCATGAAGCAAAAGCCACTAGTGGACACACGAGTGTCATAGCAACCAGCCCAATCAGAGTTAGAAAAAGCATGCAAGTCTGGCAGTAGTGATCCCCCCTTGGGATAAAACAACCCAAGTAGTCGAGTACCACTCAAATAGAGAAAGATGCGCTTAACTGCTTGCCAATGCTTGACTCCTGGGCAATACATAAACTTGCTGATCTGTGAGACAGCAAACTGAATATCTAGCCGAGTAATGCATAAGTAAATCAAGCATCCAACAGCCTGCTAATAGAGAACAACATCAAATGCATCTCCAGCATCATGAAGACTCAATCTAAAACCTATCTCCATAGGAGTGGCAATAGGCTTACAATCTTCAAGGCCAAAATGCTGCAATAATGTGTCAATATATTTTGTTTGACACAAAGCCATTCCACCATCAACTTGCATAAATTGAATGCCCAAATAATGATGCAAATGCCCCAAATCAGACATCTCAAATGAGGCATGCAAATCAGACTTAAAATCAGCAGTATGCTTCTTAATAGGACCAGTGAGTAGCATGTCATCAACATAGACAACAATGATCAGAAGCACATCATTAGCACGCTTAACATATAAGGTGCTTTCAGTTGGACTATTCTCAAAATCATGTGTAATTAGATAGGCATGTATCTTCTCATACCAAGCACATGGTGCTTGCTTTAAACCATATAATGCCTTCTTTAACGTGCACACCTGGTTTCCATGCCCTTTATGCACAAAGCCACGGGGCTGGAAAACATACACTTCTTCAAAAAGTCACCATTCAGAAATGATGTTTTAATGTCCAACTCATGTACATTCCAACTCATGTACTCCAAACAATAGTCATACAGCATGTAGGTGCAAAGGTCTCATCAAAATCAATGCCTCTTTCCTGTGCATAACCCTTTGCAACAAGCCTAGCCTTATACCTGTCAACTGTACCATCGGGTTTACATTTCAGCTTGTATACCCACTTAGTGCCAATGGCCTTCTTGTTACGAGGTAACTCACATAAAGACCAAGTACCATTCTTCATTATAGCATCATATTCAGATTGCATAACAGCCATCCAATTTTCTGACTTTTGTGCTTCATCAAACCAAACAGGCCCATTCTCATCACAGAGGCTAGATGCGGCCATAGCATAGCAATAAGATGCAAAAGATGCACTATGAGAGCCTGAACGAGTACGATATGACAAAGGTGCATCTAATTTGCTGTCATGCAAGGTCTACACCAGCCATTTTGGCATAGTTCTTGCTTGCTCAATATCAGCTCTTTCATGAATAAGTGCATCATGTACATCTTCATCAGAAATGGAATTATCTGCATCATCACATGAAACCTGCAAAGGCTGAGAAGTTGCCTCATTAGGACCAACACTAGACTGTCCACCTGTAAAAAGAGGCAGCAAAGTATCATACATGTCTTTGAAGCGAACAGATGTCTCCTTAGTACATGAGAGCAATGGCTGAATAGGATCTTCCACAAAAACAACATCACAGCTAACCAAAATGCATTTAGTCTGTGGATGATACAGACGATAGACTTTACTTTCAGAATTGTACCCAACAAAAATACATTTTACTGCTTTATCATCCAATTTTTTGCGATGTTGTTCAGGCACTAATGCATATGCCAAACAACCAAAAACATGCAGATGAGCAACAGATGGCTTGCGATCATGCCAAGCCTCATATGAAGTGATAGACTACAGCGCTTTAGTGGGATACCTGTTCAGTACATATGCTGCACACATGACAGCCTCAAGCCAGAAACGATGTGGTAAAGCCTGACTCTTGACCATACACATTGCCATCTCCATGATTGACCTATTCTTTCATTCAGCAACTCCATTCTATTGAGGTGTATACGACATTGTACACTAGTGTTTTATCCCACGTTCAGCTAGAAATGCATTAAGATCAGAAGACATATATTCCCCCCTCGATCAGAAAGGAGGGTGCCCATTTTACATGCTGACAGATTTTCAGCCAAAACCAAAAATTGTTTGAAGCACATGAACACTTCGGACTTTGCCTTCATTGGATATACCCATGCATGCCTGGAAAAATCATCGATGAAAGTCACAAAGTAAAGATAATTCCCAAAAGAAGGTCTCTGCATAGGACCAAAGACATCACTATGTACAAGCTACAATTTCTGAGTAGCCCGAACTGAACCATCTTTTGGAAAGGACGAACGCTGCATTTTGCCCAAAATACAGCCTTCACAAACATGCTTTCCAGGTGCCTCAAGTTTGGGCAAAGAGGACACCATTTCAGATTTCTGCAAGGTAGCAAACTAGCAAAATTCAGATGACCAAAGCATGCATGCCAAAGCTTTGCATCTGACATAGCTTGAGAATCATTTACTGCACATGCCAAATCATTTATAGATCTTTCATAGTCTATGAGCTTATACAGCCCATGACATTTGACAAATCATGAACTGTACACCTGTCATCAACAAATTTCACAACCAAGCCAATCTTGGCTAATGCAGAAACTGATAACAAGTTCTTCTTGATCCCTAGCACAAATAAAGCATCTGACAAAGTGAAAGAACTACCATCAACAATAGTCAAAATGATCTTACCAACTCCCATAACAGGATAAGAGGAGTTGTTGGTGCATGTAACAGTATTCCCTGTAGGGGCAGGCTCGAGTGAAGAGAAGAAACTACGCTGCAAGGTAATATGTTTGGTCGCCCCACTGTCAAAATACCAAACATCTGAGTCTACTGCAGACATGCACTGATCATGAGAAGATGGTTCAACACTGCAGATAGTTTTTGGTGTAGAGGCCTCTACAACAACCATTCTAGCCTCTTTCTTCTTTGCCTCTTTAGCAGCCAGTTTTGGACAGTTCTTTATGATATGATCATTCTCTTTACAGTACTTACAAAACAATTTCTGCATTTCTGATTTCTTCTCATCTTTATCTTCCTTCTTTGAATATGCAAAATTAGCAGATTTTTGCTTACTAGTTGAAGAGCTCCATTTTCCTTTTCCCTTCTATATAGCCAAGAAAGCTTGATCTGCAACTCGCATAATGGACATGTTATGCCTAGAATGATCTTCCTGCAACCGAATAGAGACTAACTCCTCAAATGATAAGGCATTTGGATTGCCTTTCATCGTCAACCGAAGAGTACAAGCAAAACTCTGATATGAATCAGGAAGACCATCCAGAATGGTCTGCACAAGTGAGCTATCTGGTATAACCTCATCAGCAGAAATCAATTGTTCCTTCAAGTCTTTGATCTTCGTTAGGAAATTGTCCATAGAATCACCTTCGTTCATGTGTTCACTCTCCAATTGTTTTTGGAGGTAAGCAACACGATCCTCATTCCTAGCTTGGTACAATGTGGTAAGTGTATCCCAAGCATCCTTAGCTATTCTACAAGAGCAAATTTGAGGAATAATGGCACGTTTCACAGACAAAGCTATCAATGCATGTGCATGGGCATCTATGCCATCCCAACAAATCTGCTCTGCAATAGGTGCAGCAAAAATCGCAACACGAATAGGAATATGCAGAATATCATCATCTTCGACACCTTCTACATCACCTTCAGTACCTGTAGTTATAACACTTGCAGGTGTGATAGGATTTTTTACGACACCCTGCACAATGTTCCACAATCCTTTTTCAACCAACACATGTCGCATCATATAAGCCCATAACGAGTAGTTGGTACCAACCAACTTATCCTCAACAGCCAACATACGAATGCATCACTGCTTTCAGCCATAGCCTGTGACTAAAATATCTTGATGCAAAAAATTGATTGTATCTCAAAAAGTTGAACAGAACTGCCAAGATGAATTCTGCTAGACCTGTAGCAGACTTCAAGATGCTTATACTGGAGAACAGAGACTGGTATATACCTTTGGCACAAAAAGATGAAATAGCCTGCACAAGCACTACGATAGTGCGTTTGGAGGCCAAAACGAGCTCAGATCGTGATTTCGGCACCACATAGCGAAGCTGTTTTGGTCTCGAAAAGATGCTGAGTATGCTCACCAAAATTCATGTGATTCTGAGACTGCAACCAAAGGAGTGTCGACGGCGCCCTAGATGAAGCGACGACCTGCTTTGATACCAATTGTTGGAGTTAGACGTATGCAGACACATGCAAACAACACAAGGAAGAAGAAGAAGCTTGGAGCACAACACACAATACCAAATGTATTACTAGAGAATGTACAAAGATAAGTAGCCCATTAGGGCAATAGGCATATATACAAGCCGGGGGGAAAAAACCTCTTAAAGAGGGAAAAAAGTGCCCCGGCGGTCCTAGTGTGTTCACACACATCACTACCTAAATATATCAACAATAAGTGGTTTCCTCAATGGAAATCTTGAAGAAGAGGTCAATGAAGAACAAGTTGAAGGCTTCAAGATCAAAAGAAAGGAAAATCAAGCAAGCTTCACAAAGCACTTTTTGAACTTCAGCAAGCTCCTAGGGCATGGTATGAAAAGATCCACAAGTTCTTCGAAGATAAAGGATTTCAAAGGTTCACTTTCGATGCTAACTTATACATATATAAGAACAAGTCCTGTGTTTCAATCATCATCCTCTATGTAGATGACTTGATCTTGATAGGATCAGATGATGAATGCATCTTGTTCATCATCACATAGCTTCATCTTGAGTACTTCATGACATATCTCGACGACAGGATTGCTCCTACATCATCTACATTTGTACCATCATGCATGCATCTCCATTTTGTATCTAGGAGACCGTCCATTTCTAGTCTATTTCCATTTTAAATTGTATTTCCTTTGTATTTGGGTAGCTTGCCATTTGCTTCTACGAGTTGTATTCATTCTCCTTTTAGGGGAATTATCCCACATGAGATGTACTTTGGAGAGCCCCTCCCAAATCTATATAAGGAGGGGCTTTCTGCCCATTTGTATTTGGTTAGAACGTTGAGGAGCCTACTCCATGCTCTTGACAATCTCATTCCTAATCCACATGAGTTTACCCACTTCATGGTCTACTCATGTACTCTCTACATGGTATGGGAGCACTAGTTGGAGGTCTTAGGGCTATATTTGGCAGTGATTTTGGTGGGGGTGGTGCTTGAGTATTGATGGTCTTGCTTTCTCCTCATGGAGAGAAGCTTTTGCCACTAATTTTATGCTCTTTGGATCTCATTTTGCCCATTTCCCACCTTCCCACCCTTTATGAATTTTGTTCTCATTTTACCCCATTTGCCCGCCCTCCCACCTTCCTTTTCATGTGCGTCTGATTTCTTCATTGTCTTAGCATTGTGAAACATGTTTGATGATGTACTGCATGCTCTTTAAGTGTTCATAACCACTCTTGCGCATTCATAAACTCAAAACGTTGCGACTCTTTTGTGTGAGATTTTCACATTTTTATATAGTGTGAACACATGCATTTCATTGATGTATCTCATAAACATTTGGTTTCACTTTCATTAATGTATCTCACCATCGACGAAGCCTACTACAGGCAGCGTGAAGAGATCCTATCATCGTCCTTCTTTGCATACACAAGTCATATGTAATTACACAATAGAATGAATTTCTCGAAGGACCCTTGGTTGATAGTCGGATCAAACAAGGCGTGTCTGCATCACAACAAACACCATAGGAAACTCTACGCTCTATTTTGCCTCCCATTCTTCATCAACACTTCCAAATCCACAGCACGTTCATGACTTTTCAATAGCATGCAGTATTTTTGGTGCAGCCCTATGGAACGCTATTCTGTCAGCCAGTTGAGTTGCTAGAGTAAGTCGGCTGCTACTCAGCCTTTACCGGTTCCCGTGCCACATCGCAAGCAGTAGATAACACATTGAGATGCTTACGTCTTCTTCAAATGGGGCCACCGTACTGAAGAAAGCCCCGTGAGCTATCACACTCTCTCCGTTGTCATAGCAACAAAGATCTCCCACCATCTCCATTGTCGTAGAAAGCATTATCCACTGCCAACATCTCTTGCCGATATTCCAATCAAGCTTGACTTGTTGAAGGGGGCAGAGCATAAGAAGTTCCTGATGCTTTGAGCACGCACAGCCATGGCGATTACATAGAGGACACCTAAGAGAGAGAGAGAGAGAGAGAGAGAGAGAGAGAGAGAGAGGAAAATAAATATTGCAAGCGTTTCCCATCTTCTGCCTCTGCAGTACAACCACCATCGACTTGTCACAACCACCATTGACTTGTCACAACCACCATCCCCTGTGCGTTTTTTTCCTCATCATCGAGTTGTCATTACCTTCATCGGACGACATGGTCGCTTCCCAATCATACAGAGAGGGAACATATACTCTTTGTATGGCAACCTGAGAGAGAGAAAGCATTCCTCATCTCTCTGTAACTCTATGCATCCATGAGCCCGGTTGCTGTGTTCCGCCATTCCTGAGCAACAAAGAAAAAGTGAGAGTAGTCTTGTCGCATTCCTGACGCCTGCTTCTATGCATTCGGAGACCATTCTATGCGTGACTGACTGTTGAATTGAAGCGATTATATCATTAGCGATATCAATATATTATGCATTTCTTTATTATTGTCTCAGCTTTAGATTCTGACGACTTGCTCAGACGGATCATTGCATGCAAATGTTGCCAAGTTTCGTCAGTAGATTTGCCAATTAAAGGTTATATGAGTGCAAACACACACACTATTTTTGGTAGCTACTACTGCACCCACGAGCTGTAGGAGCACATCCATAAGTAGGAGACCTGTTGCCGGATTCATTGTACTAGAAACATCCAGAAAGGAGCACTGCCAGAAAGTAAGGAGCACTTCCAGAAAGTAAGGAGCTGTAGGAGCACATCCATAAGTAGGAGACCTGTTGCCGGATTCATAAGTAAGGAGCACTTCCAGAAAGTGTGCCATTCTGGCCACATCATAGTTATTCCACGTGCAAAATATGAATTCTGTCAGCCTTGGCATGCACGCACTCCAGCCCATATTCAACCTCAGCCATTCATTTTTTTTTTGAAGAAACAGGAAAATTAATAAATGGAAGAATGTACAAAGTATGCAAAGGGCAAGAGCCACAAAACACTTACAAAGAGCCATTTCGAGTCTCTAAGCTGAATACAAAGAGGAGCTTCCTCCTGCTAGAGAATTTACTAGCAGCCATCAGCTCAAACATATTAACAAATGAACTAGGAGTTTGATACATATTTTGAATACAATTAGAAGAGGCTTATTTCAAAATTACAGGAAGGGACTTGAGGAAATTTTTTCTTCCTTTACAGAAAATAGCATTGTTCCTATTGAGCCAAATATGCAAAAGAATATGACCGCTCCAAATATTCCATAAAAGCAAGTCCATATTCTTGCAACAACCTAACAAAGCAGCTTGTTGATTGAGCATTGGGCTCCCTCTATCCAACATGTAAAGATTCACTGGTTGCCAATACTGCTTGGCATGGGGACATTCATAAAAAAGGTGGACAACATCTTCGTCTTTGCCACAAAAGGTACATGATCCCCTATTAATGATAACTTTCTTGACTTTGGGGCCTATCCATAACCCATGATGAAAAATGAGCCATTGTAGAAAGGAATGCTTGATAAAAGTTGGGAAGGCCCACAAAGATTTAAACCTATAGGACCATTGATCTGTAGTCCAGTTGAGATTCCATTTGTGGTTGAGTTTATGGAGAACTTGACTTATGGATCCCCTAGTCTTCTTGAATTTCTTGAAGATGTGAACAACAATTTCAAAAAGACTAAGATTCCTTCTTGCATTCCTCAAGGTTATCTGCCAGCAGAGATTTGTGAAAAATCATTACCTGTAGACAAGAAACAGAGATGTTAGTAATGTTGAATAAATCTTGCTCAGACATTACCTTATCTTTTTTTGTTGGAACGAATATTTTTTTTTTCTCTATACCAAGCATTCCAGAAACTACAAACAAGAGGGCTCCCAATAGCAGTGATAGGCCAGGGGGAAAGAACAATATCCCACAGATTAATATTAGTCCAAGATTTATAGTCAAAAATATAGAATTTATGATTGTTCCTATGGAGCAAGGCAGTCCAAACCTCAGAGGACCCAATGCTTCTTAAAATCCATTTTGCAGCAAGGTTACTAGCCATTCTTTTTGGACAGAAAATGCCAAGTGCACCCAGAGATTTTGGAAGGCAACAAGAGTCCCAAGAAACTTTAGCAACTTTCTTGTGATGAGCATTACCTCTCCAAAGAAATCTTCTGGGCAGAGTGATAACTTGATTAGTCTACTTTTTAGAGGGGGACCAGCAGACAAGAAAAGAAACAACTTTAGGCAAGACAGAGTGGTTAAGAATTAAAGTCCTATGGGGAAGGGAGCTGTTAGAGTCATACAAGTAAAATAAATGCTTCTTGAACTTGTCAACTACCCAATCCCACTTTTGTGACAAAGTGACATTAAAACCCAAACATTGATACACTTTATATGACCACAATTCAGAGCATCTTTAACAAGACAACCTAAGGAGTCACTAGCTATGGCAAAGAGGAGAGGGGCAAGAGGGCACCCTTGCCTTATGGACCTAGCAAGCTTGAAAGGTTCAGTCAAATGACCATTAATAGCAACCTAGAGTAGGCATTCCCAAATAAGGTACTCACATGCCTGATGAACATCCTCCCTAATCTCATATCATGCATAGATGTAATATAAAATCCCACTCTATTCTATCGTAGGCCTTGTCAAAGTCAATTTTAAGAAAGTAAAAGTCCTAATTCTTATCCTTAGGATAGTCTATGTCTTCCCACAAGGAGATGGTAGCATCAAGGATGTATCTTCCTTTGATAAAACTCTCCTGTTCAGTTAAAATAAAGAACTTCATCAAAGGACTTATTCTTCTAGCAAGGGTGAAAGCAAAAAATTTATAGATGGTGTTCAAACAACTGATGGGTCTCCAATTGTTAAGATCATCTTTATTACCTCTCTTGTGGATAAGTCTAAT
Organism: Ceratopteris richardii; assembly: GCA_020310875.1. Taxonomy (NCBI): domain Eukaryota; kingdom Viridiplantae; phylum Streptophyta; class Polypodiopsida; order Polypodiales; family Pteridaceae; genus Ceratopteris; species Ceratopteris richardii. Next base: position 43,123,103 of record CM035417.1, on the reverse strand, counting down.
CATCCCAGTGTTAATGTGACAACGGAGATATCGTTTACTGGCAACCTCTTCCCAAATCAAAAGAATGTAAGGAGCGATAAATACATTCAACATCATAAAAAATTCATTAGGCAAACCATCAATACCAGGAGATTTACAAGGTTTCAATTTATAGATGGTTTCTTTGATCTCACTCGCAGTGAGGGGCAGGTCAAAGATAGGAACCAAGCTTTTAAGAATCATTTTTTTCCTTTTAATAGCTATGGTAGCTCTGGCCCTCTAGATATCCTCCCCCACTTGGGAGAACTAGCCAAAACATCCATAAAGAAGATTTTGGCCTCCTGTAAGGAGTCCTCAATGTTGATAGTGTGACCACTTTCCTTCTTTTTTATGGGAGGGATAAATTCCCTAACTTTGTGCTTTTTCAACAATGAGAACACGTGTTTATTGTTTCTATCCATCTTCGCACTCCAAAATTCTTTAGAAGAGGCAAGCGAGTAGCTAGCTTCAAGATATTTTGCTTTGCACGATCTCAAAGAAGTGTCGTGATACTCCTGATAATCAACATCGAGAGTGCTTAACCTATACACAAGGGAATTTCTTCTCTTGGCCCTAATTTCCTTAGCGCACTTCTTAAAGTGAGCAAATAAACGTTGAATATCTCTAACAGAATTATCCCAAGCTTTGCATGGGGAAAAGCTCCTACTAAAGTGAGAAGAGATGATCATCTTAGTTTGGGCTAAAACACTAGGCAATTTGAGTAGATTACACTCTATATGCATCCAACTAGCTCTAAAGGCAGGGAACCCTTTTTTGAACGAAATCAATAGGGGTTTATGATTATACATGAGAAGGGAGTGATCAACAATGGCACTAACGTCCCAACAGTCTTGCACAAAAGATATATTTGCATAGCATCTGTCAAGCCTACCAGCAGTATAGGAATTACCAACTTGTTTACTTGTCCAAGTAAATCCAGTGGATTGAGAAATATCCACAAGATCATGGACATTGCAAAGATCAAACCAGGCCTTCTTCTCATCCCCTCTAATGACATTACCCTTTCCCTCTCATCTATCTTTGCTAGAAGTGACCATGTTAAAGTCACCTATGACAATCAGGGGGCCTTGAATATTAATAATTTCTTTCCAACAATTCAGCCCCCTTTGATTATGATTATCCCCATAAATAGACATAATGGAGATGTCATAGGGATTACCCAACTTTATGGTAAACCATTGGTTAGTAACACCCGAGGACCAAGAAATTAAAGAGTGAGAAATGTTGGAAGACAAACCAATAGCAGTACAACCTTTACCATCAGCATGATTGGTGAAGGACCACTTATACCTGGAAGACAAAGTGTTAAGATTGAATAGGACAGAATCTCCCCCAATTTTAACTTCCTGAAGACAAATGATATCAGGCAATTTAGGAAGAGAGGCAAGCCACATATTGAACATTTTAGGTCTCACAAGGTTAGTGAGCCCTTTAATATTAATGGAGCAAATATAAATATCACCCATAAAAAAACGACAGGACTTATTTTCTACTATTCTTAGAGGGCCTGAAAACTGATAGAGAGGACCTGATAACTTCCTTCCTTCTAGGTTTAGGAATAATACTGCTATTGTTTGGAAGGTATACCTCTTGAGACATGGGCACTATCTTAAAAACTTCAACATCCACCTCCATTTGATCAATTTTTTCTTGATCCATGTTGTTCAGATCACTAGGGAGGTCTTTAGCCTATGAAACAAGAATTTCACTCAAATTAGATAATGACATATTAGACCCTTTGGCATCATCCTTACCAACACTGTTCATAGGGGGCGAAATAATTCTGTTCTTTTTCCCCACCACATTCCACTTTGAGCCTAAATTACCTTTAACATTATCCACCCTATTTTCCTTATTGTCATCTGCATTCAACACCACATCATTAGTTGATTAATCTATGGAGTTATTAATCCCCACATTGCTACCCTTATCATCAAACGGATTGGTGATCTCATCCAAAAGGATATTGCACATGTTCTCAGAATGTAAACCTTTCCTCTTACGTTTATAATTATACTCCTTGCTCTGTTGAGGCTGGGTGTTGTTCCCTTCCTGAACCCCATTCTTCTCCAATGAAGAATCTTGAGCTTCTTGTTTAGTGATCAGAGGACATTATTTGATTAGGTGACCCTGTTTATAACAATTATAACAAGCACTAGGCAGGTTCTTGTATAGAACTTTTTGAGTATGCAATTTTTTACCATGTGAGTCTTTGATGAAAATGTGCATTTTTATCTCTTTGGCCAAGTCTACTTGGATTGAGACTTGGGGATCCAATTTGGGATTTATAATGTTGTTCCTAGATTTCTGACCTAATACTTTGCCCAACATTTTACCCAAGTTTTCTACCCAAGGATAAATGTCTATAGGAAGCTCAGGAAACTCAACCCCGACTAGAACTCTTATAGGTTTAGGACCTTTAGGATTAAATCCAATATGCCATTTAAAAAAAGATACGGGTATATTTCTAATCCGCCACTGCCTCTCACTTATGACATTTAGAGCACTATTAGCATCTTCAAAGGAAAAATAGAAAGTAATTGTTAGGATGGTATTGTATGTGTTTAACTAGAACTCCGTTAGGTTCCCAATGTGTTTTCAACCAAGCTTTGAGAACTTCTTGGGGTGGACTTGGGCCATGACACAAGCCTATGACTACCCTATTATTTAGGTGGTGTTGCCAACTATCAAGAGAGCGCATGTCTATTATAAGTGCTTCTTCATCATCTTCACTAATGTCACTATCAACCCAAAGTTCGTGAGGGTTATCAACCATAACAACCTTACCATTCTCAAGAAGAGGAGGGGTCTCAGAGTTACATGGATGACTCTTAATGGAGTAGAGTGCACCTTGAATATTCCTGCCCTATCGAATGGAGTCGGCATATGTTTTCTGGGGTGAGAGCAGAGTTCCAAGACTTTTTGTAGGATCTTTCCCCATTTTTGTTAGCATGTGCCTTGCTAGGAGCTTCTTACATGTTCCCTCCTCATCTGCCATAGTAGGAATATCATCACACAGACCTTCCATCGTTTTCCCTTGAGGAGAAGACAGACCACATCCTGGGAGATGACCAATGATGTTGCCTTCATAAGTTGTAAGCCCATTATGTAGGGCCTCAAATAGTGCCATGTTGTGGAATATCATATATGAATAGGGTACTGAGGTGAGACCCTCCCCTAATTCATAAAGAGTATAATACTCACATGAGTGCCAAGTGGCACTCATATGAGGAGCTTTTATTAATGCCCTTATAAGGTATGTAAGAGAGAGAGAGAGAGAGAATATGTCGAACCCCACACGGCTGGGCAGCTATTCAGATTTGTAACTCCGTGTTTATGCCTCTTGAACTGAGCCGGTCGACGACCTGGAGTCGGATAAGAGAAGAGAAGACCCTACTCTCCAAAATTGGAGGGTGTCATCAGGAGGAGTTAACAACTGGTATCAGAGTAGGTACGCACACGAATCGAGGCAATAACTGCCCAAACAACTACCCACGATAGAGCCCAATAATGGCCGCTACGCACGTTCCACAGAGGAGCTCAAGCGACCCATGAGGTCACTCCCTCCACCCTCCCTCTATGATGAAGAGGATATGAAGTGTGCTCTTTTTTGTCTATATGGGATTAAATTCCTTCACCGGGTGCTTCACATCGACCCCATCTCAGAAAACTAAGGAGGTACAATAGTAGTTGATTTTCAAAGTTTTTTTCTTAAGATTGGGGAGACGGAAAGGACATTTTGGATCAAAATCTTGGTAAAGAAATGAGATATATATATATATGTAATGTGGGCTGTGGATATGGGGTATGGGCTTAGGGTTGATTCAAAAAAGCTTCAAAATCTCAGTTTGGAGCTTCTCAAAGTTACCCTTCCATGAAGATAAGTTTTTCACTTCCTACTTGTGACATACCCCGCTTCTCGGCACCATAGCTTCCTCATACAATATCAAATTTTCAAAATCTTGGTCACGTTTTGAAGCTACACTCCTAAGCTTTGATCAAAAACCATTGGTCTTGAATTTGGACAAGATTTGCCCCACCAAAAGCTCTTTGTAGTGCTTTAGTAGGAACTAGGCAGCCAATCCCGGGCCTAGTTTTTCGTCATCCGGAGTCCAAATCCACTTTTTTCACTTGGGATAGTCTCGAATTCTTGAAGTACAGGTGCTGGGCTGAAATTCTTGGACTGGCGAGGATTGATAAATCTCATAATTTTCTCAGTTTTGTTCAGTTTGCCCGATTGGGGCTATTCCCACGTGGTTTTGGCATGGTTTTGGATGGTTTTTGGTGTTTAGAACCTCCTCGGACCAACTCGACATTTCCAATGTTTGTTTGGGCCTGGCGAGGATTCAAAATCAGCAACCTAAAGCTTCTAGGATAACTTGGATTTCACTTCCGCCGCTTTACTTTGTAACAGGGAAGTGCTCTTGTGTTATATTTCTCTTCTTCTTGCATATTTGAGCTTTAATTCAATTCATTTTCATACACTAGAAGAGAAAGAGCCTTCACAGGAAGAATATACATATGAGGAGCTTTTAGATGAATTTGTCACTCATGACCAATTCATAATTTTGAAAGAGCAAACCCTTAAATTAGAGAAAGATCTTGGTGGCATCATATCTCTTCTACAGAGCTTAAGTCTCAAATGATCTCACTTGAGACTAGTGTCACCTCTTTCCTAGCTAGGACAGAAAGAGAGACTCCTCCTATTCCTCTCGAGATTACTAGGAAAGATACTTCTCTTCCTAGTAAACACAAAGGAGAGAGCTCTAGGGAAGCTCCCCTCCTGAAAGACTTGAAGCCACCTACCTTTATGGGGGATGACCGAGACAGGAACAAGGATGCAATCTACACTTTTTTACAAAAGTGGCATGATTAGCATCAATTGAAGGGCACCCCACTTGAGTATCGTGTGCTAGAGGTGAGTCTCTCCCTCCGCCCGCGTGCTTATATGTGGTGGATGAGTCTTAAGGAGGCCAACTCTATCCCTACTGATTGGACTTAGTTTGAGACTCTTTTCCTAAAAGAGTTTCTTCCTGAGAATGAGGAGGAGAGGAATTGGGATGAGTGGGATAGGATTACATAGAGAGGTAGGCCTCTTTTGGTCTGCCTATCCCACTATAGAGAGATCATTCTGAAACTTAAGGGCTTAGATGATTTTCAGAAGATTAGAGGGTTTGTTAGGGGCTTAGACAAATCCATAAAGAGGGAAGTCAGAAGGAATGCACCTAAGACGTTTGAGAAGGCGATCAAATACGCACAGATCTATGAGGACCATAACCTTCCTCAGTATACTCCTATGGAGACGGATCAGCCCCTCAAGCCTCTTAGTACGACTAAATTCAAGAAGAAGTTGCCTTTTGGGAAAAAAAAAAATATTAAAAAACAAAGATCACAAGGGCCTAGGTTATCTACAGATCAGTTTGAGAAGGCCAAAAGGGAGAACCTGTGTTTTAGGTGTCTATCTCTTGGAACTGTCCACTCAAGAAGGGAGAAGAAAAGAAGAAGGGACCAGAGTCTAGTACGGCCCCTGAAAAGGGCAAAAAGGCGGTCCACCTAGTGCAGACCCTTCCTATTCATGGGAGCTCTAGCTGCAAGGGAGTGGAGGTGATGCACGAGGATATAGAGCACACCTCTTATTTGACTCAGTCATTGTGGTCACCACAATTTGAACCACATGACCTAGTTAAGCTGCATGGTAGTGTGTACGGGACTAGGGTGCGGGTCATGATAGATGACCCTGCTACTCATAATTTTATAAACTATGCTTTGGTCAAGAAATTAAAGATTCCCCAGCAGCCTAGTGCACATAAATACATTGTATCTATGATGCAAGGGCAAGATAAAACAATATGGGATACTATGGTATCCAATTTGGAAGTCAAGATGCAGGACTATACAGATTATATGGACTTCCAAATTATGAACATGGAGAAGACAGATCTAGTCTTAGGAAGAGAGTGGCTATGGGGGTTCGGAGATGCACTTAAACACAGCTATCAAAACAACACACTCGAATTTGAAAAGAATGGAAGTAAAGTTTGTATTCAGGGAGAGAGAGATGTACCTAGTGCACCTCTCATTTCATCACTAGAGTTGTATAGTCTTTGTTATTCTCAGCATCTACAGGACATGTTTTTATTGTATGGTCATGATATGGAGCTTTGTACAGATAGCTCATCTGATGTATATTTTCATGCTAGGAATGTAAATATGAACACGAATTTCTACTATTCTTTTTTGCAAGAGTGTGTGGTTAAAAGTTTTAAGGATGTTATGTTTGAGTACAGAGATGTTTTTCCCACTAACTTACCTAGAGCGATACCACCTGAGAGAGGGGACATTGACCATGCCATAGAGGTTGTTACTAACACCAAACCTATTTGCAGACCACCTTATAGGCTTAGTGTTTCTGAGCATGAAGAGGTTGAGAAGCAATTGCAGGACTATTTAGATAAGGGCTTCATCAAACCTAGGAACTCACCATGGGCATCGCCAATGCTCCTAGTTAAGAAGAAAGATGGCTCTATGAGACTATGTATATATTATAGAGCACTTAATGAGGTAACTATCAAAAATAGATTTCCAATGCCTAGGTTGGAAGATCTATTTGATCAGTTCCATCAAGCTAGGTATTTTACCAAGCTTGATCTTAGATCAGGATATCATTAGATCAGGTTTAGGCTAGAGGATGTCCCTAAGACTGCATTTAGGACTAGATATGGGCACTATGAGTTTTTCATGATGCCTTTTGGTCTCACCAATGCTCCTGCCACTTTTATGAAGCTCATGAATAGTGTTTTACAGCCTTATCTAGGGCACTTTGTGGTAGACTTTTTGGATGACATTGTGATCTATAGTGCATCAGAAGAGGAGCACTTGGAACACTTGAGGAAGTATTTCAAGTGCTAAGGGAAAATTCACTCTTTGCTAAGGAGTCAAAGTGTGAATTTTTCAAGACAGAGGTTAGATACCTTGGGCATATAGTCTCCCAGGATGGAATCCAGATGGATCCTAAAAAAGTAAGGGCTATTGTGGAATGGCCACATCCAAGGAACCTGGAAGAGCTACAAATCTTCCTAGGTTTATCAGGTTTCTATCAAAGATTCATTAAGAGCTATGCCAAGATTGATGTCTCGATGACGGTAGAGCTTAAAGGGAAAGGGAAAGCCTTTCATTCTGGAGACGAACAAAAGCAAAGTATGGAGAAGTTGAAAGTAGCAATTGCTATAGCTCCACTTTTACACATAGCAGATCCCAACAAACCATTTGTGGTTGAGACTAACGCGAGTGATTTTGCCATATGAGCGGTTTTAGTACATGATGGTCGACCAGTAGCTTTTGACAGCAAGAAACTAGAACCGGCTCAGAAGAAATACTCCGTCTATGAGAAGGAGTTGTATGCTATAGTCCATGCTTTAAAGAAGTGGTGTCATTATTTATATGGTGCCAAAGTCACGATAGTGTTTGATCAAGAGAGCATTAAGTGGCTCTCTAATCAAACACACCTTAAAGGTCGTAAGGCCCGATGGGCAGAGACCCTTCAGGAGTTTGATTATGAGCTTAGGTATAGGAAGGGAAAGTTTAATGTATTGGCTGATTCACTTAGTGACATGCCTATGCTCAATGGACTGAGTTTTACTCAGATCACTAGTGAGCTACTTGAGTCCATTAGAGGAAAATGTAGGCTTGATCCTGCATATTCCGAGATTTGGGAAGCCATAGAGAATGGGGAGGATGGAGTATCGATGGGTGCTCAAGAAGGATTCAAGTGGAAGAATTACGGTGTCCATGATGGATATCTGTTATATAAAGGAAAGGTGTGCGTCCCTAGAGATCTTGAGATGAGACGGCATATTTTGTATGATTGTCATGACACACCTAGTGCGGGACACCCAAGTGTTAACAAGACTTATGATCTTGTTAAGAGGCAGTTTTATTGGCCTGGACTTCATAAGGACGTCCTAGAGTATGTGGTGAAGTGCAACAAATGCCAGGTCAACAAAGCTGAGAGGTGGAGTGTAACAAGTCTCCTAAACTTGAGTCACAATCTCACACAGAATAATGGGTTTCGACACCACAAGATATAAAGAAGGCAAACAGAGTATACACAGAACAAGAAGACAGAGAATTTTATTATCTGTGCAGATTTACAAGTAGTTCTGATCTGCGTTACAAAATCTATCAGATTGCTTCAATGTGAAGCCTCATACACCCGACCACCCCCGAGCTGATCTCAATCCCAATCTCAATCACAATCACAATCTCAATCCCAATCTCAATCACAATCACAATCTCAATCTCAATCTCAATCTCAATCTCAATCGCAATTCCAGAAGCCAAAAAACGATCGTAATGATTGTACGACCATCATCCTTTTCTATCTCTCAGTCTTCGTCTTTTTGGGATCTCCGCCTTTCGCCAGCGCACGACCAATCACGCCTTCCTAGACCCGCACTTTTAGAATCTGCATGCTCCAAGATAGCATCTTTTTGCATGTCTCATGCAAGACTTCCAGACCACCCATGCATCTACTTTTCATGTCCACCATCAAGAATCGTACCTGCAAAAATAGAGGTAATCCCTGCAACGCACTCACACACACGTCAATCACCCAAAAATAACCCATATACCCATGTGCGTTTTCTAAATCCGCGAACATGAATAAGATGAATGAATGAAGGCTTCTTTTTTTTTTTTTTTAAGTGTTGGAAAACGGCACTTTTCAAAACCCTGTAACTCAAATACAGTGAGGAATCAGCTTGAGCTTGTGAGAGACAAAAATATTCAGTTCTTAAATCTGTACAATAATGTTAGAGACGCCTCAGGTCCAAATCTGCTTCCAGATATCACTTTTGGGCCTTGCAAAATCGAAAATTCTAGAGAGATGAAAAAACATGAAAAATCTCTTCATTAACCTATCTTCATGGAACCAAATGAGACATAAAACATAGGAACTACAAAAAATTCAATCAGGTAAAGTTTTTCTACTAAGAATACTCTACCTTTCTCTCATACAACACTTTTTCAGATTCCTTCATCTTCATGCTCGAAATTAACATACAAATTTCATGCGACAACTTTCTAGAGAGAGAATGTAAAAACTTATTGCTACAAAATTTTGCAGACATGATCAAAATATCCTAAACATAAGATTTCATTATTACCTACACATCTTTTTTTTTCCAGGTGGAAAATCAACGTGGCATCTACATGGAGGATTGGAAGACTACTCCACCCATTAGATATTCCTAATGGGAAGTGGGCGAGTATCCCCATGGACTTTATAGTCGGATTACCTAAGACAGAGAGAGGGCACGACTCAGTCTGGGTAGTCATGGATAGGTTAACCAAAATGGCTAGGTTTATTCGGACATGTACTACAGTGAAGACACCAGAGTTGGCTAGACTTTTTGTGGAAAACCTATACCGATTATATGGTCTTCCCTTAGATATAGTTTCCAATCAGGATAGGAAGTTTACTAGCCACTTTTGGAGAGCTGTCTTCAAAAGGTTGGACACAAAACTTAGCATGAGTATGGCCGAGCATCCACAGTCGGATGGGCAAACAGAAAGGGTTAACCAAATCCTAGAGGATATGCTTTGAGCATATGTAAATGAAAGGCAAACTAATTGGGAAGAGTACTTACCTATAGTAGAGTTTGCATATAATAGTGCCAAGCACTCTTCCACCGGGCTTAGTCCATTTATGCTTATGTATGGGTTTCAGCCAAGAGCTCCTTATGTAGTAGGCTTGTAGAATGAAAAAGTTCAAGCTGCAAAGGACTTCTTGGAAGAAATGAATGATATGCTTAGGCTTGCTAAGGACAGCATTAGGAGAGCTCAGGATAGAGCTAGAGCCTATGCTGACCCTCAAAGGAGAGATATCAACTTTGAGGTAGGAGAGCAAGTCTATCTTAGAGTTCCATCTAGGTCTGAAACCATGAAGATGGGACCCTGTCCAAAACTATCTCCTAGATATTGTGCACCATTCCAAATACTTAAGAGAATAGGAAAGATGGCTTACGAGCTCCAACTTCCAGAGAGTAGTCAAATCCATCCAGTTTTTCATGTTAGCCGGCTTAAGAAAAGGCTGGGTGAATTTGACAACCTCATTCCAGATAGTGAGGTAGTAGAGCCGATTTCTGTTCAATCTACTCCACATGAGCCTGAGAGCATACTACGCACTCGAGAGAAACGGATGAGAAGTCACTTGTATAAAGAGTGTTTAGTAAAGTGGAAAGATAGTTCAGAAGATAGTGCTACATGCGAGCGGGTTAGCACCCTTTAGAGACCGTTTCCCAGTTTTAGACTACCTTCCCAAGAGTCTTCCTAAGGGGACAGATATGGGGAAACAACACGGAGACAGGAACATGTATTTCTATACATGGGGATATAGTGGGAGTGGAGGTTCTATTATTTCTCTCTTTCTATCAGACCTTCCAATACCATTTTTGAGGACAAAAATGGAACTAAGGGGAAGGAAATGTTGTGGAATATCATATATGAATAGGGTACTAAGGTGAGACCCTCCCCTAATTCATAAAGAGTATAATACTCACATGAGTGCCAAGTGGCACTCATGTGAGGAGCTTTTATTAATGCCCTTATAAGGTATGTAAGAGAGAGAGAGAATATGTCGAACCCCATGCGGCTGGGCGGCTATTCAGATTTGTAACTCCGTGTTTATGCCTTGTGAGCTGAGCCGGTCGATGACCTGGAGTCGGAACAGAGAAGAGAAGACCCTACTCTCCAAAATTGAAGGATGTCATCAGGAGGAGTTAACCTGCCATAATCAGAGGAACCGCCCCCTTGCAAGGGGGAAAGGTAGAGGGGATGCCGAGCACAGAGGAAAAGACCTAGACGCACTAGGGTTTCTGCATCTCGAAGAACCCGACTCTCAAAAAATTTTATATGATGTATACTTCTTTCCCATCTTTCCAACCTCAGCCGTTCTTGGTCTGCAAGCTGCAATTATCATTTGCACACGCATTGAGCAATTTTTCACTCTTGGCTACCTCATGACCGCTTAAGTTCACAAAAATGCAATATCCATGCAATTTTTGCTTTTATCTGGCTAAGTCATGACCATTCAAATTCACATACGTGGTCCATATTTTTAACACCAGATTATCGATGATGACTTTGGATTTCTGCACATCTTGCCATTTTCTTTAAAATCCTCTTTTCCCCACGAGTTTCCACATTCGTGCAAGACAATCCAATTCATTACAAGTCGTGGAAATTATTTTCCTTACTTTCCTCCTCAACAATGGTATAACCTACAACCTTTGTAGGGTCATCACTTAGTTTGCATCCTTCTACTTCTCTTAAGAGTATTTGGAAACATTATTTGGTTCCCTTTGGCATTAAGTGCATACACCATCAAGACACTATTTTGTAATTACTCAAAAGGTTTCAATCCTCAATTGACATCATTTGTTAACTTTTCCAAGGGTTCAACCCTAGAATCTGTACTATCATCTTTGGCACCTCTCAAATTCCTATTGTGTATTTCTCCAAGGGTCTAACCCTCACTTGCTCCATTATTATTAGGCATCTTTTTGGCACTAAGTGCCTACTTTAGTTCATCAAATAATACAAGAAGAAAATATTGTGTGTGTGCATTTGTGAGTTGGAGGCTTGTCTAAGCCCACTCACAAGCCTCTTCGAGTCTCACGCTTATTCTAGAGCTACTTTGGTGTGCAATGGGCTACTTTAAGCTCATCCCAACCCCCTCTCTCCAAGGAGTCCACTTCAGTTGTTGTGCAAGAGTCAAGCTATTCCAAGTCCCCCCTCCCCCCAAGGATCTCTAGTGTGGTGGCAAGCTTTTCAATTTTTGTACAAAGATTGTGATTATTTTCAAGTACATTCTTAGCACACTAGTGCCTTTGAGAGTGTTTCTAAACACTTGCCACTTACTCTTGCAAAGCACAAACTCACGAGTTCCAGTTCTTTGTAATGTCAAAACGTGAAGCTAGCACCTCATCTATGGCCAATTTTTTGCATTCCTTCACACCCATATTCATGCCCAAGGATGAGAGATTAAATGGGCAAAACTATAATCTTTGGAAAGATGTAATGAGAGCATATCTATACACCAATCTTCTTCATGATGTAGTAGACGGGTCCAAACCTAAGCCCAATAAGGCTAGCAACCTAGAATCACAGAATATCTGGAATCTTAAAGATAAAAGGGCATTAGGATAACTTCTACTAGCCTATGATAAATTGAGCAAAAAGCACATCAAAGCATGTAAAACATCCAAGGAAGCCTCGAACACTTTAGCAGCCTTATACAAAGATAAAACACGCTTGAAGATCTATACTTTAGAAGCAAAATTCCATAATCTAACTATTCCGCCGCAAGATACAATCACAAAAGTCATAGCTCGGTTTGAAGACTATCAACACAAGTTAGCACATTGTGTTCTGCAAATTTCGAGTGAAGATAAGGCAATTAGGCTACTTAACAAACTACCTAGGTCATATGGTTTGTAAGGACCTTGTACAACCAAGGGCAAGTCCTAACATGAAGAAGTCTATCGTCTTCTACTCCTTCGCGACTCGCGAGCTAAGTCGACCTCCTCCTAAGAAACTGCAATGAAGGCCAAAGGGACCTTTAACAAGGCAAAAATACTAGCCATCATATGAGCATGGACCCAAGCCAGGATCGACTACTTCCTCCAAGAAGTATACTTGCAACAATTGGGGAAAAGCAGGTCATTTAGAGGAATTCTATTATAATAAGAAACGGACCTCGAAGGCTTCTAGTTCCAAGCACTCATCCAAACCTTCGCAGCACAAGTCACATTGCTCTAGTGAAGAATTCTTTATCTCTATCGAGGAAAGTGCCCTAGTTACATCTAGCTCCCCTCACAAAAGGATCTTTCACAGTGGAGCAACCTCGCATATGTGTGAAGATAAAGATTCTTTTCACGAACTTGAAGAACACATAGGTGAAGTGTACCTTGCAAATAACAAAAATCTAATTATAGAGCGAAGAGGCAAAGTACATATCACCAATGCTCAAGGGGAATGAAAATCACTTTCGAAATTTGTTCCTAATTATGCACAAACTTGCTGTCAATAGAAGCAACTACAGATCACAACAAACAGGTGTTGAGGAGCCTACTCCATGTTGTTGGCAAGCTCATTTCTAATCTACATGAGTTTAATCACTTCATGGTCTACTCATTTTGAGTCACACACTCTTTCTTTTGTGAGTGCACTCTTCTTTTCATTTTGCTTCTGCACATGTACTCTCTACAATACCTTGATCTACTTCAGTACTTTTTAAGCATGGAAGTTTAGCAAACAAAAGAAGGTATATTCCTATGACAAAACAACTACTACCCTAATCTTCTTTCCATATATAACATGGAACAATGTTATTCACTATCTAGAGTACTTGATCCCAACTTCAAGGTCATGCTAGAGGAGTTCTTTTCATTACTTGTGGATGTGCATGCTTATCAATAGCTTATTGGCTCTTTTATTTACTTAGCCAACATAAGACCAAATATTTCATATGCAATTGGCATAGTTACCACATTTTCACATCAATCTCCTTAGACACATTGGGATGCTACCCATAGATTATTTTGAAACCTTTCCCTAACCCAAGATCATGTGCTTTGGTAGAGAGGGGGCATTGAACTCACTAGATATTTAGACTCGGATAGGGATGATGATCCTAGTTCTTGACGGTCTACTTCTAGATACATACTCTTGCTTGGATCAAGACCTATATCTTGGGCGAGTAAGAAGCACCCTATAGATGCTCTATCATCCATTGAGGCCAAGTACAAGGAATTGAGCTTTGTGGCATGTGAGGCCACCTAGCTTCCACATTTATAATCTAGCATTGGTATTTTGGAAGTTTGTCCAACATGCATCCATATCGACAACCACTCTACCTTGGCCATTCCCAAGAATCGAGTCTTCCATGCTTGAACAAAGCAGATCAAGACCTAGTACCATTTCTTCCATAAGAATTGCATATAAAAGGAGCTTACTCTAGAGTATTGTAGCTCTCAAGAGAATGTGGTGAACATGTTCATGAAGGCTTTACCTCTTGTTCCTCTCCAACATTTGGTAGACCTTTGCAGCATTGAGCGACTACAAAATGGAGTTGTGGAGGGATTGTTAACAACGTGAATTCTTCTACCTCATTTCCATTTGTATCCCCATGAGTGCATATCAAATTTGTACCTGGGAGACACTTCATTTCAATTTCATTTCCATTTCACTTCTAGTCTATATTGTATATCATTGTATTTTGGTACCTTGCCATTTTTTATACGAGTGTATTTATTCTCCTTCAAGGGGAATTACCCCACATATGATGTAATTTGGAGAGACCCGTCCAACTCTCTTAATAATCAAGAAGTACGGTTGTATAAATTTCACAAAGAGGATTTTCTTCAAAGAAAAGGTAAATACAAAAAATAAAAATCAAAGTGTTTACTTCAGAAAGTAGTGGTGGCCAAAAGAGAATCAATGAAAAGAGAATCAATCCAAAAATGAACCAAACAAGAATAGTAGTTGCTCTTAGTACTGGAGGAACTATGGAAAAGAGCTTATGAAGTCATCATGAGAGCTCGTGGTCACTTGATTAAAAACAAGGCAAGGGAGGATGCTCAATAGGTGAGGAAGAAGGCATTGAAGTCCTCTTGTAGCTAGTTCATTTGGTTTTATTCATTTCATTATCTACAATCTCATAGAGTGTGTCCAAAAACTCACTTTTTCTAGCGACCTTGCTTGTGAGAGTCATAATTATCAATGTATGTATTAATTTTTAGAGTTCTAATATTCTTTGGAAATCTTATATTGTGTACTTCCTTTATGTATTTTCTTTCCAAATTCACCTTTCTCTATGAGTTATTAAGGTTTTAACCAAGAATAGTCTTCAACCTCACTATGTCAACAAGCAGCCATTTGAGGCAAAGAGTTGTCCAAACAAAAGTACTCCAATCTAGGTGCTTGATCACTCATTTGAAAATTTATTAGTGTCTAGTTTGAATGGTTGAAGCCACAGGTTCATTGGATTCTTCAATGATACTAGTCTTCATTCTAACTTTTAGTTGTAAGTAAAAGTCTTGATCCTAAGACATGCTCACAGTTTTCACTATGCATAAAAGAGGAATTCTCGAAGAGCTAGTATTAGATCACAAAAATAGATCATTCAAGCTTAAAGAGGTAAAGCATTGGAGCTAAATTGAAGGAAACCAGAAGCTACAAATCAAGAAGGAGCTTCATAAAGTCAAGTGAGAGTACCACAACATCTTTGAGGTAAACTTAAAACTTGGAAGTTTTTAGTGGCTAATTTATGACAACAATTTGAGAAAATATAATTATCAGTCTTGGAGGTATATAATGATGAATGACCCTAAAGCTAAAGGTTTATGCAATCTAGTTGCTAGAGATAATCCACAATCAATGGACCTTCAAGATCCCAACATTACTCTAGCACAAAAGAGACACTTTGCAGATTGGGAAGAGAGAAATTGAAGGGTGATGTTCCTCATTTCACAAGCTTTTTCTAACACTATGAATGTTCCTATGAAATCATTAAGGATAGCCAAGAAAGTTTGGGAAGCATTAGAGAAGGTATATGCTACTTCAACAAGGACTCAAAAGATGCAACTCAAGAATGAGCTCAATAACATGATGAAAAGCTCAAACCAAAGCATTAGTGAGTATACATTGAAGATCTTGGAACTTCAAGATCAGCTAGCATTAGCTGGGTGCAACATAGAAGAGGAAGATATCGTCTAGTAAGCCCTCAATGGTTTAAGGATTGAAGAGAAGTGGAAGCCCCTCATCATAAAAAATATTTACCGATATCATCTACCAATGTTTGAGGAGATTATAATGAATATTTTAGTTGAAGAGGATGCTTAACAAGGAGAAGGAAACAAAGGTAAGGATAGCCATAGCCAAATCTTATATTAAGGTCGAGGTAGAGGAAGGAACTCAATAGGAGGCTCGATAGGAAGAGAAAGAAGCTATAAAAACACAACTCCATCCAACATAACTTGGAGGACAACTCAAATGAAAAAACATATGGAAGAGGTCAAGGAAGAAATAGAGAAAGAGGTCAAGGTTCGTACAATTTGCATAAAGGTATTGTTGGATACAATGTCCAGCTATTCTAAGATTACATCATATGGTAAAGTCTTTGTAAAGACCTCTCACAAGAATGCCACGCAGCTAGCATGGCTAGATCAAAGAGCTTCCATACAAGAGACCAAGATTCCAAACCTCTCATGCATAACAATAGAAGTGTGTACCTTTTTTGTGTTTTTCTATGTGATTATTTGATCTAGGTTTTTGTGGTGTTTGCTTGATCAAGGTTTATTCTCTTTTCAAAGATGCTTTTCAAGGAACAATCAAACCTATAAAAGGATAGCCTAGCACATAGTTTAATCATCTTCTCCTGGAGTTGAAGCTTTAGCAAGCAAGGGAGGAGATCTTGGATGCCCTCTTGGATGGAGAGTTGCTACACTTTTGCAAGTAGATTCACTACACTATTGGAGGAGGTGTGCTCTACATCAAGAGTATCGCGCGGTATTCTTCTTCACAACAAACATGAGTAAGAAGTATCTGTCCCCACTTGCTCATTCACTGGTTTCTGATTGAGGATAATCAAACTTTGTTCATATTCTCCATATTCTCACACACACAATGTTCATACCTCCTAGCCACACAATCTCTTGTATCTAATTCCTATTTTTGCCTAGATTTAGATATTGTAAGTTTGTATCATATTCATACATTGTAATTTGACATTGGAATATAAGTTAGAGTAGGTGACATCCTAGCTTACGGTACATGTTGAAAACATCTCTATTCTCTCTCTCTATATATATCTCTCACTCATCTTCTTTTTGAGTATTAAGGTGTGTATGCTAAGGTTCATTGTTGGAAGATCCGTTAAACTTGTGATTCAGTGCTATTCAGGCGCACCCACTTCCAACATTTGGTATCTGAGCATACTTGACATAAAACCTTAACAAGTTGAGTGACTATAGACTTGAAAATCAAGAGAAGTTTGAGGGTATGTCTAATTATCCAATGTGGAGTTTTATCATGATGAATCTATTATTCAAAGGACTAATGGAATATTGTCAATGGTAGTTATCCAAGGCCAAGAAAAGTGGGAGAATATGTTTCTTCATCTTCTAGAAGAACTCTTGTTCCTATTTCTGCTCAATAGGTGGTTAGAGAAGGAGAAGGAACCACTTCATCATTAGGAGTCCATACTAATACCAGATTACTTCCTACAAAAGAGAAATCTAAATTGGATTCAAGGGATGCACTAGCACTATCAAATATTGCTATCAGAGTGAAAAGGCATATTAAACCTGAAATGAAGTAATGCAAATCCTCTCAACAAGCTTGGTTGGAGTTAGAGAAGCCCTATCATAGCAAAAACCATACTAGGAAAGCTCATCTAAAGAAACAACTAACCAACAGAAGGATGAAAGTTGGTGAATCAGTTCAATCAAAGATCGAGATTCTGAGAAGTGATAGAGGAGGAGAGTACATGTCAAAAGACTTTGAGTTTGTTCTTGACAAAGGTATCTCTCATCAACTCATTACTGCTTACACTCTAGAATAGAATGGTGTTGTAGAGAGAAAGAATATGATACTTGTTGAGATGATGCATACTATGATGTCATTCAAAAAGCTCTCCTAAGTTTTTGTTTGATGTAGTACATACAACTAATAACATTCTAAATAGTTCTTCCACAAAAGCTTTAAAGGTCATCACACCTTATGAAGCTTATTAGGGAAAGAAGCCCAATGTGAGTTATTTCAAAATTTTTAGATCTCCAACTTATGTTCATATTCAGAAGAAGGATCATGGTAAGGTTGATATCAAAGCCATTAAAGTATTCTTTATTGGTTATGCAATTGAAAGCAAATGATACAAATTTTATGTTCTAGATATAGGTGATATCCTACTCTCAGGCAATGCATATACTATAAAAAATAAGATTTATCATAAGAAGGAAGAGATTTCAGAATTCATAAAAAGCATATGAATATTGGATTCTTACATTCAACCATACAACAGGGGTGATAAACCTACTTAAATTCTAAGAGATACACGTGAAGAGAGAGTTTCATTACCTATATCAGTACCTAGTCCATCATCAGCACCTCTTGAAGTTACAACTTATGAAGTTGAAGAACTTTCCAGAGTTCCACTAGAAGGAGATATATAAAGAGCAAAAAAGGATACCACCACTTTTTAGGATATGTGCCAAAGTGTTTATATCAAACCTTGAAGGACAATGGCATAAACGAATACATTGGAATAATGAGAAGTCAAACAAGGAGGCCGCAAACGTAGAAAATTTTGATACTCATAACATTTTAGCTCTTACTTCAGTTGAGAATGAACCAGCTAATGTTCAAGATGCACTACAAAGTGATATAATATCGCACCTCCCAAAGATTCAGATCGTCAGTTGTTTAAAGGATAACTTAAACATACATTTGATGTAAATGACTTAGGTATTTTACATTATTATCTTGGGATTGAGTTCATCTACTGACACATTAGAAGTACATTGAGAAATTATTGGAAAGGTTTGAGATGACAAATTCCAAGCCTATGCAGACACCTATGGATGTCAATGTGTCATTATAGTTGAAAGAAGATTCAGAACTATCTAATGCTACATTATATAGTCAAGTAGTTGGTTGCTTTATATATCTATGTAATACACATCTGAACATTTAGTTTGCAGTTTCTAAAGTATCCATGTTCATGCATAGTGATCTCAAGATTCAATGGAAATCAGTTAAGATATTTGCACACATAAGAAGTATGCAAGTTATTGAACCTTGTACCATTTGGACATTGAAGGGGGGATTGTTGGATACAATGGTTGAACTAGTCCAAGATTAACATATATGGTAAAGTTTTTGTAAAGACATCTCACAAGAACACCACATGGGCAATGTGGATACATCAAAGTGCTATTATATGAGAGACTAGCAATTGAAACTCCTCATGTGCAGCACCGAAAGCGCATAGCTTTTTTGGTTTTTTTCTATGATTCTCTGATCTAGCTTTTTATGACATTCACATGATCAAAGATTTATTCTCTTTTCAAAGATCCTTTTCAAGGAACACTCAAACCTATAAAAAGATAGCCAAGGACATAGTTTAATCACCTTCTTAAGGAGTTCAAGCTTTAGCAAGCTAAGGACAATTGCTACACTTTTGCAGGGAGAGTTGCTTTACTCTTAGAGGAGGTGTGCTCTACATCAAGAGTATCTAGAAGAGCTCATGTTAACAACATACTGTGAGTAACAAGTCTACATATGTCCCCACTTGTTCATTCACTAGCTTTTGATTTAGGATAATCAGACTTTGGGTTTGGTGTAAAATAGTTCTAAATTGTTCATATTCTCCATACTCTCTCACGCACACACACTCTTCATACCTCTTAGGCACACAATCTCTTGTATCTAGTTCCTATTTCAACATAGATTCAGATATTGTCACTTTGTATCATATTCACAAATTGTAATTTGACATTGGCATATAATTTAGTGTAGGTGAGCATCCTAGCTTACCGTACACATTGAAAACCTATCTACTCTCTCTCTATCTCTCAATCATCTTCTTTTTGAGTATTAAGATGAGTATGCTAAGGTTCAATGTTGGAAGATCCTGTAAACTTGTGATATATTGTCTTTGAGGCCCACACACTTCCAATAGGTATAACATGTTATCATTCTGGTAAAGTAGGAAATTATGCAAATGACTATTGCAAAAGAATTGAAGGACAAGGCAATCAAAGAAGCTAATATAACTATGAGATTACATCAAGTGACGAGACAAGCAAACCATGCTTCCCATGAAGCATGAGTACATCAACCCAAGAAGTGATGACAAAAAATGGTTTACAGATTCCAGTTGCAGCAATCATATGACATGCCAAGAAGATTTGTTAACAAAATCTATAAGCTCCAAGTGGAATAGAATGTGTGGAGACTGGTGATGAGACCCAATAGACAGTTGAGCATGATGGAGAAATCAAGCTTGGAGACAAGAAGGTATTGACTGATGTTCCTCATGTTCTTACTATTGCAGAGAACTTGATTTTAGTAGGACAAATGATAGAGGAAGGATATCATGTTATCTTTAATGAAGAAGGTTTTTGTATAAATAAGGGAAAATAAGGATTCAAGGTCATTGCTCAAGGAAGGAAAGAAGGTATGACATTCACTTTGGAAACTCAACAACCACATGGATAGATGATCTATATTGAGATTGGAAACAAGAAGAATCTGAAATTGGTTTGTGGCAAAAAGGGTTCACGGATATCAAAATTCCCTATCTCAAGGACATGAGCAACCATGAAGTGGTATGAGGTCTTTGAAGATTCAATGATGCTAGACTGCATGAGTTTTGTGAAGCATGATAAATAGGAAAACAAACTCGAGAACCATTCAAGAAGATCAACTATGTGGCAAGGAATGTCCTTGATTTAATATACACAAATGTATGGGGACCAACAAAACAACCATCGTTGGCTAGTAATAGATGATTTTTCACATTTATTAATCACCATTCAAAAAACATATGGATGTTTTGCATAAAACAAAAATGGTATGTGCTCTCGATGTTAAAGAGATTTAAACTACATGTAGAAAGGGAAACAAAAAGGTACATTAAGACCTTGAGGTTTGATAGAGGAGAAGAATATTTCTCCAAAGAATTTATAGATTTTCTTTATGAAACTGGAATGAAAAGGAAATTTACTTGTAGATAGACACATGCGCAAAATGGAATTGTTGAAAGGAAAAATATACATATCACAAAAGTTTGAAGATGCATTCTCAACAAGATGAAGGTGCCACTATACTACTGTGATGAAGCAGCAAGTATGGCTATTTATTTGATGAACAAGTTCAAAATAGCTAGAGTGCATAATTTTACTTGTGTGAGGGTATATTGTGGTAAGAAACCTGATCTTACACATCTCAAAGTGTTTGGATGTGCGTTTTATGTTCACATTCCTCACGGATTAAGGACAAAGATGGAGCAAAGGTTCAAATAATGTATTTTCATAGGATATTCATCAAGAAAAAAGATATAGGTGCTATGTCCAGTGACAAAGGAACTACAAGTCTCAGGAGATGTAGTATTTGATGAGCTAGGACCATCATTTGAAGAAAAAGGAAAGGAGAAGACTCTTGAAGAACATCAATTATGAAGACTATAGAGGTGTTTTCGAAGACAAATTTCAGCAAAAAAGCACTGAAATGTCAAGTCAAGAAGCTTCTACATCAGATGGAGAAATCTCAACATGGAGAAGGAAGACTATGGTGTCATTCCTCATCACCAACATTAGGTTATGGAACATTCAAAGTTGAAAGTGCTGGCCAAAATAGTGATTCAAATGCAAATAAAGAAGAGTATGAAGAGGTGATTACACCAAATGTAAACTTGAAAAAGTTGAAGAAGCAATATCCAAAAGGAAATGAAAGGAGATCTTCAAGAGGAAGGTATCAAATTCAAAGGTTTGGTTATGAAAGTTTTATTGCAAATAATGTTGCATTTATGACACAAGTGGTTAAAGGTAGAGAATCTGATGCATATCAAGAAGCATGTACACAAAAAGAATGGCAACAAGATATGCAAGAAGAGATAAAAGCTCTCATGGACACTCACACATAGGATCTATTTCAAAAGGCTAAAGGTATGATGATTTTTCTAAATAAATGGGTGCTTAAAGTAAAGAGAATTGATGATGGTTCTCTAGCTAGGCATAAAGCTATACTAGAAGCAAAAGGATTCAAGCAGACTCAAGCTATCAATTATGACTAGAATTTCTGTCTAGTTGCAAATATGGGAACAATTAGAGCCTTCATTGGAGTGTGTTCATCAAGGAGATGGCCATTCTATCAACTTGACATAGTGATTTTCTTAATGGAGAACTTCAATAAGAGGTATACATGAGTCAACCAATTGGATTTGAAGATAAAAAGCATCTAAATTTTGTTTGCAGATTGAAGAAATATTTATATAGGCTGAAGCAAGTACCATCTGCTTGGAATCAAAGATTGATATAGTACCTCATAAGATGTGGGTATGGTCCAAGTAGTGCAGATACTTCTCTCTACATGAAGAAAGAAGAAGGAAAGTAGGTAGACATATGCATATATGTTTATAATCTCATCATAATAGGACGTAATGTTGCAAGAATGAAAGAGATCAAAAGAAAACATGATGAGGAGTCTAAATTTGTTGATCTTAGTGAGCCAAAATATTTCTTATTTATTCAGGTGGTATATGGGAAATATGAAATCTACTTGATTCAAAGAAAGTACCTATTGGATGTTCTTTTTAGATCTAGAATGACTGAATGCAAACCACTTACTCAACCTATGGAAAAAAATGTGAATCTATGCTCAAATGATGGAGAGAAGTTACAGGATGTAGCTGTTAAATATGCTCAATACTCCACCCTCAAGTGACCACAAATCATCCACGGATCTCTAAGTTGTAAGACCCCCATTATGAGGAGAAACCATTGTGAGAGCCCAAACGTTTGTGGAATGCTTAGTTATAAGTAAGATGAGTTCTATGTGTGATTGTTGATGTTTATAGATCATCTTTGTGAGCCTAGACATTAGGTTAGGGAGGGCATTAACTTTGGGGTCACTCGGTTGTCTTCAAGGAAAAAAATAAGAGCCCTGTGGCATCATGCCGTTTTTGTATAGAACCTTAATGGGGGGAGGGTGAAGGGGGGGGCTTGACCATGCGGTTATGACCAAAACGAGAAGGGATATAGGTTGTACAATCCCTCTAAAAAAGGATTTACAGTTAGTAGGAATGTGGTGTTTGATGAAAATAATTCATGGTTTGAAGATGATTCTAGGAAAATTAAGCTACCTTATGACTTGGAAAGTGATTTTCCATCTCTGACTCAAGTAGATCAACAAGTATAAGAAGATGTCAACTCAGAGGATCAAGAACAGATTGACTTCAAGGCTTGGAATTCTAAAGGCAAGACCAAGTTCAAGCAATTAGAAGACATACCAGAGTCTTCCAAATAAGAACTCTAAAGATCTCAATGGGAGAGTAAAAAACCCATAAGGTATGGCTATGAGACATCCTTAGTCACCAAGCATTGTGTGTACATGACTAGAGACTCTATGACAAAAGAACCTTCTTCATTTGAAGAAGCCAATGAGAAGGAAGAATGGAAAGAAGCCATGCAAGAAGAAATTGAAGCACTTCAAGAAAATAACACCTAGGATTTGGTTCCCAAGAAACCAAGCATGAAGGTAATAGGATCCAAAAGGATATATAAAATGAAGAAGAATTGAGATGGTTCTATAAACAGGTACAAAGCAAGGCTAGTGGCGAAAGGATTTTCTCGAACTCATGAAGTGGATTATGAGGAGACTTTTTCACTTGTGGCTAAGATACCAACAACCACGGTTTGGGTAAGTGTTGCTGCTTCAAAGAATTGGAATCTTTATTAGTTAGATGTTAAGAATGCATTCCTAAATGGATGGATCTCAGAAGAAGTTTACATGGCTTAACCACCAAGGTATGAAGATAAGGACAAACGAGGCTATGTGTGCAAG
Organism: Ceratopteris richardii; assembly: GCA_020310875.1. Taxonomy (NCBI): domain Eukaryota; kingdom Viridiplantae; phylum Streptophyta; class Polypodiopsida; order Polypodiales; family Pteridaceae; genus Ceratopteris; species Ceratopteris richardii. The sequence continues at coordinate 43,099,439 of CM035417.1, read as the reverse complement.
CTAAGGAAAGTACTCGATGGTCTAAAGCAAGCTCCTAGAGCTTGGAACCATAGGCTTATCACATATTTATAGGATAAAGGATTCATTGCTAGCAAAGTAGAGTCTTCTTTATTCATAAAGAAGACTAAATTTGAAGGTGTTTACCCATGTGTCTATGTGGATGATTATCATTATAGGGAATGATGCCAATGGCATCAAGCAAGTTAAATCTCAAATGATGGAAGAGTTTAAGATTAGTGACCTTAGTTTGTTAACATATTTCTTGGATTATAACTTGTGTATACAAATTCTGGTGTGTTTATTACTCAGAGGAAGTACATTCATGATATGTTGGTAAACTTCAAGATGGAGAACACCAAAATTGCAGGTACATCCATGGAACTCAACTAGAAACTTAGTTCTCATGAGGGAGAACTCTTTGAAGATATTATAGGTTACCAAAAGCTTGTTGGGAGTCTCAACTATGCAACCCTAACAAGAGTGGACATATGTTATGGACTAAGTACATTAACTAAGTTTATGCATGCACCAAGGAAACCTCATATGGAATCTGCTAAGAGAATGCTAAAATATCTGAAGGGTACCATACATGAAGGGCTGTTTTATCCATTTACTTCTGATTTGGGTATCAAGATGTATTCGGATGTAGTTTGGGCTGGCTCCAAGGATGATAGGAGGAGCACTTCTGGCTTTATCTTTTTCAGGATCAATGCTAATATGATGGTCGTCAAAGAAACAACCAACTATGGCATTTTCATCTATAGAGGCAAAGTATAGAATCTTAGCAAATGCAACACTAGAGGCTATGTCGCTCAAGCTACTCTACACATATTTGGGGTTACATTCTTATACTCTAATGATTTTTGAAGATAACACTAGTTCACTTAATTTGGCTATTAATCATGTATATCATGTAAGGACTAAGCATATTGAAGTGCACTATCATTATGTAAGAGAGAAATTACTTAGCAAGGATATTCAACTGTCCTATGTATCAACTCATTTGCAATGTGCAGATATGCTCACAAAATCTTTGGATGGAACTAAATGAACAGGTTCAAGATGATGATTAGATTGCGGGACATGAAGGGAGATTGAAGATCAAGCATGTTAGGCTTGAGCGGGAGCTATTGGTGCAAAAGTGTCCAAGCCTACATGCTTGGATATTTAGCATATATCTCATGTATTTACATATGATCGCTCCATTGTAAAAGTCAATTACCTTTTAACCTTGTAAAAAGTGCAAATGCAATTGCTCTATGCCCATGAGGAGTTAGGGGGAATCAAATCTCGAGTTACTTTGTAGATTATTGATGAGAGAATAAATCCTATAGTTAGGGCTCACTTTATGGTGAGAATTTGAATTTGAATTCAAAGTTTGGCTCCAACTTCAAGTATGAAAGAGGATCAAAAGGGTTTGTGTATAGAGCCCAAAATCAATTGAGAGGAACTTGTGTGATTAGTGTGCTCATTCTTTAGCCATTTCACTACCCTCACATTATGCAATCGAATATTGCCAATGTCATTTGTATTATTATGTGATTTAATACAGACACATTGATCATATCTCTACTTCACTTCTCTGCTAAGGTCATCTCAAAACAGTGAAGTTCTCATAGCTTGTTATCATTGCATGGTTGATCATTTGATGTGATTTAAAGTTCTATAGATTCAGTATATTTTTTAGTTCATAGCTACAAAGTTTCCTTGTTATTGCTCTCTTTAATCATGAGATATCTTCATATCTTTACTCTCTAGTATGCACAGTGAAGCACCCCAAAAATGTCGGGCAAGTCCTCTAACTTGCTAAGTATCATTCTCACTGTGTAGGCCATATTTTTTATTGAAATAACTCATGATTGGTAGCTACCTAAGTTAATTAAATGGCAGCAAAAGGAATATGGCTAATTGCTAGCAAGTTGAGAGCAATGTTCATTGTACTGAACATGTGCAGAGACTAAAATAGCAAGTCTATGATCTTGGTTCAATGTTCTACTCATCTATTTTGATCCATTGATTAGAGGATCATGTTCCAAAGCACATAAGTGATTATTTATGATTATTAGGAAGATCAAAGGGTCCACTAGACTCTCCACCACTTATTCGTGGTTGGTGTGAAGCAAGGTTTTGTAGCACCACTTCATCTCCAGAATTTATCCACCATCTCTCCAACATTTTCTTCTCAACTCTATCTACTAGTCTATTCCACTCTGCTATTATTTTCTTATAGTAATTTCATATATGAGTATTATATGTTTATTGATTGGACAAAACAATCACAACACTAGATTTTTGTTATATGATTGGAGTACTTTCTCAATTTATGCAAACTCAAACAAGTGAACATTTAAATTCAACTAAAAGAGTGCTAAGATATGTTAAGCACATAGCCTGGCATGCTATGTTTTATAGATATGATAAATAATTTCAAGTAAAGTGCTTTAGTGATGCTGATGGGGCTTGTTCAAAGGAAGAAGAAAGATATACTTCGGGTTATGTGTTCATGATAGGCAGCTAAGCTATCCAATGGAGCTAAAAAAAGCAACCCAATGTTGCACTGTCATCTATAGAAGATGAATATAGAGGATTAGCATTTGCAACATGTGAAGCTATGTGGAGTAAGAAGCTCTTGGTTGATGATCATGTGTAGGAAGAGACCATTGTAATTTATGGTGGCAACATGTCAAGTATTCATTTGACAAAGAATCCAATGTTGTATGCATGAAGTAAGCAAATACAAGTGTATTATCATTATGTTCGAGAGAAAATATTGCGAAAGGAGGTGGATATAAAGTTCATTAGAACTAATGGACATATTCCAAACATGTCTAAAAGGGTTTTAGAGTTTTCTAAGCTAAATAGGTTAAGGGATGAAATCAATTCGCAGGATATAGATGAAGGTGCAAGCTCACATGTGAACTTGAGGGGGACTTTTAAGCAAGTAGTCGTGGCCAAAAGAGAATCAATCCAAGAATAAACTCCACAAGAAGAGTGGCTGCTCAATGTAGTGGAGGAGTTTTGAAGAAGAGCTCACGAAGTCATCCTGAGAGTTTGTGGTCTTTGGAAACAAATGAGGCAATCCACAATGCTTAATAGGTGGGGAAGAAGATGTTGAAGTCCCCTTGTAGCTAGCTCATTTGGTTTCCATCATTTGGTCATTGACAATCTTAGAAACTATGTCCAACAACTCACTTCCTCTAGACAACCTACTTGCAAGAGTCCTAAATCTCAATAAGTTTCTATCCATTGTTAGAGTTCTAATATTCATTGGAAACATTATGTTGTGTACTTCCTTTGAGCCCAAATTTTTTTTGCCGAATTCCTCTTGCTCTGTGAGTTATTAAGGTTTTATTGAAGACCAATCTTTAGCCTAATTGTGTGGACATGCAGCCTGTTTTGAGGAAAAGAGGTGCCCAACAAAAAGTACTCGAATCTGAGTGCTTTAAAGATCATTTGAACTCCATTAGTCTCTAGTTTGAATGGTTCAAGACATAAATTCATTGGATTCTTCAATTGATACTATTTTTCATTCTAAGGTTCAGTTATATGTAAGAGTCTTGATTGTGAGAAGGTCTTTTATACTTTTTGTTGTGCATAGGAGAGGAATTATCCAAATAACCTCATATAAGGAGGGATTCTCCCCCACTTTTTACTTGTTTAGAAGCTTGAGGAGCCTACTCCATGCTCTTGACAAGCTCGTTTCTAATCCATGTGAGTTTACCCATTTCTTGGTCTACTCACTTTGAGGCTCTCACTCTTTCATTTTGTGAGTGCACACTACTTTTCATTTTCCTTTTAGGAGTGTATTCTCTACAATCTCAAAAAAAGTATGCAAGATATATTTTTAAGGCATTTTACATGGAGGATTACAAGGTGATTCTAGAACTATGGAGATGAACACAAAACTATATATTGAAGATACTTGATCTCCAGCAGATATTGGAAGATACAAGAAATTAATTGGTCCCATCTACTTGCACAATAGAAAACCATACATCTCCTATTTTTTTGGATTTGTAAGCAGATTCTCTAATAAGCATTGCCAAACTCATTGGAAGGCAAACATATGAATACTCAAGTATGTGAAAGGAACCATGGGTTATGATATTCTCTATGAAGAAGAATCATCTCTGGTTGGATATTCTTATTCAGATTGGGCACTAGATATTAATATAAGAAAATCAATTTTTGGACATTCCTTTTCTTTAGTATCTAGGATTTTGTCTTGGAATAGTATGAAGCAACGAGCTGTAGCATTATCTTCTATTGGCGTGGAGTACAAAGCAGCATCGGTGCAGCATGTGAAGCAATATGGTTGAGGAGGATCCTTTGTCTCATAGGAATACAAAGACAGGAGGCTATAGGGTTGAATTGTGACAAACAAATTTGCATGGCCACTACCAAGAGTCCTATTTTCCATCCACATACCAAGCACATAGAAATTCACTATCACCATTGTTGATATATTTAGGTAGTGATGTGTGTGACCACACTAGGATCATCGGGGCACTTTTTTCCCTCTTTAGAAGGTTTTTTCCCCCGGCTTGTATATACACATATTTCCCTAATGGGCTACTGATCTTTGTACATTCTCTAGTAATACAATCAGTATTGTGTGTTGTGCTCCAAGCTTCTTGTTCTTTCTTGTGCTATTCACATGCTTCTACAGACATATAACTCCAACAATTGGTATCAGAGCAGGTTGTCGCTTCATCTAGAGCGCCGTTGACACTCCTCCGGTTGCAGTCTCCGAATCGCACGAATTTTGGTGAGCATACTGAGCTTGTTTCGACCTCCAAATGCACTGTCGTAGTGCTTATGCAGGCTTTTTTATCTTTTTGTGCATAAGGTATATACTAGTTTCCGTTCGCCAGTATAAGCATCTCAAAGTCTGCTACAGGTCTAGCAGAATTTGTCTTGGCAGTTCTATTCAACTTTTTGAGATACAGTCAATTTCCTTCATCAAGGTATTTTAGTCATCGGCCGTGGCTGAAATTAGTGATGTATTCCGTATGTTGGCTGTTGAGGATAAGTTGGATGGTACCAACTACCCGTTATGGGTTTATATGATGCGATATGTGTTGGTTGCAAAAGGACTGTGGAACATTGTGTAGGGTGTCGAAAAACGTCCTATTACACCTGCAACTATTACAACTGCAGGTATTAAAGCTGATGCAGAAGGTGTTGAAGATGATAATATTCTACATATTCCTGTTCGTGCTATGGTTTTTGCTGCAGCTTCTACTGAGTAGATTCACTGGGATGGCAGAGATGCTCTTGCAAAAGAACTAAGGATGCTTGGGATACACTTATCACATTGTACCAAGCTAGGAATGACGCTCGTGTTGCTTACCTCCGAAAACAGTTGGACAGTCAGCACTTGAATGAAGGTGATTCTATGGATAGTTTCCTAACGAAGATCAAAGACTTGAAGGAACAATTGATTTTTACTGATGAGTTTATACTAGATAGCTCACTTATGCAGACCGTTTTGAATGGTCTTCCTTATTCATATCAGAGTTTTGCTTCTACTCTTCGGTTGATGATGAAAGGCAATCCAAATGCCCTATCATTTGAGGAGTTAGTTTTTGTTCTGTTGCACGAAGATTAGTCCAAGCAGAACAGGTCCATTATGTGAGTTGCAGATCAAGCTTTCATGACTAGTCAGAAGGGCAAAGGAAAATGGAGCCCTTCAACTAGTAAGCAGAAATCTACTAATTCTCGATATTCGAAGAAGGAAGATAAAGATGATAAGAAATCAGAAAAGCAGAATTTTTTTTCTAAGTACTGTAAAGGGAATGATCATATCATAAAGAACTGTCCAAAACTGGCTGCTAAAGAGGCAAAGAAGAAAGAGGATGAATGATTGTTGCAGAGGCCTCTACACCAAAATCAGAGTCTGCTAATCTTGTGTAGAAAGAAGAATGGGCCTTTACTAGTGTCTGCAGTTTTGACTCATCTTCTCATGAGCAGTGCCTATCTGTAGTAGACTCAGATGTTTGCCAGTATTTTGACAGTGGGGCGACCAAACATATTACCTCGCAACGTAGTTTCTTCTCTTCCCTCGAGCATGCCCCTATAGGGAATACTGTTATATGAGGCAACAACTCTTCTTATCGTGTTATGGGAGTTGGTAAGATCATTTTGACTACTACTGATGGTAGTTCTTTCACTTTTTCAGATGCCTTATTTGTGCCAGGGATCAAGAAGAACCTGTTATCAGATTCTACATTAGCCAAGATTGGCTTGGTTGTAAAATTTGTTGATGACATGTGTACAATTCATGATCTGTCAAATGGTGATGTGATTATTGCTTCTGGCATTTTATTTCATGGGCTGTATAATCTCATAGACTATGAAAGATCTGTAAATGATTTGGCATGTGCAGTAAATGATTCTCAGGCTATGTCAGATGCAAAGCTTTGGCATGCACACTTTGGTCATCTGAATTTTGCTAGTTTGCTACACCTGCAGAAATCTGAAATGGTGTCCTCTTTGCCCAAACTTGAGGCACCTGGAAAACATGTTTGTGAAGGCTGTATTTTGGGCAAAATGCGGCGTTGGTCCTTTCCAAAAATGGTTCAGTTCGGGCTACTCAGAAATTGCAGCTTGTACATAGTGATGTCTCTGGTCCTATGCAGACACCTTCTTTTGGGAATTATCTTTACTTTGTGACTTTCATCGATGATTTTTCCATGCATGCATGGGTATATCCATTGAAGGAAAACTCTGAAGTGTTCATGTGCTTCAAACAGTTTCTGGTTTTGGCTGAAAATCTATCAGCATGTAAAATGGGCACCCTCCATTCTGATCGAGGGGGGGAATATATGTCTTCTGATTTTAATGCATTTCTGGCTGAACATGGGATTAAACACCAGTGTACAGTGCCGTATACACCTCAACAAAATGGAGTTGCTGAATGAAAGAACAGGTCACTGATGGAGATGGCAAGGTGTATGGTCAAGAGTCAGGCTTTACCACATATTTTCTAGCTTGAGTCTGTCATGTGTGCAACATATGTATTGAACAGGTCTCCCACTAAAGAGCTGCAGTCTATCACTCCATATGAGGCTTGGCATGACCGCAAGCAATCTATTCCTCATCTGCATGTTTTTGGCTGTTTGGCATATGCATTAGTGCTTGAACAACATCGCAGAAAATTGGATGATAAAATAGTAAAATGTATTTTTGTTGGGTATAGTTCTGAAAGTAAAGGCTATCATGTGTATCATCCACAGACTAAACACATTATGGTTAGCCGTCATGTTTTTTTTGTGGAAGATGCTATTCAGCCATTGCTTTCATGTACTAAGGAGACATATGTTAGCTCGAAAGACATGTATGATACTTTGCTGCCTCTTTTTACAGGTGGACAGTCTAGTGCTGGTCCTAATGAGGCAACTTCTCAACCTTTCTAGGTTTCATGTGATGATGCAGATAATTCCATTTCTGATGCAGATGTACATGATGCACTTATTGATGAGAGAGCTGATATGGAGCAGGCAAGAACTATGCCAAAATGGCTGGTGCAGACCTTGCGTGATAGCAAATTAGATGCACCTTTATCATATCGTACTCGTTCATGCTCTCATAGTGCCTCTTTTGCATCACATTTCTATGTTAGGACTGCATCTAGTCTCTGTTATGAGAATGAGCCTGTTTTGTTTGATGAAGCACAAAATTCAAAAAATTGGATGGCTGCTATGCAATCTGAATATGATGCTATAATGAAGAATGGTAATTGGTCTTTATGTGACTTGCCTCCTAGCAAGAAGGCCATTTGCACTAAGTGGGTATACAAGCTGAAGCGTAAACCGGATGGTATAGTTGATAGGTATAAGGCTAGGCTTTTTGCAAAGGGTTATGCATAGGAAAGAGGCATTCATTTTGGTGAGACCTTTGCACCTACATGCCGTATGACTACTATTTGGAGCATCTGTGCACTTGCAGCTCATCATAGTTGGAATGTACATCAGTGGGACATTAAAACAACATTTCTGAATGGTGACTTGCATGAAGAAGTGTATGTTTTTCAGCCCTCTGGCTTTGTGCAAAAAGGGCATGAAAACCAAGTGTGCAGGTTAAAGGAGGTATTATATGGTTTAAAGCAAGCACAACATGCTTGGTATGAGAAGATACATGCCTATTTGATTGCACATGGTTTTGAGAATAGTCCAACTAAAAGCACCTTATATGTTAAGTGTGCTAATGATGTGCTTATGATTATTCTTGTCTATGTTGACGACATGCTGCTCACTGGTGCTATTGAGAAGCATATTGCTGATTTTAAGGGTGATTTGCATGCCTCATTTGAGATGTCTGATTTGGGGCACGTGCATCACTATTTGGGCATTCAGTTTATGCAAGTTGATGGTGGAATGGCTTTGTGTCAAATGAAATATATTGACACATTATTGCAACGTTTTGGCCTTGAAGACTGTAAGCCTATTTCCACTCATATGGAGAGAGGTTTACAATTGAGTCTTCATGATGCTGGAGATGCATTTGATGTTGTTCTCTATCAGCGGACCGTTGGATGCTTGATTTACTTATGCATTACTTGACGAGATCTTCAGTTTGCTCTCTCACAGATGAGTAGGTTTATGCATTGCCCAAGAGTCAAGCGTTGGTAGGCAGTTAAGCACATCTTTTGCTATTGGAGTGGTACTCGGCTACTTGGGTTGTTTTATCCCAAGGAGGGATCACTACCGCCAGATTTGCATGCTTTTTGTGACTCTGATTGGGCTAGTTTCTATGACACTCGTGTGTCCACTAGTGGCTTTTGCTTCATGCTTGGTAGCTCATGTATATCTTGGTTGAGCAAGAAGCAGCCTACTATGGCCACTTCCAATTGTCAGGCTGAGTATAGGGCAGCTTTCACAGTGATTGTTGAGTGTGTGTGGCTCAGACACGTTATGGCTGATTTGGGTGTTGCTCAGACTTCTGCCACGATCATCTTCACTAACAGTCAGAGCGCATTGGTAGTTGGGAGGAACCCTGTGTTCCATGCTCGCACTAAGCACATTGAGGTGCATTATCACTATGTCAGGGAGAGGTTCTCTGCTGGGGAGTTCAGCTTGGCATATGTGCCCACGCAGGAGAACATTGTAGACCTTTTCACGAAGGCTTTGCCTAGGGAGAAGTTTGAAACTTTCCACAAAGCTTTGGGCTTACTTCCTTTTGTGGAGTGATTTCCACATAGCTCGGCACTTCCTTATACATGAGTGCAAGCTCCTTGTTCACCACATCACTCCTAGGGGGGATTTGTTGATATATTTAGGTAGTGATGTGTGTGAACACACTAGGATTGCCAAGGCATGTTTTTCCCTCTTTAGGAGGTTTTTTTTCCCCGGGCTTGTATATATGCCTATTACCCTAATGGGCTATTGATCTTTGTACATTCTCTAGTAATACATTCAGTATTGTGTGTTGTGCTCCAAGCCTCTTCTTCTTCCTTGTGCTATTCGTTTGCTTCCGTAGACGTCTAACTTCAACAACCATGTGCATGAGTTGATCGAGGATGGGGTCATGTAGAGAATCCATTGTCCAACTAAAGAAAATGGAGTGGAACCCTAACTTCCAAGTTATATGAGGTTTATGTGTGATCGTTGATGGTAATACATGATCTTTGTGATCCTAGCCATTAGGCTAGGTAAGGCATAAACTTTCGGGCCCATAGGAATACAAGGACAAGCTGCTACATGATTGAATTGTGAAAACCAAATTTGCATGCTCATCGCGAAGAATAGTATTTTCCATGAACATACAAAGTACATAGAAATTTAGTATGACAATGTGCATGAGTTGATCGAGGATGGGGTCGTGGAGATAAGCTATTTTCCAACCAAAGGAAATGGAGCAAAACCCTAACTTCCAAGTTAGATGACATTTATGTGTGATCCACGATGCTTATTGTAGAGGAGGTACTGAGGTATCTACTTTTAGCAAGAGCAAGCAATATGCACTTCCAGTACTTCGCCTACTCAAGGGAGGTTCTCCTTAGGGAAGTATACCCTTTGACATCTCTGTGAGCAGCAAGTCTCAATAGTTGCGCAATAGCGTAGATACTCAGAAAGAAGATTAATGACAAATGACAATAGTAAAGGACGAAACCACTCCTTAGTTCGAATAGGTAATTACAATATAAGCAAAAGAAATGCTCTAAAAGGTGATACTCTAGGCTAATGTGCCATTCTTGGACAAATCAAAATCAATACAAGAGATCCATCGAGTACATACAATGAACACAACTAGATGCAGACTGGCAGTGATCTGTACAAAGGTATGAAGACTTGCTCTAAGGGAAAGAGCACGAAAACATCACTCACTCACAGTGAATGACAAAACCAAGCCACTTTCTTCACACTATAGTGCTATTAGCCCTCCACTAGGAAGCCCACACTCTGTAACCTTACCACAGAGTGACTTCCTATAGTAGGCTTGTAGCCACAGAGTGCAAAGAGAGGACCCCCAAGAGATGCCGGAGAGAAGCTTTGTACCTCTGTATATCCAACGAGTACTAGTCCATTGCTTTTATAGGTTCTAGTAGGCCAAGAGGGCCTTGCCGAATTCCCATGTTCTCTCATTGAATATGCACCGATTGATTGCCCCAAAATTGGAGGGGTAGATCAAATATGGTACTGGCCACCCACTTTAAATTAAATCCTCAAAAATAGGTGGTCATCAAGAATGTTTGGTGGCAAAAAGTCTTTTATCCTTCTACACTTTTACTTTCACTTTTGAATGCAAGGTGGGATCCTCATTATGTGCCGCTTGTGATATTTTAATGATCCATAGAAGCACATCCTTCACATAATTCGTGTAGTAGCTTTTGACCATCTAACCATAAAAAAAATCTTTTACTGATGTCATGGAAGGTCCAACATCATCTTTTGCCTATCTTACATATTGAGTGGTGGAAGGTAGTGAGTGGTGTGGGGTGGTGTGGGGAGTGGTGGGAGGTGTGGGAGGGTGGAATGGAGGGTGGAGGTAAGTGTGGGTGGAGTTTGGAGAGGGTGGAGTGCAGGTTGTCGTGGGTGGACTTGGGAGAGGGTGGAGTGGAGTGGGAGTGGAGTTGAGGGGGTGGTGGAGTGGAGGTTGGAGTTGGGGTTGGTGTTGAGGGTGGGTGGAGTGGATGGTGGAGTTGAGGGTGGGTGGAGTTGGGAGAGGGTGGAGTGGAGTGTGGGTGGAGTTGTTGGGGTTAGAGTTGAGCGTGGGTGGAGTGGAGGGTGGGTGGAGTAGAGGATGGGTGGAGTTTGGGTGGAGTGGAGGGTGAGTGGAGTTTGGGTGGAGTGGACGGTGGGTGGAGTTTGGGTGTGGGTAGAGTGGAGGGTGGGTGGAGTTGGGAGAGGGTGGAGTGGAGGGTGGGTGGAGTTTGGGTGTGGGTGGAGTGGAGGGTAGGTGGAGTTGAGGATGGGCGGAGTTGGGAGAGGGTGGAGTGGAGGGTGGAGTGGGGAGTGGTGGGAGGTGAGGGTGGGTGGAGTTGGGAGAGGGAGGAGTGGAGGGCGGAGTGGGGAGTGGTGCGAGGTGAGGGAGGGTGGAGTGGGGAGTGATGGGAGGAATGGAGGAACGGTGGGATGGAGGGATGGAGGGACAGTGGGATGGAGGGATGGTGGGATGGAGGGTTGATTCTAACTCCACCAATCAAAGAGCCCAATGAATTCCCTAATTAGAAGAGTCATCTTCTACATACTCAAAAAAGCATCAACGTTAACAACATCAGAAGATCAAGAACTTTTGTCAAAGCATGTACGATATGAAAGGCATGATCAGAGAGCTAATTTATGTTCATTGTTATCTTATGTTCTTAGTTATCTGTATAGTAGACTCAGATCAAAACTCGGTTTAAACACGTAAGGAGCCAAATGAATTCTCTTAGAGTCATCTTCTACATCCTGAACTACAACAAGCATGGAGGTGGGGGTGGAGTGGGTACAGTTGAAGGGTGGTGGAGGGCGGGGTGGAGGGAGGCTGGGGGCGGAGTGGGGGAGTTTGGAGAGTGGTGAGGTGGGGGGTTCAGCGAGAGAGAGAGAGAGAGAGAGAGAGAGAGAGAGAGAGAGAGGTGAAGGGTGGGGGGCTACAGGTTTGAGTGGGGGGTGGGGGCGGAGGTTGAGGGCGGAGGTTGAGGGCGGAGGTTGAGGGGTGAGTGGGGGAGTTTGGGGGAGGTGGAGGTTGAAGGAGGGGGTAAGAGGGGTCGAGGGAGGTGGAGGCTGAGGGCGGGGGTAGGAGGGGTGGGGGGAGGCGGAGGTTGAGGGCGGGGGTAGGAGGGGTGGGGGGAGGCGGAGGCTGAGGGCGGGGGTAGGAGGGGTGGGGGGAGGTGGAGGCTGAGGGCGGGGGTAGGAGGGGTGAGTGGGGGTGGCAGCGGGCGGGTGTAGGAGGGGTGGGGGGAGGTGGAGGCTGAGGGCAGGGGTAGGAGGGGTGGGGGGAGGCGGAGGCTGACGGTAGGGGTAGGAGGGGTGGGGGGAGGCAGAGGCTGAGGGCGGGGGTAGGAGGGACATGTGTGGGTGGCTGCGGTCCGGTGTAGGAGGGGTGGGGAGAGGTGAAGGCTAAGGGCGGGGGTAGGAGGGGTGGGGGGAGGCGGAGGGCGGGGGTTGTGGGTCGGCGGAGGCTGAGGCTGAGGGCGGGGGTAGGAGGGTTGAGTGGGGGTGGCAGTGGCCGGGTGTAGGAGGGGTGGGGAGAGGCAGAGGCTGAGGGCGCGGGTAGGAGGGGTGGGGTGAGGTGGAGGCTGAGGGCGGGGGTACGAGGGGTAGGGGGAGGCAGAGGTTGAGGGTGGGGGTAGGAAAGGCGAGTGGGGGTGGCAGCGGGCGGGTGTAGGATGGGTTGGGGGAGGTGGAGGTTGAGGGCGGGGGTAGGAGGGGTGAGGGGACGCAGAGGGTGAGCGTGGGGGTTGCGGGAGAGAGGGGCTGTGGGAGGAGGATGCGCGGAGGGGGGAGAGAGAGAGAGAGAGAGAGAGAGAGAGAGAGAGAGAGAGAGAGAGAGAGAGAGAGAGAGAGAGAGAGAGAGAGAGAGAGAGAGAGAGAGAGAGGGAGAGGGGGGTGGGCGGGGTAGCAGGACTGAGGGGGAGAGGGGGCTACGGTGGAGAGAGAGAGAGAGAGAGAGAGAGAGAGAGGAGAGAGAGAGAGAGAGAGAGAGAGAGAGAGAGAGAGAGAGAGAGAGAGAGAGAGAGAGAGAGAGAGAGAGAGAGAGAGAGAGAGAGAAACAGAGAGAGAGAGAGAGAGAGAGAGAGGAAGAGAGACGAAGGGTGGGGGGGCAGCGGGACTAAGCGGGGGGAGGGGGCTACAATGAGAGAGAGAGAGAGATAGAGAGAGAGAGAGGGGAGAGAGCGAGTGAGAGAGAGAGAGAGAGAGAGAGATGGAGGGGGACTGGGTGGGTGGGCGGGGACTGTGGGTGGGGCGGTGTGGGTGGGGCTGTTGGGGAGAGAGAGAGAGAGAGAGAAAGATGGATCAGATCTTCTATGCTAGAGACCCCCACATAAAGCTTTTGCATCGTCCCGGTGCAACTTTTCCTTCATTCACTTATTGAATAGACCAAAATAAACTGCAAACAGTGAATGAAATATGGTATGTACAGTGGATGAAGTTCTTCCATCTTGACTTAATTTAGGTAATCTTCACCCTGGAGGTATTAACCAGGGGTATCCTCTTACCATGCAAATCCTCTAGATGCACTGCTCCATGTGGTAATACCTTTACCACTCTATACGGTCCTATCCATTTGGGTGCCAATTTGGTTGAAACTACTGGGATTTTGATGCACCAAAGCCAGGATCCTTCTTGTACTTCATTGGTCCTAAGATACCTGTCGTGCAGTCTTTTGCGCTCTTCTTGTGGTACCTGAAGTTTTTGCATTGCTCCTTCTCTGTATTCTTCTAATGCCACCAGTCTCCTAATGGGAGGTTCAATCCCAATGGTTTTGGCTCCAAGTTCTCTTTTGATGATATATTCGAACGGTGCTAATGCCTCTTTTCCATATACTAAGCAAAATGGAATCTCACCACTAGTTCCCCTTCTTGTAGATTTGAAAGCCCAAATTGCACCTATCAATGTTTGTGGCCAAAAGCTTTGATGATCAAAAGATAATTTGTGCAGGAACCCAATCAAAGTCTTATTGGAGCTCTCTGCTTGGCCGTTTGCCCTCGGATAGAAGGCACAAGACTTTTTATGAAAAACCTTGTACCTGTCAAATATAAATTGGAGCAATTGATTTACAAAATGTGTGCGCCTATCACTAGTGATTCCTAGTGAGCAACCAAATCTTGAGAAAATGTGTTTATACATAAACTTAGCTACTGTGAAAGTCGTGCAGTCCACAGTAGCTTTAGCCTCTAACCATTTAGTTGCATAACATGTTGCCATCAAAATATACTTCTTACCCCTAGGTTGACCAGTTGGACTAATTGTCCCTATGAAATCAAGACCCCATCGTTCGAATGGTAGCCATCCTGTAGATATGGCTAACGGTTGGATGTTCAATCTGGTTGGCGTAGGAGCACATGTCTGGCAAATGTGGCATTCTTTAGCAAACTTGATCACATCCCAATAGATATGAGGCCACCATAGTCCTTTGTGGATGATTCTGTGGGCCAAGTCTTCCCCCTTTAGATGCCCTTCACTGTGTGTTGCCTCCAGCAAAAGGTTTACCTCCTCTGGATAAACACACTTCCTCAATATACCATCCTGACAATATTTATATAAATTTCCATTCATAAGTGAGCAAGCTTTGGTTTTAAGGAGTAATCTTCTCTTTTCTCCAAGTGTTAAGTGTTTTGGGAGTTTTCCAATAGTGAGACAATGGAGAATTCCATCATACCACACTACAACATACCAAGGGGATACCAACGATCGGCATATCGACGGTCCGCCTCGGCATCGGTATGACCCTCGAAATATTTTGGACAACCGCTTAGCCTCAGAACAACTGCGTCGGTATGAGCATCGATATGAGCGTAACTTACTGGAAATTACCAATGCTCATACCGACGCTCGATTTTTAACCGGGCCCGAGAGGAAACATTCGACATTCTAGCATTTTGAACTTAGATCTTTCTACTGTCGACTATGCGCGTGCGAACACCATATCTCTGTTTGTCACTCTTTCTCTCTCTCTCTCTCTTTCCCTCTTTCTCTCTCCCTCTCTCTCTCCCCCTCCCTCTCTCTCCCCCTCCCTCTCTCTCTCTCTAAGCACACCTCTATCTTTCTAGATATGAATTTTTGGTAAGTATATCGCACATACTGTAGCACTCTTTTTTTTATTTATGTTTTTTCTTTTCTAATATCTTTTCTCTTTAATTTTGCAAGAGATGTTGGGATCAAGTTTTTGGAAATCTGACGAAGGACAACTTCAAGAGGATTTTGACAACCACGTTTCAAACAATTACATCGATGTAAGTGATTGTTTTGTTTTCGATTGATATAGAGAGAGAGGGGGAGAGAGAGACAGAGAGAGAGAGAGAGAGCGAGAGAGAGAGAGAGAGAGATACATATACATACACACACATATATGTATAAACACACACATGCATATCCATACACACATACACACATACACACATGCATATGCATACACACAATGCATATGCATACACACAATGCATATGCATACACACAATGCATATGCATACACACAATGCATATGCATACACACAATGCATATGCATACACACAATGCATATGCATACACACAATGCATATGCATACACACACTGCATATGCATACACACATACATGCATATGCATACACACATGCACATGCATATGCATACACAAATAGACAATGCATATGCATACACACATACACAATGCATATGCATACACACAATGCATATGCATACACACAATGCATATGCATACACACATGCATATGCATACACACATGCATATGCATACACACATACACAATGCATACACACATACACAATGCATACACACATACATGCATATGCATACACACATGCATGCATATACTTACACACAAGGCATATGCATACACACATGCATATGCATACACACATATATGCATATGCATACATGCATATGCATACACACATACACAATGCATACACACATACACAATGCATATGCATACACAATGCAATGCATATGCATACACACATGCATATGCATACACACATACACAATGCATACGCACATACACAATGCATACACACATACATGCATATGCATACACACATGCATGCATAAGCATACACACAATGCATATGCATACACACATTCATATGCATACACACATACATGCATATGCATACATGCATATGCATACATGGATATGCATACACACATGCATATGCATACACACATACACAATGCATACACACATACCCAATGCATATGCATACACAATGCAATGCATATGCATACACACAATGCAATGCATTTGCATACACACAATGCATATACACACACACAATGCATATGCATACACACATACACAATGCATATGCATACACACATGCATATGCATACACACATACACAATGCATACACACATACACAATGCATATGCATACACACATGCATATGCATATACACATACATGCATATGCATACACACGTACATGCATATGCATACACACATGCATATGCACATACACATACATGCATATGCATACACACATGCATGCATACACACATACATGCATATGCATACACACATGCATGCACATGCATATACACAATGCATATGCATACACATGCATATGCATACACACATACATGCATATGCATACACACATGAATATGCATACACACATACACAATGCATACACACATTCACAATGCATATGCATACACAATGCAATGCATATACATACACAATGCAATGCATATGCTTACACACAATGCAATGAATATGCATACACACAATGCATATGCATACACAATGCATACACACACACAATGCATATGCATACACACATACACAATGCATATGCATACACACATGCATATGCATATACACATACATGCATATGCATACACACATACACAATGCATACACACATGCATATGCATATGCATACACACATACATGCGTATGCATACACACATGCATGCATATGCATACACACATGCATATGCATACACACATGCATATGCATACACACATAAATGCATATGCATACACACGTGCATATGCATACACACATACACAATGCATACACAAATACACAATGCATATGAATACACAACGCAATGCAAATGCATACACAATGCAATGCATATGCCTACACACAATGCAATGCATATGCATACACACAATGCATAGACGCACACACAATGCATATGCATACACACATACACAATGCATATGCATACACACATGCGTATGCATATACACATACACAATGCATACACACATACACAATGCATATGCATACACACATGCATATGCATATACACATGCATATGCATATACACATACATGCATATGCATACACACATACACAATGCATACACACATACATGCATATGCATACACTCATGCATATGCATACACACATGCATATGCATACACACATACACAATGCATATGCATACACACAATGCAATGCATATGCATACACACATACACAATGCATATGCATACACACAATGCAATGCATATGCATACACACATGCATGCATATGCATACACACAATGCATACACACATACACAATGCATATGCATACACACATGCATATGCATACACACATGCATATGCATACACACATGCATATTCATACACACATGCATATGCATACACACATGCATATGCATATACATATACACAATGCATACACACATACACAATGCATATGCATACACACACATACACACACATACACACACATACACACAGATACACATGCATATGCATACACAATTCATATGCATACAAACATGCATATGCATATGCACATGTATATGCATACACATAGTGGATCAAATGGGATCTTCACATTAGATCAGATGGGATCTCCACGTACAGCTTGGGGAGTGCATGACCATGACGACTCCAAAATATATCACATACGTAATGGAGCTCCTATCATGGATGCATCCAGGAAGTCAATGCATCAGCGCATTTGACAACTTTGCTCCATAGAGTTTGGACATTCTGTAATGCTAAAATGGAGCGAACAAGATAGGGATTTCAAAAACAATATCACACAATCGATATATGAAGAGTACCGGCCAGCACCTGGGAATCCTATTGTGAGTTCGGAATGGATTCATCATATGGCACATGAGGTGATGTCTCATTGACGATCAGAAGCTCGTGATGCTTTTAGAGCAGGCTTACCGAAGCCTGTGTGGTTAGATGTTGAAGAGTGGGAATCGATTCAGGATGAGCAGCAACATACTCTTGATCCATATCGTCAACAGAGAGATGCGGCGGCCACACGTTTGGATACCGTTGGAACGTCGCATTTAGGTAGCGACGGATACGATAGTATGCGCTACCAATTTGTAAGGATCATGTTAATTATTGAATTTGTTTGTGTTCAACACATCATGTAAGTTCATCTAACATTTTGCATATTTATTATAGGAGTTGGCAGTGGGTCGTCCTCCGATGCGAACCGAAGAATCTCTCAAATATCATCATGGATTGGCTGCACTGTTGCAAGACTTAGAGGGACGTGGTGCAATCATTTCATGGGAGAATAGTCTATGATTAGGTAACTTATAGCTTGGTTTCGTATTTTTAGTTGTTTTTTATAAATGTCATGTCAATTTGTCTCATTTTACACATGCTCTATGTACATCTTTCATTTATGGAATACAAAATTTTTTGTACATGATTCATGGTTCATTTTTGCTCATATAAAATCATGTTTTGGTTGCCATTAGAGTACATAACACATGTACTCGGTTTAGAGTTGGCACTTTTGCTAAACAACATCATGCTCTAGCAATAGACAACACACTTTGCCCAAAATATTTGTGCAGATATGGTCGACGTATGGGCGTCGGTACGCCCAGTAGAGTCGTCGGTATGGGCGTCGGTACGTCCAGTAGAGCCATCGATATGGGCATCGGTATGAGCATCGGTAATACCGACGATGATACCCACGCTCATACCGATGCGCATACCGATGGACATACCGACGCCCATACCGGCGTTATGTTTCTGACGTGCATACCAACCGTAACACCGATATTGCGGAAAAATTGCACCCGTTCATTTTCCTCGGTAGCAGCCTTGGTATACCCTCGATATGTTGTAGTGCCATTCAGCCTGAGTTGCTACTAGGAAGAGATTACTATCCACCAATTCATCATTAATACCTCTTGCCTTCTCGCTCATTGTGGTCTCGGATACTTGATCTGCCAAGTAGTGCTCTCTTCCTAGCTTAATATGAATATCAAAGTTGAATTCTTGAAACAAGAGTAACCATCACCAGACCCTTCTAGCCACTCTAGGCTTGTTTATCAAGTACTTCAAGGGCTGATGGTCAGATATGACTATAAAATGTACACGGAGAAGGTAATGCCGAAACTTTTGAAGAGCAAATACAATAGCCAAACCTTCCCTTTTGGTCGTACTATAGTTCCTTTCTGCCTTGGTAAGTAGCCTCTTGCAATAGGAGATAGGTCTATCAATCTTGTGTGATGATGGTTGAGCCAAAACAACACCAAAAGCATGAAGAATGGCATCTATATGCACATGGAACTCTAATGACCAGTTAGGAACACTTAAAAGTGGAGCATTACATAACCTCAATTTTAGTTCACAAAATGCTTTCTCAGCTTCAGAACTCCATGAGAAGGGGACCTCTTTACTGGTAAGCCTTGACAAGGGTTTAGCTATTTCTAAATACATTCAGATAAATCCTCTATGGTATCGTGCATGTCCCAGAAAACTTTGCACTTCCTTTGGGGTTTGTGGAATAGGCATGGAAAGGATAGCAGTAACCTTTGCAAGGTCAACCGTTATCCCTTCAACACATACTATGTGACCAAGAAGAGTGCCCTTGGTGACCAAAAAGTAACATTTAGCAGGATTTAACTTCAAACCTGTTTTGAGACATTGCTCAAAGATTTCCTTTAGATTTTTCAAATGATC
Organism: Ceratopteris richardii; assembly: GCA_020310875.1. Lineage (NCBI taxonomy): Eukaryota > Viridiplantae > Streptophyta > Polypodiopsida > Polypodiales > Pteridaceae > Ceratopteris > Ceratopteris richardii. The sequence goes on along the minus strand of CM035417.1, from coordinate 43,079,373 downwards.
ATGGAAATCTTGAGCTGCTGCTCTTCTATCTGTGCCTCAAAACATTGAAAAGTCATCCATGAAAATGTGCAAAAAGGTTGTTAACCACTTGCCCAGTATTAGATACATTGTTCTATTAAATGAAGCTGGTGCATTTTTCAAGCCAAAAGCCATGGGGGTATAAACATAAGTGCCCCATGGAGTAACGAAAGCTGTCTTGTCCCTATCATCGTGATGGATCACTATCTGATTGTAGCCACTAAAACCATCCAGGAAGCTATACAAAGTGTGCCCAGCTACTTCCTCAAGTACTTGCTCCATGAAGGGCTGAGGAAATCCATCTTGAATAGTTACCTTATTCAAGGCACGAAAATCAACACAAACTCTTATTTTTCCACTATTTTTCTTGGGTACAATAGCCATAGAAGAAAGCCACCTAGAATGTTCTACTGGAACAATTATACCTACTTCTTCTAGTTTTGTAATTTCCAACTTTACCACCTCTGCATACTTTGGATTGAGTAGATACGGCCTACTTCTTAGAGGCACGGCTCCCTCAACTAAGGGTATTTGGTGTAATCCAATCTCCTCTAGTATCCATGTTAGATCTTTGTAGGACAATGTGAAGACGTTTTTGTAAGCAAAAAGTAAAGAAGTTACCTTCTGCAGTAAAGGGGGATAATGCCATAACCAAGAGGCCAAGTGGACTACTTGAGGGTTCTCTTCATCTCCTAGATTTACTTCTTGAACAAGTGTTTCAGGACTGGTCTTACTTAAGAAATCATCCCCACTGTATGCAAGAGTGGAATTTAGCTGATACTCTGCAATATGTTCTCTGGTCCACCCTTGAGGTATATCTGAAAAGGGAAGATCTTCTCTGCATTCAGGCTCATAACTTTCCTTCCCTGATACTTCTATATTTGATGCCCCTTCAAAGTTTGTATTCGAGTGCAAATTCTCATTCTCTAACTCCTCGTGAACCTCATGGCCTTTTTCTGCAACTCCTTCGTCTACAACTTCTTCCTCTAATTCATTGATTTCCACCGTGCAACACTCTATACTTTCCATCATCCAGTTCAATAATGTATCTTCTTCTTGGGGTAAAGAGGGCATTACCTGAGTGTCCACAGTATACCCAATAGTTCTCCTTGAGTCATATCCTTCTTCCAAATGTAGTTGCAATTGGCTATCGGTGTTTGTTGAACTCCACAATTTGTTTTTCCCCCAATCTTGCAAAGCTTTTGCTTGTCTTAGCCAAGGCCTTCCCAGGATTAAAGGGTAAGAAGTCTCCTGTGGAAGTGCAATAACAACAAAATCTAGAACAAAGTGACAACCTTGTACTATCATCAGTACCTTTTCGATAATGCCAAGTGGCGCAACCCGATGTTGATCTGCTAAGGTAACTGTGAATGGTGCCATCTTGGTGGGGTTCAAATGCAGTTTCTTCATTGTGAAATCTGGCATCAAATTGATGTCAGATCCTCCATCTATGATCACACCTGTGAGAGCTTTATCCTTTATACAAATAGATAACCTTGAGCTTTGGTAGTCAGCCAGAGGTGTAGGGGGAAAATCAACCATGAAACCCTCTTTACTAGGTGGTTGAATCAAGTGAGCAGAGTGTATAATCTTTAATAAGTCACTCCTTATTTTTGAATCTATCTTTATGAGTTTGTACAGACTAACCTTGTGATGGATACCTTTGAAGATCTGCTCAATGTTTACTGCATGTGTGTCTTCTTGTAGACTTGTTGGTTGGTCCCTTAGTGAAGTAGCCATCCTTTCATAAGCTCCTTCAATATCTGCTTGTCCCTTCCACCCAACCTTCTTTTCCTCGTCTTTATCCTGGAGTCCTTCTAGTTCCTCTCTATGGGTTGTTGCCGCTTATCTGGCTCTTTTCATCATGGGCATTGAAGAAGATGAAACATCATAAGACTCAGTGGTCATATCAGCATAAGACTGAGTGGTCACAGCTTCCACTTGTGGGGAGACTGCAATCTTGTGAATAGGAGAAGGGTGGCTTCTTGGGCAATCTTTGATATAGTGGTCTTTAGCCTCTCAACAATGTTGACAAGGAGGTTGTTTCCTAAAAGCATGAACAAAAAATCACGCCATAGCACTGCCATCTGGGGGATTCGAACCCACGTCGTGTGTATGAGAGTCGATTGTCTTATCCAAGGCACTCGTTGTTTTTGTGTTGTAGAGAAGCTATAAAGCATGCTCCACAACCTGTTAAACTCTGAGCAAAATTGACTATTGAGACATTGTTTTCCAACAATCCCCCCATCAATGGCACAATGATACAAACTGGAGTGGATATGCAACTTCATTCATCTGCAAATTTATAAGCTTCAAATTTGTGTTCCCAAAATCAACCTTCAAAGCTTTTCTTCAAAACTGATTTTGACTTTCTTCAAACTTCAAAAACATGAACTTGCTGAATATGAACCATTATACCTAAAAAATATGCAAACTAGATATCCAATAGTGTTTACATCAAGCACTGCTAGACAACATATATAGCATGAAGAACTCTGAACGTGCTATCTCCTGTCTTCTCAAAGCTATAAACATACACTAGAATCCACATATTTGCATTTACCTTATGAAAGGTTTCTCAACGTACTTCTGCTGTGTCATGTAAATACACTAATCATAATCAAGAACTGAATCCTGGGACTTGTGAGTGACAACTCACAACTTAGTGTATTATGAATACTAGCTGGTTCACCTCTGATTGTACGCAACTCAACTCAACCTATGAGTCTCATCAAAATATCATATCCATGATGTCATCATGTCTTCATCTTTGTTTTAACTGTAAGTCCTTCATACCTCTTTCCTTTAGAACCTGGTATAAACATAAATGTGGGCACCTCTAAAAACATACCTTTCTGAAATATCAAATTTCTCTTCAATAGAATTGTGGAACCTTCTTCTTGAACAGGAACATCCTAACAGGAACTTTCTCCAAACTTTCTCCTTCTTCCTTCTTCTTTCAAAGCTCGAACATAAAGAGAAACTGAAAAAGGAAATATAGGAATACCTCATATAGGAATACCTGAAATACTTATAGGTATGAATCTGCATTCTTTCACATATGGCTGAAAATAAGTCTTCATGTTTCATCACCCCCTAGATGATTTAACACTATTATCCAAAATTCTTCAAATATATCAGACTTTATGAAATTTGGAACGTTTTCCTTCTTTCAATATATCTAATCTGCAGTAATCAATACCTGTATCTGAAACAAAATCTCTTAACCCTTTTTATAAGCATTGTACACATGCCAATAGTTTCCCTATCATTCTTTAGCTTCCCAAAATCTATAATAAGGTTAGCTAATCTATCACAAAAACCTTGCTGAAAGCATTTTAGGATCCATAACCTTCTGCAACATAACAAGTATCTTCTTCTATTCCTTTGCAATAGTAATCTGCTAGAACCTGAATCTTTGACTTACTTCTTCCAATGTTCAAGAACTTTCAGAAACAAAGAATAGATATCTGACTCATAAATACTTAAGATCTTCATGATCATTCAAGATCATTCAAGATCATACAAGATCTATCAAGATCTTACAAGATCATACGAGATCATCCAAGATCAATGATCTCTCCAACAAAATACCTGTGTAGAATCTGCTCTCATCAAGCCTTCATGACTGAATTTCTGATTTACTACTTGAATGTCTCCAAGTCTCCATGCTTCTCACATAAATTTGTAAAAGCTTTCCTTTAACCAAATCCTTCTCAAGAATTTGCAACTTCTACTTGAAACATAAGTGGACAAACTTCTCACCTTGAGAACTCCAAAAGCTGCAAGTTGATACTTCATATCTTCATATTCTACCTGAGTGAAATGTGATAGTATCTGCTTGACTTTCTTTTGGCTAACTCCACTTCTCAAGCAAGTGATAGGATCTGATGGAACACTTTTCTTTTGGAAATGTTGGACTTTCTTCTTCTGCATCTTTCTTCCACCTGATGATGATCTCAACATCATCAAACTTCTCTTCCATACCTTTTGTTCTCTTCATCTTGAAGTAGCAAACACTCTTGAATTCTTCAAATAAACTTTTTCCTTCCTCTAGTACTAAGAGTAAGAGACAAAATAAACATGGTATACAAATGGAAGTGAATATAGAATCATGTTTTACCATCTCCTCATATTTTTGAATCAAAAATCTACTTCAAATGTGACAAATATGACTGAATTCACCAACCTTTACTTTGAGTTGGCTGAATGTTGAATTACCTCTCTAGCGTACCTAGATCAAATACTCTACCTAGATATCCAACCAACTTACAACACAAAATTGCCTAAAAATAGAACTCATCCCATCTCCAAATTTGTCTTCTTAGATAAGTTTTCTTGCCATGAAAGAGATCTTCAAAACTCATCTTGAATGAGCATATCAGTTTTGATGTAGCTAATGCTTTTACTTTCAAAGAATGAAAGTGTATAAAAGCACTCCTCCAATCCTTAAAATCTCTTCATAACTTCTCTTCTAAGATATGACCTACAAATGATAATATGATAGTAGAAACTGATACTTGTGATTTGATGTTAATCTGGTTCCTTCATCTTCTCCAAACCATTATTTTTCCTTGAATTTGAAGTAGCCTTCTCTTCAGCAAGTCTTGGTTTTCAAATAATACTTCTGTAGAGTATTTTCATAATCTTCCAAAAATATTTGGCTGCTAACACATCATCAACTTCATAATCCACACTGCTGAATAAACATGTAACAGAATTGTCTAATTCTCAAATCTCTACTCATCTAGAATAAGTATGTAAGTCAAATGTCAAATGTTAGAAGATGCTCTTAAATCATATGTTGTAAACCTGAGAGCCTGGAAACCTAGGAACCTGGATGCTCCGATACCAAAATCTTAAAGCTCTGATACCAAATGTTGGAAATTTATTAGGGCCATAACTAATACCACAAGTCCATAGTTCCATAGGTCCAGCATTGAAAATACAGATTCCAACACTCTTCCAATATTGACAAAACATGAACATACCACACTTAATCATACAGATGATGAGATAAAGATAGAGAGAGATTACACAACATGTTCAAAGTGTTATGTAAGACACTACTTACTCACACTATCATATATACAAATGTCAATTTACAATGTGGGAGCAAAATTCTCAACCACTCTATGTGAACAGAAATAGATGGATGAGTGAATGTACAAATGTAACAAGAATATTCAGATGTATGGACAAAAATCTGACTATATATGAGATGTATGACCTGATAGGTTGTAGAAGAGTGAATATGAGTGACACAAAGAGGAAGGATCAGTCTAAAACTGATAATCAGCAAACCCTCATCTAAGTTTAGGCTATGGAAGACCCTAAGTGAGATATGTGTGTGAAAAGATCACATACTTATAAAAGTAGCAAAGAATGCTAACACGTTTGCTACAAGAAATCCTCAAACTCATATGAACATACCTTCTCACACACCTCGTCCAAATATGCATAAAGCATACATGTAGTGATTCTCTTGTACCTATGCAAAACAGGACTCCTCCTGATATGGATGTCACTGCCATATAGTTCAAGTAGTACATGTGTGCATAAAGAGAATATGTTCCTGAATTTCTAAACATAAGATGTAAATCTTATGTTAAGCACCATCCAATGTCTTTGAAGTAAACCAAAATCTTCATGTAGAAGACAATGTTAAAATACATCATGTGAATGGCTGATCCACACCACCAAGCTGCTGATAGGTAAGTCTTCTCCATAAGCAAGAGTGTGAGCACACTCTTCTTCTCCAAGAAGAACTCCGTAGCCCCTCCTCAACATTCTCCAAGATAGCACCATGGCTATCCCATGTGCTAAGAGCACCACCTCTATTGAGGTACCAAACCTGACGTTGAACTAGGTGTAGGATGAATTCACAATGAGCCAAGCTCTTCTTATATAGGATGTGTATCCCTTCAAAAGCAATACTAAAAGCGTAACTCATGCAATCGTTCATTGTTCACTTCAAAACTGAATCGTGAAATTTTCCGCTGTCTATGTGTTTTATTTCCTAAAAGCATGAACAAAAAATCACGCTACTCTGCTATCGTCAGGGGGATTCGAACCCACGCCCTGTGTATGAGAGTCGATTGTCTTATCCAAGTCCCCCTTCATTATTGTGTTGTAGAGAAGCTATAAAGTATGCTACACAACTTGTTAAACTCTAAGCAAAATGGACAATTCAAACATTGTTTTCCAACATTGAATGTAATCGATTACGTGAATATTGCAAATCAATTAAATGAGTCAGATGCATTGAATCATGAGTCCGGTCCCTCCACAATCCTTCTAATATGAGCTACCTTCTTTGCCAATTGTGTGGTGAGAGACTTTTTTCTAGCCTTCACCGATTCAAGGCATCAGATTCTCGTGCTCTTTGTAACCACAAGAGTCCGATTTACCTTATGTGATGAATTGAGTGTAGCTGCTGATTAATCACAAGTGTACGCCAATGTCAAGTACAATATTCTTGCATAGATAAAATGACCATTCTCTGTTTTTTGAAGAGCAATACAGAGAGTGAACTTCTCTTTTTCTTTCTCTCTCTCTCTCTCTTTGGCAAGGGAACATGAACAGGAAGTTGATGATTGATGGGAATGTAGGACCATATGCAGGAGGAGGTGCTCTACTTCTATGTCTTACGCTTCACACACTATGCATAGGAGTGCTTTCATGGTGTTGCTCCTCTCTTTCCTACGAGTTACCCTTTTTGAGAGTTGTGAGAGGTGTCCATGGCCACTCCTTTCATTGGAGGCTTACCTATGGAAGCAACAACATTGGTGAAAGTATGGAATTGAGGCCTGACAGGCTTACAGGGCAAGACCTTGTGTCCCATGGATGTAGAAGTTCTACAACACGGGTTTCCAGATTGTCATAACTTAGTGGAAAATGCTGCCATCGATGCTTGTTTCTCTTGTCGATGCCTCTTGTCAGCAAAATGCTACCATCAATGCTTGTTTCTATCTCCCTATGTGCTATGATTAATCATGTGCAATTCAGTTTGACTATTGTGCAGTTGTCCTGATGTAGCAGATAGATAGAGATAGATAGACAAAAGCCAAACGATCGAGTATTATAGTAGGATGGAGTGCATCTCTAGTTGAATCTAGTGAAGCTCGCATGAAATTATTGTAGTGATCACTAAATCAGATGATTAGAGATATGATGTCAATGGTCATTAAGTGCTTCACAAAGAACTATAAGAATGATTGGGTAAAGCATGTTGATAAGAATTATGCAGAAGTGATTTTCACTATTTTCAAGCACAATTGCTAAGCACATAATTATTTTGCAACCACTATCTTCAAGCACAATAAAATCTTTGTAAGAGAGACTTTTTAAAGTCTATTAGAGGCCAAAATTGGCCTATGCGACAAAACATATACATCATTATGATCCAATCCACTGTGATCCCAAAAGGAAAATAAAGTGTGACTACGAAAAAGCAAGTGTCGAGCTGAATATAGATGTCAAATAATGTTCATTAATGCATGAAAAAATTGTCACCCTTGTAGTAAATAGAATATGAACTCACACTAGTTTTCTCTTTAAGAGCTAAAAATTCATCACAAAGAGCACCAAATATGTGCTATGGGTCATAGATAATGAAGTGAGTAGTGTTTATAAAAACTTCAAGAACTTGATATTTACAATTAACTCCAGAACATGACCACAAAAATAAAATGAAACATCAATGAAATGAAACATCAATCAAATGAAACATCAATGAAATGAAACATCAATGAAATGAAACATCAATGTGGCCATTAACAAGGGTGGGAAAATGAATGAAAGAGGAGGGTGGGAGGGTTTGAAAATGGAATAAAGGGTGAAAACTAGATGAATGAAGGATGGAAGGGTGGGAAAATGGGAAAAGTATCACCCAAAAGAGTATGAAATGATGGCAAAGAGAATCTTCTCTCAATGAGAAGAGAGCCACACCACCAAAACTCAAGCACCACCACCACCAAAATCACTGCCAAAGGCACCACCAAGACCTCCATCTAACACTCTGATACCATGTAGAGAGTACATGCATAGAAGAAAAATGAAACAAAGAGTGTACTCACAAAAGAAATAGTGTGAGAGACCCAGCATGAGTAGACCAAGAAATGTGTAAACTCACATGGATTAGAAATGAGCTTTCCAAGAGCATGGAGAAGGCTCCTCAAGCTTCTAACCAAGTACAAATGGGGGGAGAGGCCCTCCTTATATAGATTAATTGGGAGGGGTATGCAAAGTACATGTCATGTGGGATAATTCTTCTCAAAGGAGAACAAATACAAGGTACAAGAAAATGTCAAGGTACCCAAATACAAAGGATATAATATAAAATGGAAATGTAATGGAAATGGAATGCAAATAGAGTGACTTGAAGATACGAAAGGGAGATGAACTCTCATATTATCAAGAGTTTCATCATCACGACAAAAATTTTGGCATACTTCTTAATGAATCTTTGATAGAATCCTCATAGTCCTAAGAATGTATGCAAGTCTTCTAGGTTGTTGGGATGTGGCCACTCCATAATGTTGGGAAAGATCGTGGACACCTCAAGAAATGAGTTGGTACTGCTAATCACTGCTTTGTAGTTGCCCTATTTTACTTTAGAGTTGTGTTGTAGGCCCTTTTAGCTTTCTAGTGACACTAGATAAGTGCCTAGGTTCTTTCGAGATGATGCTTCAAACAATTAGATCAAAACAGGTAAGTTTGCAGCTAGCTAGTGATCAAAAAGATGTGATTTTAGTATTTACACCTGGTGAATGTTTTGCTCACTACTCACAGTAGAATAGTAATTAGAATAATTCCTTCTGAGTGTATCTGATTAGCTTAGAGAGCTAATGATTCCAAGTGGAATCACTTAAAATGATAGACTATAGTCTGAGTAATGTTTTTAGCAAGTAGAAGCTTACCCCTGATATTTTAGGAACTCTGCAGAGTATAACCAATGACCACCCTCAAGACCACTTTTCCCAAATGGCTAAGTGAAACTCCTTCAGACTTTGATAGCTTGTAGTAGAGTGAGATGTGGCTCCAACAAGCTATAGGTCGTTGAAATTTGATGGAGAAATGAATGAGATATGATCATTCAAAGTATATTGTTCTGAGTGAACATGGCAGAGATGAAGATAGATGTAATCATCAATGTAATGTATTATGTAACAATGTTATACATGATCATTGGCATGAATATGATGCCCAATGATGGTGCTAGGAGTAGTCTATAGTGTAAGCCTCTCAACTACATCCAAGATCAACAATATGCTCAGTAATGGGGGCACAATGGCCACGAGTTTACAAGTCTCTTTTATAGAGAGATTCTTCAAGTTTGAATTTGAAATTGAAATGGATACTCTACCTAAACGTACTCCTCTAAGTTAGGAGTGACTTTAAGAAACACAATTCCTAGCTTTTAGATCTCCAACCTCCAGGAGATATGTGGACTTACAATATTCCTTCAATTCAAAAAGACTTTTACAAAATGTTTATGGTTAAAGCTCATAAGCAATTGTTCATATGATCCTTCGATTGTTTGCACAAAAAACTCCTTCAATGCTTAGCCAAGTGTCAAGGCTTGGCATTTACACCAATAGCTCCCCGTCAAGCCAAACATCTTGGCTTTTTTTCTTCACCAATTCTCTTGAATGTCCTGCAATCCAATCATAGCTTTGAACTTGCAAACTTTAGTACCATCAAGTGCTTTGGTCAATAAATCTGTGCATTGCATATTAGTGGACACATATGCTAGTTGAATTTCCTTGCTCAATAGCTTCTCTCTCACATAATGATAGTGAACTTCTATATGCTTGGTTCTTGCATGATAGATAGGATTAGTTGCAAGATGTAAAGAACTAGTATTGTCTCCAAAAATCATTGGTGAGTTAGAATGTAGCCCCAAATCTGAATATAGAAATATTATCCATATGGCTTCTTGTGTAGCATTGGCTAATCCCCTGTATTCAGCCTCTTTTGAAGATAAAGCGACAGTAGGTTGCTTCTTGGAAGACCATGAAATGGGCTTATCATATGCAAACGAGAGATAACCTAAGGTACTCCTCCTCTCATCCTTACAACCTGCCCAATCTGCATCTAAGCATAGATTGATGTCCAAATCTGAAGTATATGGAAAGTATAAACCTTGATTTTGAGTACCCTTGAGATACTTCAAAATCCTATTGGCAGCTTCCAAGTGAGGTGCTCTGGGTTTGTGCATGAATTGAATTAAGACACTTACTCCATAAGCAATATGAATCCTTGTCAATGTAGCATAGTTTAGGCCTCCTACTATGCTTTGATATCCTGCAATGTCTTCAAGTAAATCAACTTCATGATTACTTAGTTTTTGGTTTAACTCCATAAGAATGCTAACTATCTTGGCATTCTCCAAGTGGAATTTCTTCAACATGTCCTGCACATACTTTCTTTGAGTGATGCAGACTCCAAAATGTGTACAGACTTATTCAAGTCCAAGAAAATATTTTAGTGATCCTAGATCACTAATTTTGAACTCCTGCATCATTAGGTGCTTGATACGCTCGATGCCATTGGCATCACTACCTGTAAGTATGATATCATCAACATACACACATAGGTATATCACCTCTAAATTAATTCTCTTGACAAATAGAGAAATATCTGCTTTGCTCATGATCAATCCTTGATCTTGAAGGTATGTAGTCAACATATGATTCCATGCCCTAGGTTCCGGCTTCAATCCATAAAGAGCTTTGTTTAGTTTGCATACATAATTAACCTTGCTTGATTCCTCATAGCCAAGAGGTTGAGCCATGTAAACCTCCTCTCAGATGGAACCATTAAGAAAATCATTTTTTACATCCAATTAGTACATATTCCAATTCCTTGATGCAGCCACACTTACCAATACCATGATGGTTGGCATTTTGGCCACACGTGAGAAAGTCTCTTCATAATCAACTCCTTGGGTTTGTGCATAACCTTAGCCACAAGTCTAGCTTTATACCTATTTATGGGTCCATCTGAATTTCCCTTGAATTTCTAAATCAATTTAGAACAAACTACCTTCATTGATTCCTTCATTGGCACTAGCTCCCAAGTATCATTCTCTTGAGTGCTTCCATTTCTTCATCCATATCTTCCTTCCATTCTACCTTGGTCTTTGCCTCTTCATATGAGGTGGGTTCCTCATATGATAAATCCTTAGCAAGATAAATAGATTGCTTAGAAACTAAAGAAGTGTCATATCCATATCTGATTTGCTTCTTACTCTCCCTTTGTGATCTCCTTATAGCTTGGTTGGATGATTCAGGTATATCTTCCAACCTCTTCATCTTGACTTTGCCCTTTGATTTCCATGCCTTGAATTCTTCTAGGTTGATGATGTCCTCATCATTTGATTTGATGTCTTCAATTTGGCTTGGCTCCTCCTTGGTGAGGCTTGGAAACTCCTCTTCCAAGTCATATGGCAACTTAACCTTCCTACATTCACTTTCAAACCAAGAATCATTCTCATCAAACACATCATCGCTACTGACCATAAAACCCTTGTTGGATGGATTATAAAATGTGTATCCTTTCTGATTTAAATCATACTGTATAAAGATGCACTTTTCTACCTTAGGGTCTAGCTTACCTCTGATTTGAGATGGGATATGCATGTAAGCAACACATCCAAAGATCATGCAATAATCAAGTGATGGCCTCCTACCATGCCATGCTTCATATGGGGTCATCCCATCAAGTGATTTGGATGGCAACCTATTAATAAGATAAGTGGTAGTAGATACACTCTCTAACCACAAATAATTAGGTAACCATTTCCCTTTTCATTCCTCTATCCTACAAGAATGCATCAAATTCATTTGAGAAGTACTCACCTCATCATTTGACCTTAGTCTTTTTAGGCTTCTTCTTGTTTGATTTTCCACAAGTGCAAGATACTTCTTAAAGCAACTAAACACTTCATCTTTGTGCTCTATAAAGTACAAGATAGTCCACCTAGTGAAATTATCAATGAAGGACACAAAATACCTTGAGCCAGAAATTGAAGGGTCCTTGCTTAGTTCCCACGTATTTGTGTGGACAAGCTCCAAGTAATCCTCCTACATATATCCTTTCTTTGAGAAGGGTAGCCTGTGAGATTTACCAAACTGACATGCACCACATTTATAAATGATGTGTTGCTTGGATACATTAGGTATCCCAAGCACACATTCATCTCTACATACTTGCTTTAAGGTTGTCTCACCAATATGCCCTAATCTTTTATGCCAAATCTCAAGTTTTGATCATGTTTGATCGTTTTAATTATAAAGTGCAATACTCCTTGTATCTTCAAGTTCAAATGTAAATAATCCATGTTGGGGATCCTCCACAAATGCTCCATATTTTTTGAACCTAACCTGCAAATGCTTTTCCACAATCTATCCAACACTCATCAAATTCTTGGTGATTGTAGGTACATAAAGAACCTTGCTCAATAGATTTCTATTCCCATCAGAGGTTTTAACATTTCCTACCTTCACCACTGAATGCTTGGTGTCATCACCTGTTTGTACTTGGTGCTTTCCCTTGGGTTCCTCAAGGTCAGAGAGAAGAGCTACATTGCCTGCCACATGGTTTGAATGCTCTCGTACATCCAAAAGAACTAAGTTAAGGTGGAACTTAAGTTTGGATGTCCATTCAAGTTGTACTTTGAGATTCAATCCTTGTTGAACTTGGAGTGAGAGAGATTATAACTTAAGTTTGAATCTCTATTCAACTTTAAGCCAATGAAGCTGAAACTTAAGTTAGATGTCGATTCAAGTTGGAGTTTAAGATTGAATCTTAGTTGAACTTAGATTCGCAGAGGCTCAAACTTAATTTTGAGCCTATATTCAATGTGGAATTTGAAAGATTTGAACTTAAGTTTGAGCCTCTATTCATGTTGAAATCTAAGAAGCTCAAACTTAATTTTGAGCCTTTAATCAAGTTCAAATTCGAGAAGTGGAAACTTAAGTTTTAGAGGATTGAACTTGAGTTTGAGTTTCAATTTAACTCTGAAATAGAGAGAGTCCAAGCTTGTATTCAATTTATAGTCAAAATTAAGTTTGAGCCTATTCATCTTTGAGTAACATAAGTTCAAAGTTAAAGTGCAACCTCTACTCAACTAGAAGTAAGTGAAGCTACAACTTTTGTTTGTACTGTACACACAAAAATACACACACACAAAGCTATACATATCAGCATTTATGTATGTATACTATATACATTGTATGAGAAGAGCGGGTCAAATTTTAGTTTGAGCCTCTATTTAACTTGGAGTTTGAGCCTTTATTCAATTTGGAGTTGCACTTATGTTTAAGCCTCTATTCAACTTTGAGTAAGATAAGTTCAAATATATAGTGGAACCTCTATTCAACTTCAAGCCAATGAAGCTAGAACTTAAGTTTAGATATCAATTCAAGTTGGGAATCAATCTATATTTAACTTTGAATCAAAGAGCAGCGAACTTAAATTTGAGCCTCTATTCAATGTGCAATTTGAAAGGATTGAATTTAAGTTTAAGCCTCTATTCAATTTGCATTTAGAGAAGCTTGAACTGAAGTTCCAGCCTTTATTGAACTTAGAGTGACAGAAGTTAAAACTTAAGTTCGAGCCTGTTAAGTTCAATACTTTCTTGCATCCAAGAGAACTAAGAGACTCGAACTCAAGTTCTAGCCTCTCATTCATATCAACTTTGGGATCGTTGGGTCACATGATATGAGGCTCGAACTTAAGTTTGACCCTCCCAGGTTCTCTAGCAAAAAGACTAGTATTTTTAACTCAAATCTTCTTGCATCTACAAGATCTAATCCTCTGAATCATGTAAGTTGAGTCAGATTTAGATTCAAGCTTTGAGAGTTGAACTCAAATTTGACTCTCTAGTATTCAATTTTGAGTAAGCTAAGCTCAAATTTATAGTGGAATCTCTATTCAACTTCAAGTTCGAGAAGGCCAAACTTAAGTTTAGTCAAAGAGGATTGAATTTGAATTTGAGTTTCAATTCAACTTGGAGATAGAGAGAATTTGAGCGTGTATTCAATTTCGAGTCTAACTTAATTTTGAGCCTCTATTCAACTTTGAGTAACATAAGTTCAAACTTAAAGTGGAACCTCTATTCAATTTGAAGTTAGTAAACCTATAATTTTGTATGTACTGTATAGACAAAAATACACACACAAAGTGAGTTATGTAAATTCAAACTTAGTGGAACCTCTGTTGAACTTGATGTAGTACTATACACAAAATAACACATGAGGCTATTTAAATTGGAGTAAAAGAGGGTTGAGCTTAAGTTTTGGCATCTAATAAACTTTGAATCAAAGATGGTTTGAGGGCCTCTTACGATGCTAGCATCAAAATGAAGTCGGAGATTTTTATTCTTGTAGCTTCTTTAATTTTTGAGTAGACTCAAAGTTAATTAGTGACTATCTGTACATGCAAATATGGATATTAATTTTAAAGGTTTTAAAATTTGTAAGAGATTTTTTTAATCATATAGAACTAGTGAATGTCCATATATGCAAATATGGATTCTTTTTTGTGGAAATGATGTTTGTGTAATTGAAAGAATGATGAATTGAATAGAATTGTTAATTTCTCCTTTATTCTTTTTATACGAAACATGAAGATGGAAACAAAGCAAACTATATCTTATCAACTTGAAGAAAGAGAAAAGTGGAAAGGAAAGAGAGTCATCTTGTTGGATCATGAAAAGTGTAAAAGATATGCAACTACTATTATTTTGTTGGTAAATCCGTGGGATGCTATAAATTGCAAAGAGTTGGGAGAAAGTTGCCTAGGTGTTATTATGGATGAAACTATGGATGCATCAACTTTGGATTCAACTTTGAAATTGGTGAGTTGGCCTATACTTCAAATCATTACAGAACATGGTGAGCCTATGATACAAAAATTATTCTTTAACTCATTATATGGCATTGAAGATGATCATTGCAATGGTATTCAGGATGTAGAACTTGAAGTTGGAGCGACTCCAAATTTTTGCTTTACCTCATCTTATAGCATTGATGATGATAATTGCAATGGTATTGAGGATGTCGATGTTGAGAATAATTATTCTCATGCTATTGATATTCAACATTGTTTTGATGATATACAAGTTGTTTTTCCTCTTCGAATGGAATCAAATCAACAAGAGGATTTTCATATGGAAAATAGTGATTGTGGCTATTTTGAAGTGAACAAGAAAAAAAGAAGTTACATTCACAAGGTGAGAGTGCATAATAGAAAAAGTACTACACTGACTCCTAATAAGAGATGCTCATTTGAGAGAATTCAGATGGTTTCAATGTATGATTGTTGTGAAGGGAGATGTTGTCAAGTATCTAGTAGGGCTAAAATAATGGATCCAAGGTTAAACTTTTGGGGAAAATGCTATTCAGATAGATGCAAATATGTATTGGATTGCATGAATATGGTCTACAAAGGTAACAGTATGAACTCAAGTCATTGCTTGAATTTCAACTTCATGTTTGATGCAAAAGAAGTATGTACCAAGGCATTGTCTTTAATTCATGGTATTGGAAAGAGCTCATTTATAGGCTATGAGAAAAGTTTTTACGTGGTCAAAAGGTATCCATTCATGGGAATAATGGAATACTTAGAAAAAGTATCAAACATGTAGAAATAGAAAATGCTTTGATACATGATTTCATTGATAATAATGCAGATCAAATGCCACACAAGTTGAGAACATGTACGGATGGTTCTCATGAAACACGAAGAGTGCTTCCATCACATTACAAACAAGTGGATATTCTTCAAGAGGTGAA
The DNA here is from genome assembly GCA_020310875.1 of Ceratopteris richardii. Classification (NCBI taxonomy): domain Eukaryota; kingdom Viridiplantae; phylum Streptophyta; class Polypodiopsida; order Polypodiales; family Pteridaceae; genus Ceratopteris; species Ceratopteris richardii. The sequence goes on along the minus strand of CM035417.1, from coordinate 43,063,552 downwards.
TATGACATTAGAGAGTTTGGGATATAATAAATTATCTCAACCAACATTTTCAAGAATGTGGGATACATAATTTAGAAGAGTTTCTTTATCAAAGTCAATTACCTTTTCCAAATGTGACTTTTGTACAGGAATAAAAGTAAAATTACAATCTACTAAAAACCATGAAGAATGTACAAGATATTTAGCACAAAGAAGATTCCATATGCTACATCGAATGGGTTGTAGAAATCTATACTATGCTTGGAGAGTTTCATGATAAAATGGATGAAAGTAAAATAGCTATACCACAGATTAAACCAATTCCCAAATCTCTTAATGGCATTGAGAGATTACCAATATCTTTAACACGAATGTTGTAACAATCTAATGATTACGACCACCACGTGCTAGTGAGATGACTCTCCTCCCAACCAAATGCCTCTATATATAGATCTCTCCAGGGGATGGCCTTCTTAGGCAGGAGGATACTAGCCAGCCATGTGTCAGCCATGTAACTACATGTGCACCAAGTGTCCCTGTTAACTCGAGTTAACTCAAGTGGATACTTTTAGAAGGCTCTAGATCTCTTTGGACAAAATACTCTTCCCATGTCCCCCATGGGGATTGAACCCAAGACCTCCTCCTTCACATCCTTGAGACTTAACCACTAAGCTAAGTGGATCACTTGTTCACAAGAGCACAAGACCTCCTAGTAAGTGTAAACTCGAGATCTTTGGTCATACACACGGATGACCAAATGGTGTCCGATTTCAGATCCATCTGAATGGACCGGCTCCCTAGATCATAAATACATTCTTCCCCCCTTGGAAAATATTTTTGTCCTCAAAAATAGATCTATATATCTACTGTAGGCAACCCTCAAGCCTCATGTTCTAAAACTAGAAGAACATGGTCATGTTCTAGAACTGGAAGAACATGTCTCATCTCTGTGGTGGCATCACGTCCCAAATGATTCAAAACACTCTCTTGCTTTGCACTTTGATAAACTTATCAAAGTATAAAGTAGTGAATGAATAATAAGGGTGGATCTAAAACATCCCTAGCCTATTCGTAGTTTTTACTAGGTGCGATCTGGGCACAAACGTGTGAACTAGGTGGATTCAAGTTACTAGTCCATTTCTGGGCATGACTAGTGCATGGACTTAGTAACAAAGATGGGATTCTTATTCCTCTCAAGACTTTGAGAACTCTTGATTCACTTGAATTGGATTTGTAGCACTGTAGAGGAGGTACTGGGGTATCCGCTTATAACAAAAGTAGAGATTAAAGATTAACATATCCAATACGTCGCCTACTCAAGGGGGGTTCTCTTTAGGGAAGTATACCCTTTAACATTTCTGTGACCAGGTAGATAACAAGGATTGCACAGAGTGGTACATACTTCAGAAAATATGAACAACAATTGACCAAGGAAGACCATACACTTCTTGATTCGATTCCGATGATTACAAGATTTGTCCATGAAATGCTCAAAACTAATGCTCAGAGCTTCGTGGTACTCTATGCAGATAAATACAGATCAATACTAATGATGAAGGAATTGCTCAAGAGAATAGAGCTTAACACCAATAGTGTCTCACAGAAAAGAAAGAAAATCCAAGCTACTCTCTTACACTATAGTGCTCATAGCCCTCCACTGAGAAGCCTACCTTCTGTATCCACACTACAGAGTAGCTTCTACAATAGGCTTGAAACCACCAAGTGCAAGAGAGAACTTCTGCACGTATACACGCGTCAGTGTAACTCTAAAAAAAATGTACCCCAAATGAGCACAAATCCATTGTTTTTATAGGCCTCAATAGGTCAAGAGGGCCTTGCCGATTCCTCACGTCCACTGATCATGCGCCGATTGATTGCTTAAGATTGGAGGGGTAAATCAAATATTCCCTTGATTTGAATTGGATCCACAAAAGTAGGTAGTCACCGTGAATGGTTGGTGGCAATTCCACTTTCACTTTTTACCCTGCAAACTTTTATCTTTTTACCTGCCATCTGAGATTCTCATTTTGTGGTTTTGTTATTTCACAACGCCTTCCGAAAATTAGATGAATGACTGATCATATCCAACAAGGTTAATCCTCCACTTGACTATCTGTGTGTGTAAGCCTCTGCTTTTTGCTCATGTTCTCTTGCAAAAGTTCACCTATTCCGGACCTCTCCATGACTAGTCTCCGACCTTCTTCTGCCTGCACCTTCACTTCATTTTTCGACACACATCATTTTCTGGACAATCTTCCTTGATGTGGCGCTTGTGGGAGAAGATGGTGGGCTGAGGGCGGAGGCGCTGGTGGGAGGAGATGGTGGGTGTGGGAGAGGATGAGGGGGTGGCTGGAGGGGGAACTAGTGGGGGTGAGTGTGGTGTTAGATGGCGGGGGGCGCTTGTGGGAGGAGGTGGAGGGGTGAGGGTTGAGGGGGGCGCTTGTGGGAGGAGGTGGAGGGGTGAGGGTTGAGGGGTGGGCACTTGTGGGAGGAGGTGGAGGGGTGAGGGTTGAGGGGGGCGCTTGTGGGAGGAGGTGGAGGGGTGAGGGTTGAGGGGGGCTCTTGCGGGAGGAGGTGGAGGGGTGAGGGTTGAGGGGGGCGCTTGTGGGAGGAGGTGGGGTGAGGGTTGAGGAGGGGGCGCTTGTGGGAGGAGGTGGAGGGGGGCTCTTGCAGGAGGAGGTGGAGGGGTGAGGGTTGAGGGGGGGGGCTTCTGGGAGGAGGTGGAGGGGTGAGGGTTGAGGGGGGGGCGCTTGTGGGAGGAGGTGGAGGGGTGAGGGTTGAGGGGGGCGCTTGTGGGAGGAGGTGGAGGGGTGAGGGTTGAGGGGGGGCGCTTGTGGGAGGACGTGGAGGGGTGAGGGTTGAGGGGGGCGCTTGTGGGAGGAGGTGGAGGGGTGAGGGTTGAGGGGGGCTCTTACGGGAGGAGGTGGAGGGGTGAGGGTTGAGGGGGGCGCTTGTGGGAGGAGGTGGAGGGGTGAGGGTTGAGGGGGGGGTGCTTGTGGGAGGAGGTGGAGGGGTGAGGGTTGAGGGGGGCTCTTGCGGGAGGAGGTGGAGGGGTGAGGGTTGAGGGGGGGGGGCTTGTGGGAGGAGGTGGAGGGGTGAGGGTTGAGGGGGGGGGGGGGGGGGCGCTTGTGGGAGGAGGTGGAGGGGTGAGGGTTGAGGGGGGCGCTTGTGGGAGGAGTTGGAGGGGTGAGGGTTGAGGGGGGCGCTTGTGGGAGGAGGTGGAGGGGTGAGGGTTGAGGGGGGCTCTTGCGGGAGGAGGGGGCTCTAGCGGGAGGAGGTGGAGGGGTGAGGGTTGAGGGGGGCGCTTGTGGGAGGAGGTGGAGGGGTGAGGGTTGAGGGGGGCTCTTGCGGGAGGAGGTGGAGGGGTGAGGGTTGAGGGGGGGCACTTGTGGGAGGAGGTGGACGGGTGAGGGTTGAGGGGGGCTCTTGCGGGAGGAGGTGGAGGGGTGAGGGTTGAGGGGGGCTCTTGCGGGAGGAGGTGGAGGGGTGAGGGTTGAGGGGGGCGCTTGTGGGAGGAGGTGGAGGGGTGAGGGTTGAGGGGCGCGCTTGTGGGAGGAGGTGGAGGGGTGAGGGTTGAGGGGGGCTCTTGCGGGAGGAGGTGGAGGGGTGAGGGTTGAGGGGGGCGCTTGTGGGAGGAGGTGGAGGGGTGAGGGTTGAGGGGGGGGGCGCTTGTGGGAGGAGGTGGAGGGGTGAGGGTTGAGGGGGGCGCTTGTGGGAGGAGGTGGAGGGGTGAGGGTTGAGGGGGGATCTTGCGGGAGGAGGTGGAGGGGTGAGGGTTGAGGGGGGCTCTTGCGGGAGGAGGTGGAGGGGTGAGGGTTGAGGGGGGCTCTTGCGGGAGGAGGTGGAGGGGTGAGGGTTGAGGGGGGCGCTTGTGGGAGGAGGTGGAGGGGTGAGGGTTGAGGGGGGCGCTTGTGGGAGGAGGTGGAGGGGTGAGGGTTGAGGGGGGCTCTTGCGGGAGGAGGTTGAGGGGTGAGGGTTGAGGGGGGCGCTTGTGGGAGGAGGTGGAGGGGTGAGGGTTGAGGGGGGGGCGCTTGTGGGAGGAGGTGGAGGGGTGAGGGTTGAGGGGGGCGCTTGTGGGAGGAGGTGGAGGGGTGAGGGTTGAGGGGGGCTCTTGCGGGAGGAGGTGGAGGGGTGAGGGTTGAGGGGGGCTCTTGCGGGAGGAGGTGGAGGGGTGAGGGTTGAGGGGGGCGCTTGTGGGAGGAGGTGGAGGGGTGAGGGTTGAGGGGGGCTCTTGCGGGAGGAGGTGGAGGGGTGAGGGTTGAGGGGGGGCGCTTGTGGGAGGAGGTGGAGGGGTGAGGGTTGAGGGAGGCTCTTGCGGGAGGAGGTTGAGGGGTGAGGGTTGAGGGGGGCTCTTGCGGGAGGAGGTGGAGGGGTGAGGGTTGAGGGGGGCGCTTGTGGGAGGAGGTGGAGGGGTGAGGGTTGAGGGGGATTCTTGCGGGAGGAGGTGGAGGGGTGAGGAGTGAAAGAGAGAAAGAAGAGAGGGAGAAAGAGAGAGAGAAGGAGAGAGAAGTCACTCGTGGGAAGAGAGAAAGAGAAAAATAAAACAAATCCACTAAGGTGGCAATGACAGTGGAAGCAACAACTGCCCGGAACACAATTATGTCCATGAAATGGAATGGACACTCCCTGAAGCTACAGCCCAAGGCATCTGAGAGCTCTCCTCTCAATCTCTTTCTCTTCTATCTTCTTCGGACTTCATACTCAGAGTGCCAGTGGGTCCTGCCCACTGCTTACATGCCACCAAGAGAGAAAGGGAAAAGAGAAGGGGTACTACAAGCACTTAATGTTTGGTTCTCTCAAACATCTTACTTGGATGTTTATTCAATGGTTTACTCTTATCCAATAGCTTTATTTTTTTCACCCGACTAGAGGACTACTTTGTCCAAATGGGTGAAAAAATCCTATGTAAATTGTACGAGATAGTTGACCATTTACTTTGAGTCAACCATACTATAGCTTGAGCAATTGAAATTCAAAAGGAAAATTGTCCAACTTAGAACACTTTCTCAAAGACTTGAGGTAGAAGTTCTTGGGAATTACCAATCTGATGAGCAATTCCTAACTTCTCTATTCTAGAGTCTACTAGGCTCTTGAAAATCATTTATGCTATAACTTGAAGCAAACTCAAATGAATAAGTCAATCTTGAACTTATCATCTTTCGATGTTTTGAAAAGGTTCTTGTATAGACCATCTATCTAGGATGTTTAATTTAGTTATCTGTATGAGACTAACCCTTGACTTTTGTGAAAAGAATCACATACCGTATCTTAGTCAAATCCAAAAGATTCGGAAAGTGGAAAAGAAAAAAATAAAACTCTGTTCAACCAATTCAAACTTTGACGATACGTAAACTTGCTATAAGTCAAAGTCTAGATGACTTAGGTCTTTAACTTTTCAATGATCTATTTCAATATATTGAAACTTTTTTTCTTATCTTTAAGAGAAATAAGGTGGATTCTCAAAAACGATTCTTGGTTGAAAAGATTAACATTAAATCAAATTTTAACTTTGATAAAAAATTTATCAAATATTTTTTATCGATAACACTTAAGCTTGAAGTGTTCTAAGAAGATCTTGAAAGTTACTTACTTCATATCTTCAGTTTCCTTGATCTTGAAGTTATCTTGAAGTATCTTGAGATAATACTTTTATCCTTTTGGAATTAAACTCCTTCTTTGAAGTCTTAATTCCTTCGAGGATGAAACCTAACTTCAAGATCCAATGTAGGACTAAAAGATAATTATCCTCCCATGGTCCTATGTCCGATACCATCTTTCCAACATCAATCTGAATATAAAATCTAGTGTCCCATACCACCCTGTTTTATACTCACATTGACGTGTGAGTGAATTTTATCCTAAAGTCTAAACATCTCATAATAGAGAACCTTCTTGCTTCAATTCTTGACAAGAATTTTGAAGTTTCAGACATTACCTCTAACAAGATTTTATAGGTTTTGATCCCTTCACATGATCGTTTCATGATCTTATGCTTTCCTTTGCAAACTTGAAAACCTTTTGATGGAATATCCATCCTTCTTTGCTAGGGTTTTCTAATAAAAACCAATTAGAATTCCAAGTACTTGAATTTTCTCAAATTCAAGTTCAATTGGTTTATCCTTGACCAATTTTGTAGTGATAAGAGCTTTTGACTTCCTGTCTTTAGATTCCTTTCTTTACTGATGCTTTAGGTACCCACCTTGGGGACTTTATATAGGAATCTCTCTACTGTTTAAGTCTTAGCATCCGCTCATGCTCTCTGGATTTGTACCAAAATCCCTTTAAGGATAGGCAAACATTATGTTTTACCTTCCACAAACTTAAGAACCATCTACGTAGTTGCAGACTACTTTCTTGGAATTTCTTTACTCTGTTCATACTTGGAACAATTTACTTTTTTCACAGTTTTCCATTGGATAAATGGAACTTGCAGGAATAATTCCCAAAAGGAATTTCATTGCAAAAAACTTGGGCAATCTATAGAGTAGTTCCTATCGCACATTCTTGTACAATCATGGCCAAGCTTGATCAAATCTAGTTGATCATGCGACTTAAATAAAGTCTTAGTCTTTATCTTTAAGATCTCATGAACTATCTAAAGCTTCTTTGCTTACTTAGAGGATTTTTAAGAGATCTTTCCCTCAACTTAAGTCCAAGCATGCACTGATGCCTCTCAGATTCCAAAGCTAAGAATCTTTGATATACCTTCAGGTTATATCACTATTTGGACTTAGGTACCCATAATAGTGTCTTGGGAACTCCTAGGAACTACTTGTTATTAAACTGACTTGAAAGATTCTAGTCTCACATCTAGGGAGATATATTTCTTTCAAGAACTTTAGATTCCTACCAAGGATTCATGTAATACTAAGCCAATGATTCATCTTGGAAACCTTAGTTTTACTGGAATCATCTCTCTAAAAGAAATTTTGACTATTGAACAAGAACAAGACTTAAGGCTTTATTGCTTATCCAAAAGATATTCCTTTTTTACTAAGGAAATAGTTAACTAGGCTATTTCCTTTATTGGTTAACTTTTTAGGAACTAGGTTAATTCCTAAAGATTACTTTGACATATCTTTTAGAAAATATCTTGATTTCCAAAGATTAATTTGACTTGGGTTTCTTCTTTAAGCTCTAATTGCCTTAAACAAAACCAAGCATACTTCTCTTATCCTCAGAAAAATGCTTAATAAAGTTTCCATGATTTTTGAAAGCTTTGCATCTTGACTAGAGATACAGTCATGGAACCTAGCATCCAACTATTGAACACTAAAGCACAAGTGATGCTAAAGTTCAAGTGATGCTAAAGTTTATTCATCTCTTTGAAGTTTATCACTCATCAGATGAAAAGGAAAAACTTCAATAGTTCCACTAAAGCTTATCCGTATAACTTTCTAAATATCACCTATATTTAGAGTAATCATTATAAGCTTATCATGACTCCCTAAGTACATCCGAGACTAAGAGTCATCATTCATTGCAAAAGCTTTGGAAGTAATTAAGTTTTCCTGGTCATCAAGAAAATTTAATACTTAAATTTCTCCTAGTGGAATATCAACTTGGGAAGGAATCGACTAATTACTTGACCAAACTAGAATTAGCATGTCTTTGCAACTAACTAGTCCTCTATCTTCCCTTATGTCAAGCCGCGAGATTTATAAAGTAAGCTAAATACTAAGAGAGTATATTATCATATCTACTTGCAAAAAACATCCCATTCTATCATGCAAATGCATGTGCCTACATGCAAATGCTCACATGCGTGTGCATGCATGTTCTTTGCATTCATGCATGAGCTTGATGCATGGCTTTTCCTTGTACTAAGAATGTATATCATGCAATCTTGATGCATGTATAACTTTTCCTTTGTCCTAATGCACTATGATATAAAATCTTATCCTTGTGGTGCAATAAAGAGCTTACTCAATGGAAAGGAAATCTGGAATTAAACTAACAAAATACAGTCTTTCCTTAGTGCAAACTAATGCTTGGAATGAGAAGTGGATTGTTTCATTAATCTAATCTAGACTTAATCGATTGAAATCTTGGCTATTTCAATGTCATCTAGGATTAAGTGTAGACTAGTGAAAACAAGATAAATCAAGCATTAAGGCCAAGTAGAAACTCGAAAATACTTAGCTTTGATCATAGCTTCGTCCATCCTCTGATTCTCGCGAAGAGAGATTCTTCATCTTTATTGGCTTCAATCTTCTTAAAGACGAGCCAACCATCATGGCCATGCTTGCCCTCTTCCAAGCATCATCCTTATAAAAGAATACTTCTTCTTGAAGACCATTGCTTCCTCTTGTTCTCTTCTTTGAAGAAATAGAGCCTTCATTGGACTATGCTTGCCTTAGTCCATCCTCTGCTTTCGGATGATATGTGGATTATGGTTCACTTAAATTAGGCTTGAGATGAAGCAAGGAGCTCAAAAGATAAATTTCTTTCGAAGTAAAATTAAGAAGGAGCAATCAACTCCACGAGGCTTTATCAAATCAAGTTCACTTTTGGGTAAAGAGTTGAATGCTTGATGGCCCTTTGTTGTAGAAGGTAAAAATTAATCTCTGAAATGGGAAATTTTGGGCTCAACTCTCAATCTCTAGAGCTTCTGCTTCTTGGAAATGGCAGCCGAAGCAACCAAAATGAGATATTATACATAAGATTAAAATGTATCTGCATATGTATAATATAAAAAAAAGATTTGGTGCTTCCACGGGCATCGTGGCATCTTGGCTTCTCTAATTGTCTTTTTGCTTGCGATATCTGCTTTTTTTTTTTTTTTTTTGAGAAAAACAGGAAAATATAGATTAACAGGGTAAAATGTACATGTGCAGGGGGCAGGAGCACCAGACCACCCTAAGTTACAAGGATGCTACCATTGCAAACCTGCAAGGGGAATATAATTGACTCAAAATCACTTTCCATCTTGTGTAGTGATGGGTAGCTAAGATACAATGAATATCATGTGAGGGAAGAGAAGGTTTGGTGATTCTCTTGATACAGTTATCAGAAACTCTTTTCAGAGAGTGATGTAGGGGAATGTTAAAATTTTTTCTCCCCTTGCCAAAAATTTGATTATTTCTACTAAGCCATATGGCCCACAGAATGTGACCACGCCAGGTGTTCCAAAGAAGGATATCCATATTTTTACAGCATCCGATCAAAGCATCCATCCTTTGAAGTTTGGGAGCTCCCCTAGAGTTAAGAAAGTTGTCAACACATTTCCAGAAGGGCTTAGCATGATAACAGTCAAAGAAGAGGTGAAAAACATCCTCCACCCTGCCACAAAATGCACATTTACCACCATCAATAAATATTTTCCTGACTCTGGGGCCCACCCAAAGCCCTTGATGAATTATCAACCATTGAAGACAAGAATGTTTGATGCTTTCAGGGTAGGCCCACAGAGCTTTAAACCTGTAGGACCACTGAGCAGAAGACCAACTTAACATCCACAATCTGTTCAATTTGGAAGTGACCAAATCCATAGAGTCCTTCTTTTTCTTGAAGTTTTTGTAGATGTACTCAGCGACTTCATGGAGATTTATTCCTTTCCAGTTGCACTGCGTCAGCTGATCAACAAGCATTTCCTTGTGGGACAGCAAGACCTGCAAACAGGCAGCAGAAGCATTAGTACTATTTACCAGATCATGATCAGATCTCATTCCATTAGTCATATAATCCTTCCAAGTTTTGAATCCATGCTTCTTATGGCATTTATGTTCCTTGATAGAAATGTTCCCATTGTTCCTATTGGCTAGCCAACCTAGCCAAGGGGATTCCTGCAGATAGTACTGAGCCATGAAAGACATCTTGTCATTAGGACAGAAAACACTTTTAGCTTTGAACCAAGAATTCCAGAACCTACAAACCAGAGGACTTCCAACAGGGGAGATGGGGTGAGGGCAAGTAATAATATCCCAAAGATTAATATTATTCCAAGCCCTGTAGTTAGTCAAAAAGAATTTGTTAACAGATCTTTGAATCAGAGAAGCCCATATCTCATTGTTGTCAATGCTTCTAAGAATCCATTTAGCTGACAGGATGTCAGCCATTTTTTTTGGGCACCTCAGCCCCAAACCCCCTTTTTCTTTATTCATACAGCAGATATCCCAAGGAACTTTGGCAATTTTCTTTCTGTTGGTAGAACCCCCCCATAAGAATCTTTTGGCCATCGAGATCACCGGATTAAGCTGTTTTTTGGACGGAGTCCAACAAGACAGGAAGTAAACAAGTTTAGGTAAAAGATAATGATTGAGAATGAACGAACGATGAGGAAGGGAAGAATTAGAATCATACCACACAGCCAGACCTTTTTTAAATTTGTCACAGACCCAATCCCACCTTTGACCAAAAGTAACATTGAAGCCCATAGGGATCCCAAGAAGCCTAAAAATCACTCCTTCTTTTATAATACTACACCCAAGTTGGGAAATGATAACAGGGACAGAATTATCTGAGGCTTTGAAGCCAGTTTTACTGTGGTTGACCTTAGAGCCACTAGCCAGACAGAAAACATCCAAACAATCCAAAAACTTGGTAAGGGATTGGTTGTCATTTTTTAAAACAACATTGGTATCATCAGCGAACATCTGCAGACAAAGAGGGGTAGGGGAGTTAGGAATGCTCACACCATTAATTTTACCTTCAGTCAGGGCATCCTTCACTAACCAACCCAAAGCATCACTAGAAATGGCAAAAAGAAGAGGGGCCAAAGGGCACCCTTGTCTTATAGATCTAGTCAGCTTGAAAGGTTCAGACATATGACCATTAATAGAGACTCTAGAGAAAGCATTTCCAAACAGAGTACTCACAAATTTTATAAATCTCCTTCCCAAACCTAAGTCATGCAGGGACTGCAGAACAAAATCCCACTCAATCCTATCATAGGCTTTGTCAAAATCAATTTTAAAGAAGTAGTAGTCTTGGCCAGAATCCTTAGCAAAATCCATACCTTCCCAAAGGGAGATGATAGCATCAAGAATAAACCTACCTTTAATAAAACCTTTTTGTTCAGGGAGGATCAGCTTGTTCATCAAAGGGCTAAGCCTCCTAGCAAGAGTAGCAGCAAAGATTTTGTAGATAGAATTTAAGCAGGTGATGGGCCTCCAGTTGTTAAGGTCATCTTTGGGACCTCTCTTATGAATAAGCTTAATAACCCCTGTGTTAATAGAGCAAGGGAGATAACCTTTACTAGAAACCTCCTCCCATATCAAGAGAATGTATGGAGTGAGAAAATCCTTGAGAATAATAAAAAATTCATTAGGCAAACCATCCATCCCAGGAGATTTACCAGGTTTCAGTTTATTGATAGTTTCTTTGATCTCACCACCAGTGAGGGGCAGGTCCAGAATGGAAACCAGGCACTCACGAAGCATTTTTTTCCTTTTTAAAGCAATAGTAGCCCTGGCCCTCTAGATGTCCTCCCCCCACTTGGGAGACACAGAGAAAACATCCATAAAGAATCTCTTGGCCTCCTGCCGAGTCTCTTCCATATTGGAGGTAACACTCCCATCACTTTTCTTAATCGGGGGGACAAAGTCCCTAACTTTCCTCTTTTTCATAAGAGCAAACATGTGTTTATTGTTCCGATCCATGTTCTCACTCCAGAATTCTCTTGAAATAGCAAGGGAGCTCCTAGCTTCCAGATACCTCTCTTTACTCAATCTCACAGAGCAGTCAAAATACTCTCTAGAGTTAACATCAAAGGCATTTAGCTGATCCATAAGCGCAAGTCTCCTCTGAGTCCTCAACTCCAAGGCATGCTTCCTATAAGCAGTGAACAGCTTTTGAATCCCGTAAACAGCATGCTCCCAAGCAGCTGAAGGGGAACTATCAACCTTAAAATAGTGGGTAATGATATCTTTAGTCCGAGCCAAAATGCTAGGAATCTTGAGAAGACTATAATCAATGTGAGGCCGACCAGATCTATAATTAGGAGTGCCTTTTCTGAAGGTCAAAAAAAGGGGTTTATGATCCGAGACAAGCAGAGAATGATCAATCTTACTACTAATATCCCAACAGTCTTGGGCAAACTCCGTACTCGCATAACATCTATCAAGCCTAACCGCTCTATAATTGACCCCAACTTGATTGTTAGACCAGGAAAAACCCGAATTACAAGACAGATCAGACAAGTCCAGGAGATTACATAACTTAAACCAGGAAATTTTTCCAGAGCCAAAAATACAGTTCCCTTTTCTTTCCCATCTATCTTGCACATTAGTAACCATATTAAAATCCCCAGCCAAAATAACAGGACTGTCAAAAGAACATAACTCTTCCAAGCAGACTTTCCTTTCAGCACACTGATTAGAAGCATAAACAGATATAATAGCACAGTTAAACGGAACTCCCAGCTTAACAGCACACCACTGATGGGAGTTACTAAGTAAAACATCCTTAACAGACTTAGAAATAGAACTTCACAGACCAACTACTGCACCGCCTTTGCCACTATTGTGGCTGGTGAAAAACCAAGTGTAATTTGAGGCCAGAATGTTCAGGTGCAAACGCAAAGAATCTCCACCCAATTTGACTTCCTGTAAGCAGATAACATCAGGCATGTATGGAAGCAACTTAATCCAGCAGTTAATCACTTTGGGCCTGACAATATCTGTCAACCCTTTTACATTTAAAGAGATAATTTTAAGATCAAACATAAAAAAACGGAAACTCATTTACGACTATTTTTAGTCGGCTTGGGCGCAGAGGCAGATGACCTGACAGCTTCCTTCCTTTTAGGCTTATTTACCTTATTGTGAACAGAGACCACATCCTGAGACATGGGTACAATTTCACAATGATCCCCTTCCTCATCCATACAGTTGATTGAATCTTGATCCATCGCGTCAAGTTCCTTACTGAAATGATCAAGAGAGGGGGGGGGCACATCATTGACCTGTTGGGAGAAACACGGGTTATCCCTTAGACATGCTGAGTCATGAAGAACCTTATTTTTTTTACCAATAACTTTCCAGCTTCCTGCAGCGCAATTGTCATCTTTACCTGCCTGGGCACACTTGGTAATACCTGTAGCATCCTTATTGGGATCAATGTTCTCGACCTGTTCTTCCACAGATGGAGCTCCACCTGTATTGTTGTTATCATCAAAAGGATTAGAAATGTTTTCTAGCAAAACATCAAATGGGTTCTCTGACTTGAAGGTCTTTTTTTTAGGTTTTTGAACCTGCTTTTTTCCCGGAGCATTAGTAGAATTATTGTTAACAGACTGTAGAACCTGTTTTTCCTGGTTACCTTCCTCGTTCCGCGAGATGATGAGGGGACAATCCCGAATTAAATGACCCTGCTTATAACAATTGTAACAGGCGTTAGGTAAATTTCTGTACATAATCCTTTGGGTGTGTAACTTCTTACCCTGAGAATCCTTGATAACTATTTGAGTCTTGATCTCTTTGGACACATCTATTTCTATTAAAACCTGAGGGTCCCATTTGGTATTTATGATACTGTTTCTGGATTTTTGACCCAATACCCTACCGATCATATTACCAAGTTGCTCAATCCATGGGTAAAAGTCTATGGGAAGCTCAGGGAATTCAACCCATACAGGGATCTTAGTAGGCTTTGGGCCCTTGGGGTTAAAACCAACATGCCATTTGAAAAAAGACATGGGGACATTCCTAATAAGCCATTGAGCTTCACTGATAACCTGCAAGGCACTGTTAGCCTCTTCAAAAAAAAAGAGGTAGAAATTGTTTGGACAATACTGGATGTGCTTGACCATTAACCCCCTAGCTTCCCAGTGGGATTTAATCCAACTTTTTAGCACATCATGCGGCGGCCTGGGGCCGTGACAAAGCCCTATCACTACCCTACCCAGCAGATGCTCCTGCCAACTGTCCAAAGAGGTTCTATCAATAATGAAGGAGTCTTCTTCATCATCTTCACTAGAAATGTCGTTCACAAGCAGACTATGTGGGTTTTCCGAGCATTCAGCTCTCTCTAACCCTTTTTCTTTAACCATACCGCCTCGAACAGAAATAACAGGAGCAGAAAAGAGATTACCTTTGTTCTTTATGGAGTCTGCATAAGATTTCTGGGGAGAGTGCGCGACAGAGATTGTACGAGTCTCCAGGTTGCCACCAGGGGCATCAACCATCGGCAAGTCCTTATTACTAGAGTTGCAGACACTTACCTGCTGCTTCCCCAAAGCATTAGACAAAGCGCGGGCGTTCTCTTCTAAACCCTCGGTCGGAGGAGCATCAACCACAGATATACCATTGCGCAGCGCTTCGAAGAGCGCCATGAGAAGGAAGAGGAACAGAAAACAGAGCCAGCCAGAGAGAGCAGCCCCCCGCAGGGGCGGAGCACGCAGGCGAGCGCCCTCCCGACTGAGGGGAGGGACTCGCGGGGGGGGAGGAAAAACCCTCAACCCTAGAGCATTAACACTCCACTACGCACGATCCTCGAAGCGAGAGAGCGATATCTGCTTTTGCTTCTCTATGGCAGTGGTTTTGCTATTTTTGTGCGACAGAGAGCTTGCGTTGTGGCAGCCAATATCACGAAAATAATGAATGTCCAAACATACGTGGCTCCCTAGTTAGAATGATATTCCATACGTGGCAGATCACGTGTTCGATTACCGACTGCGATCATTTGACAAACATGCTCTTTTCTTACTGAAGCCCGAGCAGTCTTGGTTGAAGCAATATGCTCCCGATCAAGTGGAATCGGATCAAAACCCATTGGCGGTGGGAATCTTGACTAACTGCACCGACTGGTATCACGCTGACAAGCATTCAAATTTTGGTGGCTGCAGCCTGCATGCGAGCACAGCTACTAAATATTCTTTTATTACTTGATGCCACATGAAGCAAATAGAGGGTGCATAGGATGCATCTCCTCTGAGGAAAGAACGCTCCGAATGAACAGTGCCGCGCCACCAAATATGGTTTAAACTCGGATAGCGGAAGTACACATCACCTCATGATACGAGGTCGAAACTCGTTCAAACCGCCGAACTAATCATTAAATGTATTTGTGATTTTTGGTAATACATCAGTTAGCGCAAGCTTAGAAAATGTCGAGGATGAACTTCGATCTGAGGAGCAAATGAGAGTTTGATTCCTGGATGCTCTAACTATGAGCTTGGATTCCACAACTACGAGCTTGCAGAGTCACTTCTATTTTGCTACACAATGGTAGAATCCATAGATATGATTCTCAACTCATATAGAATAATACCTTAAATAATAAGGAAATAATCTATGGACGTGTAGCTCAGTTGGTCTGTAGCGACGAAGCACAAAGACGAAGGTCATAAGTTCAAAACTTGTTCACTTCATAAAGTCAGAACTTCTCCATCCGTACTCTGCATGATGTATAGCATACTTCGACTTTTGCTAATCATAAGATATAGTTGTGAATGCGCATGATGAAGGAGAAGTTCCGCAGTAAAGATGAACAAATCGATTCTCGAAGCTCATAAGGAAGTAAGCTTTCATGAGAAACTATGAGGAAGGTGCCTAATGATTACGACCACCACGTGTTAGTGAGATGGCTCTCCTCCCAACCAAATGCCTCTATATATAGATCTCTCCAAGGGACTGCCTTCTTGGGCAGGTGGATACTAGCCAGCCATGTGTTAGCCATGTAGCTGCATGTGGGCCATGTCCTAGTTAACTCGAGTTAACTCAAGCGGATGCTTCTAGAAGTCTCTAGATCTCTTTGGGAAAAATACTCTCCCCATGTCCCCCATGGGGATTGAACCCAATACCTCCTCCTTCACATCCTTGAGACTTGACCACTAAGCTAAGTGGATCACTTGTTCACAAGAGCACAAGACCTCCTAGTAAGTGTAAACTCGAGATCTTTGGTCATACACACAGATGATCAAACGGTGTCCGGTTTCAGATCCGTCTAAACCGACCAGATCCCTGGATCATAAACTTACTTTATTACAAATGCTTACTCATGGACATGGACAATGTGCTTATGGTCATTTTGCTTTAGGATTATGGCCCGGTGATCCAAATTGCACAATTGCATCTATTTTAATGTGTTTAAGAAACTTAGAAAAAAAAAGATAATCGATTGTATGGAGATTTGGGATTGAAGAGTTCTGGTGTAAATTACACAAAGTCTCTATTTGATTCTATGTTGTGGCCTGATGCACTTTATCATCATATGGATGTATTAAAGGAGGAAATTTTATACGACAAAGCAACACAACGTAATATCACATGTGAAAATCAAAGTAATTCATTGAAGGAATTACCGAGAACATTATTTTTGCAACTTGATAAATGTGGTTCAGAAAATAAGAATCGCTATGTCTTTGCATACTTATCTTTGTTAGTTGCTAATGGGATATTTGATATGGTGCAACTTGGATTCCTTATGGTTGGACATGCACATGAGGATATTGATGCTTTATTTAGTTACTTTCCAAAAAAGCTTAGAAAACAATCCATTTTTAGTTTTCCACATCTTATGAGAACTTTCAATGAATGTTGCAGCATGCATCCGACACCTTTTCTTATACAAACAGTACCAGATTTAAAAAATTTTGTCAAATGGTACTTAAATGATGGAGCAGATACTCTTGTTGGGCATTCAAAACCATTGCAGTTCAGATTCTACATGAGTCAAGGGATACCCTTGATGCAATTTATAAAAAATATTGATTGGTTAGCTACAAATGGTATAGAGTTATGGAAGAAAAATGAAGATGGCATATCGAAGCTTCCTGAAGGAGTTCCAAAATTCTTTCCACCTAGTGAGTATGTGAAGGATAATTAAAGGGTCATGGAAGGCCTCCTTAGATATGTCAATTGGTGGAAAAGGCACCTAGAAGAGAAGGGGGATAACTAAGATTATGGCAAATGGACTAATCCAGTACTTACTTATTGGAAAAACCTTATGGAGGTTTTGAAATCTCAGATAGTATGGATGGATACATTTATCATGATTTTTGGCTAAAAAGTAGATGCAAAACACTTGGATCTTCAAATCTTGATCAAGATAATACATTTGATAATGAAGATACAAATGAAAATGATGTACACTTTTGTGGTCCATTGCGGAACAAACCGGCAAAAGAATTTGATCCATGCCTTGATATGAGAAAAGGAGACGTCGTTCTCATAGAACCATGTGATGTAATGCACCCTGTGTGGCTTGGCATGGCAAAAACTCAAGTTAATCAAACTAGAGAATCAGAAACATATCTTAAGGTTCAGATACAATATTGGATGCCTATTTCAAAAAAGAAAAATATCAGTGATGAAGAACTATATAGGGATTGTTGGACAAAATATTGGAGAGAAAATATTTCTAATCCTCAATGTTGGGAAAATACTTCTTCCATTCTTTGGGCTTGGACACCAAAACGTGGGCGCAAATCAAATAAAACCAAAATTCCATCAGCAGTGATCTCGAAGGTAAAACAAAGCCAAGGGAAAGAAAATGAAGTATTCAAACATTTGAGCTACTTCTCTAATGAAGATGATTGAAAATTATAATTCAATTATAATAGCTTATATGATATTGATCGTATTTAAAGATCATTATTTTTTTAATATATCTATTTTTGCTTCATCATGAAGTTTTCATTGTTTGAAACACCCTTATCTCATCTCAATTGCTTAGATATTTGTAGTTCTATTGTGTATAATATATGGAATGATGGACGCGGGTAAATCATCCCAAGCTTGTGTTTTCTTTTACTTTGCTAACTTTTTATGTTGCAGAAATTAATGTCAACTAGATTGGTTTGCTAACTTTTTGTGAAGGAAATAATGTCGACTAGATGGCTCTCCATTAGCACCAATGTTGTTGATTACAAAGGGATAGTATTGACTACATTCAATCAAATGGATTGTTATCATGTATTAAATTTTTTTGGGTGTTTCTAAACACCATACAATTTCGAGATCATTCAATTACGTGAATACAATTTTAATCAGGTGTTTCAAAACAACATATGTTTTTGAGATAATTTGCTTTAAATGGATAGTTATAAATTCAATTATATTTTTTCATCATTTAATAATATTCTATTTTATTCATAGATTTTGAGTTTTCTTGAAGTCATGTTTTTATATTCTGAAGATATTGATTCAAATGATTGGATGTACACACACACACATACATACACACACACACACACACACACACACACACACACATATATATATATATATATATATATATATATATATATATATATATATATATATATATATATATATATATATATATATATATATATATATATATATATATATATATATATATATATATGTGTGTGTGTGTGTGTGTGTGTGTGTGTGTGTGTTTGAAATTTCTTTATGTATACATTTATCAATATTTAATATTTCTAAATATTTTGAGTTCTTTGGAAATAGGTATATCTTTATAATTTGAAGATATTTAAATAAATAATTGATACGATTATATAGATATACGCACACATTGCGCACACATGCACATACACATACACAAACACCATATTGAGATGATTTGATTTAAATGGATAGTTATATATTTAATTATATTTTCTCATCATTTAATAATATTCTATGTTATTCATAGATTTTGAGTTCTCTTGAAGTCATTATGTTTTTATATTTTGAAGATATTGATTCAAATGATTGGATGTATACACACACACACTACACACACACATATAATATATATATATATATATATATATATATATATATATATATATATATATATATATATATATATATATATATATATATATATATATATATATATATATATATATATATATATATATATATATATATATATATATATATATATAAGTTTGAAATTTCTTTATGTATAGATTTATCAATATTTAATATTTCTAAATATTTTGAGTTCTATGGAAACAGGTATATCTTTATAATTTGAAGATATTTAATTAAATAATTGTAGAGGAGGTACTGGGGTATCCTCTTTTAACAAGAGCAGAAAATATGCACTTCCAGTACTTCGCCTACTCAAGGGAGGTCCTCCTTAGGGAAGTATACCCTTTAACATTTCTCTGAGCAGGCAGATCACAATAATTGTACAGTAAATGTAGATACTCAGAGAGAAGATCAATGACAATGGCAAACACACAGATGATTACAATATAGGCAAAAGAAATGCTCAAAAGTTGATGCTCTGGGCTAACATGCCACTCTTGAACTAAATAGCATCAATACAAGAGATTCATCCACTCCGTACAATGAACACAACTAGTTGCAGACTGGTACTGATCAGTACAAAGTGTGAAGACTTGCTCCAAGGGGAAGAGCATGAAAATACCACTAACACCAAAAATACCACCGACTCACAATGAATGACAAAATCAAGCCACTTCCTTCACACTATAGTGGGATTAGCCCTCCACTAGGAAGCCCACGCATTATATCCTCACCACAGAGTGACTTCCTATAGTAGGCTTGTAGCCACAGAGTGCAAAGAGGGGACCCCTGTATGTACGCATGTATATGTGTATCCCAAATGAACACAAGTCCATTGCTTCTATAGGCTCCAATAGGCCAAGAGGGCCTTGCCGATTCCTCACGTCCACTGATCATGCGCCAATTGATTGCCCAAAATTGGAGTGGTAGATCAAATATGCCGCCAGTTTTGAATTTGATCCTCAAAAATAGGCAGTCATCATGAATGGTTGGTGGCAATAGTCATTTCTCCACTTTCACTTTTACCTCTTACACTTTTACTGTCACTTTTGCATGCAAGTTGAGATCCTCATTTTGTGCCGCCCGTGATATTCGAATGACCCTGAGAAGCACATCCTTCACGTAATTTTTGTAGTAGCTTTTGACCCTCACATATTGAGTAGGAGAGATGGTGGGTGGTGTGGGAGGTGTGGTTGGAGTGGTGGGAGGTTGTGGGGGGTGTGGGAGGTTGTGGGTGGGAATAGGGGGAGCTTGTGGGGGGTGTGGGAGGTTGTGGGTGGGAATACAGGGAGGTTGTGGAGATTGTGGGGGGAGGTTGTGGGGGGTTGTGGGGGCTGTGGGAGGTTGTGGGAGGGAATAGGGGGAGGTTGTGGAGGTTGTGGGGGGAGGTTATGGGGGGTGTGGGAGGTTGTGGGTGGGAATAGGGGGGAGGTTGTGGAGGTTGTGGGGGGTTTGGAGGTTGTGGGGGGAGGTTGTGGGGGGTATAGAGGTTGTTGAGGGAGGTTGTGGGGGGAGGTTGTGGGGGGTGTGGGAGGTTGTGGGGGGAGGTTGTGGGGGGTTGTGGGGTATGTGGGAGGTTTGTGGTGGGAATAGGGGGAGGTTGTGGAGGTTGTGGTGGGTGTGGGAGGTTGTGGGTGGGAATAGGGGGAGGTAGTGGAGGTTGTGGGGGCTTCTGGCAGGTGTGGGAGGTTGTGGGTGGGAATAGGGGGAGGTTGTGGAGGTTTTGGGTGATGTGGGAAGTTGTGGGGGGTGTGGGAGGTTGGTGGTGGGAATAGGGGGAGGTTGTGGTGGGTGTGGGAGGTTGTGGGTGGGAATAGGGGGAGGTTATGGAGGTTGTGGGGGCTTGTGGCGGGTGTGGGAGGTTGTGGGTGGGAATAGGGGGAGGTTGTGGAGGTTGTGGGGGGTGTGGGAAGTTGTGGGGGGTTGTGGGGGGTGTGGGAGGTTGTGGGTGGGAAAAGGGGGAGGTTGTGGAGGTTGTGGGGGGAGGTTATGGGGGGTGTGGGAGGTTGTGGGTGGGAATAGGGGGAGGCTGTGGAGGTTGTGGGGGGTGTGGGAGGTTGTGGGTGGGAATAGGGGGAGGTTGTGCAGGTTGTGGGGGGAGGTTTTGGGGGATGTGGGAGGTTGTGGGAGGGAATAGGGGGAGGTTTTGGAGGTTGTGGGGGGTGTGTGAGGTTGTGGGTGGGAATAGGGGGAGGTTGTGGAGGTTGTGGAGGTTGTGGGGGGTGTGGGAGGTTGTGGGTGGGAATAGGGGGAGGTTGTGGGGGCTGTGGGAGGTTGTGGGGGGTGTGGGAGGTTGTGGGTGGGAATAGGTAGAGGTTGTGGAGGTTGTGGGGGGTGTAGGAGGTTGTGGGGGCTGTGGGAGGTTGTGGGGGGTGTGGGAGGTTGTGGGTGGGAATAGGTAGAGGTTGTGGAGGTTGTGGGGGGTGTAGGAGGTTGTGGGGGCAGGTTGTGGGGGGGTTTCTTGACTTCAAAAGCGGCCCTTCCTCAGAGAATATATCATCCACAGAGTGCTCATTTTCCAATGTGACTAAGCAAAAAGCCTCTAAAGCACCATCTTGCTCTTTGAATTCATCCGGAACTATCACACCTTGCATGAGAAATTTGTCCTTACGTTGCATATCTGGAGGAGCTTCCTGTTGTGCCCTAAAAGCTACACACTTGTCTGTTGTATTCAAAAGTTGTAGTGAGCATGAAACTTGCTTTCTGATTTCAAAATGGAACTACAGCTCCATCGATAGGATGGATAGCAACTAGGTTGGATGGATAGCAGCTCGATAGGCCTGGTTGGCGAGAATTATTGGAAATAATCCTATCTCGAAATATCCGAGAATCCTCCTACTACCGAGGAGTGGCAGCCATCAGATCACGCAAGACTTTCGAGTATTTATTATTCTTATTATTATTCTTTTCCTTCTGGTCGCGGCCGACACGTTGCAGCCTAGAGGGTCGGGTAGATCGCCAGGGGTGGGGGGCTGGGGGGGACTACGGGTGGGGGTGGGCTGTGGACTATGAGTGGATGGTGAGGGGATAGGAGGGGCAGAGCAACGGGGATAGGAAGGCGGGGGCAATGAGGATAGGCGGGAGGGGATAGGCAGGAGGGGAGAGGAGGGGATGGCGGGGGCAGCGGGGATAAACGGGAGGGAAGAGGAGGGGACGACGGGGTAGCGGAGATAACAGATGCCGAGGGATAGCGTGGATAAGCGGGAGGGGAGAGGAGGGATTGGCGGGGGCGGGGGAGAGAGGGACTGGCGGGGGGGTTGCAGGGGAGAGAGAGAGAGAGAGAGAGAGAGAGAGAGAGAGAGAGAGAGAGAGAGAGAGAGAGAGAGAGAGAGAGAGAGAGAGAGAGAGAGAGAGAGAGAGAGAGAGAGAGAGAGAGAGAGAGAAATGCGATTGCGGTAGGGGGAGAGAGAGAGAGAGAGAGAGAGAGAGAGAGAGAGAGAGAGAGAGAGAGAGAGAGAGAGAGAGAGAGAAACGCGATTACGATGGAGAGAGAGAGAGAGAGAGAGAGAGAGAGAGAAACACGATTGCGGTGGAGAGAGAGAGAGAGAGAGGAAAATGCTACGAGATAGACCACATCAAGTCTTTGCACCGTCCCAGTGCAATTCCTCCTTTATTTTGCTTATTTCAATAAGACCAAAATAAACAGCAATCACTGAATGAAATATGGTATGTACAGTGAATGAAATGCTTCCAATTTGACTTAATTTAGGTACTTCTTCACCCTGCAGATATTGATCAGGGGTATCCTCTTACCCTGTAAATCCTCTAGATGTACTGCTCCATGTGGTAATACCTTTACCACCCTGTATGGTCCTACCCATTTGGGTGCCAATTTGGTTGAAACTACCAGGATCTGATGCACCAAAACCAAGGATCTGTCCTATACTTCATTGGTCCTAAGATACCTGTCGTGTAGTCTCTTGTGCTCTTCTTGTGTTACCTGAAGTTTTTGTGTTGTTCCATCTTTGTATTCTTCTAATGCCACCAGTCTCCTAATTGGTGGTTCAATTCCAATGGTTTTGGCTCCCATTTCCTTTTTGATAATAAATTCAAATGGTGAGAATGCCTCTTTTCCATATACTAAGCGAAATGGACTCTCTCCAGTGGTTCCCCTCTTTGTAGTTCTGAAAGCCCAAATTGCACCGATCAATACTTGGGGCCAAAAGCTTTGATGATCAAAACATAATTTGCGCAAACCCAATCATAATCTTATTGGAGCTTTCTACTTGGTCATTTGCTCTTGGATAGTAGGCACAAGACTTTTTATGAAAAACCTTGTACCTGTCAAATATAAATTGGAGCAATTGATTTACAAGATGTGTGCCCCTATTGCTAGCGATTTCCAGTGGGCAACCAAATCTTGAAAAAATACGTTTATACAAAAACTTTGCTACTGTTAAAGCTGTGCAATCCACAATAGCTTTATCCTCACTCCATTTAGTTGCATAACATGTGGCCATCAAGATATACTTCTTACCCCGAGGTTGACTAGTTGGACTAATTGGTCCTATGAAATCAAGACCCCATCGTTCAAATGGGAGCCATCCTGTGGATATGACTAATGGTTGGAAATTCAATCTCGTTGGCGTAGGAGCACATCTTTGGCAAATGTGGCATTCTTTAGCAAACTTGATCACATCCTTGTAAATGTGAGGCCACCATAGTCCTTTGTGGATGATTATGTGAGCCAATTGTTCCCCCTTTATATGCCCTTCGCTGTGTGGAGCCTCTAGCAAAAGATTTACCTTTTCTAGATAAACACACTTTCTCAAGATACCATCGTGATAGTATCTATATAAATTTCCACTTATAAGTGAGGACGCTTTGGTTTTAAGGAGCAGTCTTCTCTTTTCTATAGGTGTCAAGTGTTCTAGGAGTTTTCCACTAGTGAGAAAATTGAGAATTCCATCATACCAAATAGTCTGAGTTGCTACTAGGAAGAGATTACTATCCACCAATTCATCATTAATACCTGTTGCCTTCTCGCTCATTGCGGTCCTGGATACTTGATCTGCCATGTAGTGCTCTCTTCCTGGCTGAATATGAATATCAAAGTTGAATTCTTGAAATAGGAGTAACCATCGCCAGACCCTTCCAGCCACTCTAGGCTTGTTTATCAAATAATTCAAGGGCTGATGGTTAGAAATGACTATAAAATGTACACCGAGAAGGTAATGTCAAAAATTTTGAAGAGCAAATAGAATAGTCAAACCTTCCCTTTCTGTTGTACTGTGGTTCCTTTCTGCCTTGGTAAGTAGCCTACTGGCATAGGAGATAAATCTATCAACCTTGTGTGATGATGGTTGAGCTAAGACTGCACCAACAGCATGAAGTCTGGCATCTGTATGCACATGAAACTCCAATGACTAGTTAGGAACACTTAAAAGTGGAGCAGTACATAACCTCAATTTTAGTTCACAAAATGCTTTCTCAACTTCAGGACTCCATGAGAAAGGGACCTTTTTACTCGTAAGCCTTGATAAGGGCTTAGCTATTTCTAAATACATTGGTATAAATCTTCTATGGTATCCTACATGGCCCAAAAAACTTTGTACTTTCTTTGGGATTTGTGGAATAGGCAGGGAAAGAATAGCAGTAACCTTTGCAAGATCCACCTTTATCCCTTCAGCAGATACTATGTGACCAAGAAGAGTGCCCTTAGTGACCAAAAAGTGATATTTAGCAGGATTTAACTTCAAACCTGTCTTTTTTAGATTTTCCAAATGGTCATGGAAATCTTGAACTGTTGCTCTTCTATCTGTGCCTAAAAATACTGAGAAGTCATCCATGAAAATGCGTAGAAAGGTTGTCAACCGTTTCCCCAATATTAGATACATTGTTCTATTAAATGAACCTGGTGCATTTTTCAAAACAAAAGCCATGTGGGTATAGACATAAGTGCCCCATGGAGAAATGAAGGTTGTTTTGTCCCTATCACAAGGATGGATCACTATCTGATTGTAGCCACTAAAACCATCCAGGAAGCTATACAAAGTGTGACTGGCTAATTCCTCAAGTACTTGCTTTGTGAAGGGCTAAGGAATTCCATCTTGAACAGTCACTTTATTCAAGGCATGAAAATCAATGCAGACTCTTATTTTTCCACTATTTTTCTTGGGTACAATAACCATAGAAGAAAGCCACGTGGAATGTTCTACTGGAACAATTATACATGCTTCCTCTAGTTTTGTAATTTCCAACCTTACCGCCTCTACATACTTTGGATTGAGTTGATACGGCCTACTTCGTTCAGGCACGGCTCCCTCAACTAAGGGTATCCGATGTAATCCAAGCTCCTCTGGTATCCCTATTAGATCTTTGTAGGACCATGCGAAGACATTTTTGTAAGAAAAAAGTAAAGAAGTTACCTTTTGTAGTAAAGGAGGATAATTCCATAGCCAAGAGGCCAAGTGGACTACTTGAGGGTATTCTTCATCCCCTAGATTTACTTCTTGAACTAGTGTTTCAGGACTAGTCTTGTTTGAGAAATCATATCCACTGTATGCAGGAGTGGACTTTAGCTTATATTCTGCAATATGTTCTCTGGTCCATCCTTGAGGTATATCTGAAAAAGGAAGATCTTCTCTGCACTGAGGCTCATAAATTTCCATCCCAGATACTTCTATATTTGTTGCCTCTTCAAAGTTTGTATTCTCTTGCAAACTCTCATTCTCCAACTCCTTGTGAACTTCATGGCCTTTTCCCGCAAGTCCTTTATCTGCAACTTCTTCCTCTATTTCATTGATTTCCACTGTGCCACACTCTGCACTTTCCATCATCCAATTCAATAATGTATCTTCTTCTTCGGGTAGAGAGGGCATTACCTCAGTGTCCAGAGTATACCCAGTAGTTTTCCCTGAGTCGAATCCTTCTTCCAAATGTAGTTGCAGTTGGCTATTGGTGCTTGTTGAAATCCACAGTTTGTTTTTTCCCCAATCTTGCAAAGCTTTTGCTTGCCTCAGCCAAGGTCTTCCCAAGAGTAACGGATAAGAAGTCTCCTGTGGAAGTGCAATAACAACAAAATCCAGAACAAAGTGACAACCTTGTACTATCATCAATACCTTTTCAATAATGCCAAGTGGTGCAACCCGATGTTGATCTGCTAGTGTAACTGTGAATGGTGCCATCTTGGTGGGGTTCAAATTCAGTTTCCTCATTGTGAAATCTGGCATTAAATTAATTCCAGAGCCTCCATCTATAATTACACTTGTGAGAGCTTCATCCTTTATAAGAACAAATAACCTTAAGCTTTGGTAGTCTATCAGGGGTGCAGGGGGAAAATCAACCATGAAACCATTTATGCTAGGTGGTTGGCTCAAGTAAGCAGAGTGTACAATCTTTAATAGGTCACTTCTTATTTTTTAATCCATCTTTATGAGTTCGTACAGACTAACCTTGTGATGAATACCTTTCAGGATCTGCTCAATGTTTACCTCATGTGTGTCTTCTTGCGGACTTGTTGGTTGATCCCTTAGTGAAGTAGCCATCCTTTCATAAGCTCCTTCTATATTTGCTTGGTCCTTCCTCTTTTCCTCCTCTTTATCCTGGAGTCCTTGTTGTTCCTCTCTATGGATTACTGCTGCTTGTCTAGCTCTAGTCATCATGGGCATTGCAGAGGATGAAACAGCATAAGACTGAGCGGTCATACCTTCTTCTTGTGGAGAGATTGCAATCATGTGGATTGGAGCAAGACGGCTTCTTGGGCAGTCTTTGGTATAGTGATCCTTAGCCTCTGGACAATGCTGACAAGGAGGTGCATCTTCTGGAAGGGAACACCTATTTTGCATATGGCCATACTCACCACAACGATAACACATCAAAGGCCTATTATATCTAGGCTTCGTTGGGCAATTCTCCTCTCTATTAGGTGCATTTGAAGTACTAGCATAATAGGAATCTAGAGCTTGAGGGTTATCTCGTTGTTGTGTACCCTTGAGGTAGTAAAAGTCTCTAGCTTCATGGCCATCCTTTCCACAAAATTGACAGCTTACCTTGTTAGGACAATCAGCATTAGAATGTCCATTGTTGTTACATATCATACACCAAATCTGCCTTCTTATGTTCTGAGTGGTCTGCAAATCTTCTAACTCACGGCGAAGTTGGGCTACTTCATCATCAGTGCGACACAATGGTGGCAAGAACTTCTCTTCTTGCTGATTTTGTTGCATTCTCAATGCCTCTAGTTCTTTCCTCAGTTGCCCAATAGGGTCTAGTTCTGCAACATAATTTGGTTGTGTATCCCCTTCAAAATGTTGCCTAGCTTCTTCAATGCGTGATGCTATTGCAACAAAATCATTGAGGGTTGCATCCAATCTAAGAGACTCACATAAGTTCTATTGAGATGACCTGGGAAAAGCTTTTTCTATCCATTTTCTAACCAAGAAATCACCTGGAGCATGTGGAAGATGTGCAACAAGTGCTTTTGTCCTAGTGTGCAGTTCATGGAAGGATTCACCTCATCTTAGCCTTAGATTCTCGACCTGGTCTAGAGCTCTTTCCGAGGAGTCACTAGGTCAAAATGTCTCCGAGAATGCCATCTTCAGGGCCTCCCATGTAGCAAAATGGCCATTTGCATATTGACTGTACCATTTGTCAGCAAGCCCTTGCAATGTGGATGGGAAGAGTACCAACATTGCATCCTCTCTATTCTGCAGACCTCCTCCACAGCATAAGGAGATGAACCTCCTCACATGATCATCAACATCCTCATAAGTTTGTGCCTTGAAGGTAGGGAACTTGATATTGATTCTGGAGAGTAAATGAGAGAGATCCTATATTTGCACTGGTGTTTCCTCTGACGTATCTGAGGAGAAGTCTAATGTTCTCCTATGCTTCTCCTTTGACAATGGTGTCGCAACCAAATCAATGTATAAATTTAAAGGAGGTAGAGGGGATGTTGGTTCACTAGTTGAAGATATAGCTATCTTGTTAAGGCTCCTTCGTACATGAAGAGGCTCCTTATCTACTCGTGTATCGGTCATGTACCTACTTGCAAAATGCAACAGGGCAAAAAAAATGGAAAAAGACTATTTACTATGCTCAAGGCCTCTCACAGAAATGCAAGTGTCCCACCGTGCGTGCCAAACTATAGAGGAGGTACTAGGGTATCCACTTTTAACAAAAGCAGAAAATATGCAGTTCCAGTACTTCACCTACTCAAGGGAGGGCCTCCTTAGGGAAGTATACCCTTTAACATTTCTGTGAGCAGGCAAATCGCAATAATTTTACAATAAATGTAGACACTTAGAGAGAAGATCAATGACAATGGCAATAGAAAAGGACAAAACCACTCCTTAGTTCACACAAATGATTACAATATAGGCCAAAGAAATGCTCAAAAGTTGATGCTCTGGGTTAACATGCCACTCTTGAACTAAACAACATCAATACAAGAGATTCATCCAATCTGTACAATGAACACAACTAGTTGCAGACTGGTACTCATGAGTACAAAGTGTGAAGACTTGCTCCAAGGGGAAGAGCACGAAAATACCACTAACACCAAAAATACCACTGACTCACAATGAATGACAAAACCAAGCCACTTCCTTCACACTATAGTGCTATTAGCCCTCCACTGGGAAGCCCACGCATTATATCCTCACCACAGAGTGACTTCCTATAGTAGGCTTGTAGCCATAGAGTGCAAAGAGAGGACCCCTGTACATACATATGTATATGTGTATCCCAAATGAACACAAGTCCATTGCTTTTATAGGCTCCAATAGGCCAAGAGGGCCTTGCCGATTCCTCACATCCACTGATCATGCGCCAATTGATTGCCCAAAATTGGAGGGGTAGATCAAATATGCTGCCAGTTTTCAATGATCCTCAAAAATAGGGATTCATCGTGAATGGTTGGTGGCAATAGTCATTTCTCCACTTTCACTTTTACCTCTTACACTTTTACTATCACTTTTGCATGCAAGCTGAGATCCTCATTTTGCGCCGCTCGTGATATTCGAATGACCCTGAGAAGCACAGCCTTCACGTAATTTTTGTAGTAGCTTTGGATCCTTACATATTGAGTAGGAGAGATGGTGGGTGGTGTGGGAGGTGTGGTTGGAGTAGTGGGATGTTGTGAGGGGTGTGGGAGGTTGTGGGTGGGAATAGGGGGAGGTTGTGGGGGGTGTGGGAGGTTGTGGGTGGGAATAGGGGGAGGTTGTGGAGGTTGTGGGGGGGGGGGAGGTTGTGGGGGGTGTGGGAGGTTGTGGGGGGGAATAGGGGGAGGTTGTGGGGGGTGTGTGAAGTTGTGGGTGGGAATAGGGGGAGGTTGTGGAGGTTGTGGGGGGAGGTTGTTGGGGGTTGTGGGGGGTGTGGGAGGTTGTGGGTGGGAATAGGGGGCGGTTGTGGAGGTTGTTGGGGGTTTGGGGGGTTGTGGGGGGAGGTTGTGTGGGGTTGTGGGGGGTTTGGGAGGTTGTGGGTGGGAATAAGGGGAGGTTGTGTGTTGGAAATGATGGATGGACACTTCAAGAGGATGAGTAGGTACTGCCAAATCCTACTTTGTACCAGCCCTTTGATGCTTCAGATTTGATAAGTGGACCTTCTTAGCTTTCCAATAACACAATAAAATGGCCTATGTACTTTGGAAATGATGTATGAGAAAGTTGAATCAAAATAGACAACTTTGAACTTCAAGTCTTCAAGAAAACCTTCTATTTTTGGCTAGATACCTACTGTATCTTTTGCTTAGTATGCCCAACACAGTAGAAATTGGAAAAATTCCTTTTAGGGGTATCTAATTACCTTAGCAAGCTAACTATTCCAAGTGGAATCACTTAAAAAGGTTAACTATGCTCAGAGAAATTA
The DNA here is from genome assembly GCA_020310875.1 of Ceratopteris richardii. Classification (NCBI taxonomy): domain Eukaryota; kingdom Viridiplantae; phylum Streptophyta; class Polypodiopsida; order Polypodiales; family Pteridaceae; genus Ceratopteris; species Ceratopteris richardii. The sequence goes on along the minus strand of CM035417.1, from coordinate 43,034,096 downwards.
ATTTAGCAAGTAAACCTTTACCCTCGATATTTTAGGACTGTTGCAGACTTCGACCAGTGATCACTTCGATGGACTTTTCTCTGAAATGGCTGCATAGAATCCCAACAAATTTTAACAGCATGTAGACAAGTGTGGGCTGGCTCCAACAAGCTATCGATCTTTGAATTTGGTGAAGAAATGAGTGAGATATGATCTCCACAAGTTGATAGACTTTCAGACACTATGTCAGAGAACTCAGAAATGAACAATGTAGATATATGTATTACTGAACACTATTGTACAATTCCATAGGCATGAAGATCATTTCATAATGGTGTAGATAGGTGTGGGCTAGAGTAAAGGCCTCACACACTTCAGAAACTGATAATGAGAAGCTCGGAAAGTGACTCTTCTATCAGCGACTTTTTGAGTTGACCTTTTATAGTGGTTGAGTTCAAAATTTGAATTTGAATTCAAACTTTGGCTCTCTATAATCATGCTCCTACATCCTAGGAGATATTCTCTCTAATTGATTTATGCTTTTCAACTAATAAAATCCACGACTCCCTTGGGTAGGTGGTTACAAAGATTCCAAGTCAAAATGTGACTTTTACAAAAGGATAAAGTGGTAATTAACCACTAGCATTGATTCCTATGCATCTTCATATGTGTATGAGCTACAAGCCAAATGTGTAGGCTTGTGAATTGCACCAACAGCTCCCCCTCAAGTCAAACATTTTGGCTTGGTATTCATCTTTAGTCTTCATGTATATCCTACAATCCAATCATTGATTTGAACCTGCAAAGCTTGGTGCTATCCAATGATTTAGTTAACAAATATGCACACTGCATGTTGGTAGATACATATGTTAGTTGAATGCCCTTGCTTAATAGCTTCTCTCTCACATAATGGTAATGGACCTCTATATGCTTGGTCCTGGATAGGATTAGCTGCAAGGTGAAGTGAGCTTGTATTATCTCCAAAGATCAATGGTGAGCTAGTATACAAACCCAATTCTGTATACAGTAATTTGATCCATATGGCTTCTTGAGTGGCATTTGCCAATCCTCTATACTCTGCCTCTGTAGAAGATAAAGCAACAGTAGGTTGCTTCTTTGAAGACCATGATATTGGTTTATCACCTGCAAATGTATCCTAAAGTGCTTCTCCTATCATCTTTACATCATGCCCAGTCAGCATCTGAATAGATCTTAATGTCCAAGTCTGATGTGTAAGGAAAATACAAACCATGATGTTAAGTGCCTTTGAGATACTTTTGAATTCTTTTGGCAGCTTCTAAGTGTGGTACCCTTGGCTTGTGCATGAACTGACTTAGCACACTAACTCCATATGCAATATCAATCCTTGTTAAGGTAGCATAGTTCAAGCTTCCAACTATACTTTGGTAACCTGTAATATCATCAATTTCATCACCGTCATGGGCACTTAGTTTTAGGTGTACCTCCATTGGAGTAATTGCAACTTTGGCATCCTGCAAATGAAATTTCTTCAACATATCTTGTATGTACTTTTTTTGAGTAATGGAGATTCCAGAGTTAGTATAAACTAACTCAAGTCCAAGAAAATACTTTAGTAGACCAAGATCACTGATCTTGAACTCCTTCATCATGTGATTCTTGATTTGTCTGATTCCATTGACATCATTATCTGTAAGTATGATATCATCAACATATACACATAGGTATATTACCTCTGAATTACTTCTCTTGTTGAATAGAGAAGTGTCTACCTTGCTCATGACAGAACCTTGGTCTTGACGGTATGTGGTCAACCTGTGATTCCATGCCCTAGGAGCCTGTTTTAATCCATAAAGAGCTTTATTCAATTTACACACATATGTTACCTTGTTTGGATCCTCATAGCCAGGAGGTTGTGACATATATACCTCCTCTGAAATCCATCCATTCAAAAAGGCATTTTTTACATCCAATTGATACATGTTCCAATTTTTAGATGTAGCCACACTCACCAACACCCTGATGGTTGGCATCTTGGCCATAGGTGAGAATGTTTCTTCATAGTCAATGCCTTGGGTTGGTGAAAAACCCTTGGCCACCAATCTCGCTTTGTACCTGTTTATTGACCCATCAGAATTTCTTTTGAGTTTATAGATCCATCTCAATCCAATTTACCTTCATGGACTCTTTCTTTGGTACTAGTTCCCATGTGTCACTTTCTTTGAGTGCTTCAATCTCCTCATCCATAGCTTCTTTCCATTCTATCTGAGTTTTTGCTTCTTCATATGATCCTGGTTCTTCAATTGACAAGTCTTTGGCAAGATAAACAGAATGTTTAGTAACAAGAGAGGTATCATACCCATATCTGATAGTCTTTTTGCTCTCCCTTTGTGATCTTCTGATTGATCGATTTGAAGATTCAGGTATGTCTTCAAGTTTCTTCATCTTGACTTTGCCTCTGGACTTCCATGCCTTGAATTGTTCAAGATTGATAATGTCTTCATCATCTGAAGTGGTGTCTTCATTCTGAGTAGGTTCCTCCTTACCAAGACTTGGAAACTCCTCCTCCAAGTCATAGGGTAGTTTAAACTTCCTGCATTCATTCTCATACCAAGAATCATTTTCATCAAAGACAACATCTCTACTAACCATGAATCTCTTATTTGAAGGGTTGTAGAACCTGTACCCCTTCTCATTTAGATCATATCCAATAAAGATACATTTCTCAGCTTTCGGGTCTAGCTTACCTCTTATCTAAGAAGGAATGTGTACATATGCTACACATCCAAATATCCTGCAATGATCAAGTGAGGGTCTCTTCCCATGCCATGCCTCATAAGGAGTCATCCTATCAAGGGACTTAGGTGGTAACCTATTTATGAGGTAAGTGGCAGTAGAAACACTCTCTGCCCATAGGTAGTTAGGGAATTTCTTTTCATTTAGCATTGACCTAGCTGTTTCAACAGTCAACCTATTTCTTCTCTCAACTACCCCATTCTGTTCAGGAGTATACCTTGTGGTGATTTCTCTCTTGATTCCTCTGTCCTGCAAGAAAGCTTCAAACTCATTGGAGAAGTACTAACCGCCTCCATCTAACCTTAGCCTCTTTAGATTCTTTCCTATCTGATTCTCAACAAGTGCAAGATACTTTTTAAAACAGTTGAACACTTCATCTTTGTGCTTCATAAAGTACAATACAGTCCACCTGCTATAAAAAATACATAGTACCTTGATCCTTAGATTGAAGGGTCTTTGCTTGGTCCCCATACATTTGTATGGACAAGTTCTAGGTAGTCCTCATGCATGTAGCCTTTCCTTGAGAAGGGTAACTTGTGAGACTTCCCAAACTGACAAGCACCACATTTATATATCATGTGTTGTTTGGAAACATTGGGTATTCCAATCACACATTGATCCCTGCATATTTTTTTCAAGGTTCTTTCTCCTACATGCCCTAATCTCTTATGCCAAATTTTAAGCTCTGAAAGTGTTTGATCTTTATAACTGTAGAGTGCAATATTCTTTGTATCTTCTAGCTCAAAAGTAAAAATTCTACCTATCTTTTCTCCTTTAGCAATTCTCTTTAACCCTTGCTTGGGATCTTCCACAAATGCTCCAAATTGATTGAATCTAACCTGCAAACCTTTCTCCACAATCTGTCCAACACTCATCAAGTTTTTTGTAATGGTTGGTACATATAGTACCCTAGTCAACAGGTTCTGATTTCCATCACAAGTCTTAACATTTCCAACTTTAACTACTAAGTGCTTAGTGTCATCACCTGTGTTGGGAAAGATGGATGGAAACTCCAAGAGATTGAGTAGGTATTGCCAAATCCTACTTTGTATTCTTTAGAGTTGATAAGTGGACCTCCTTAGCTTTCTAATGACACCATAAAATGGCCTATGTACTTTGGAAATGATGTGTGTAAAGTTTGAATCAAAACAGATAGCTTTGAAATTGAAGATCTCAAGAAAACCTTCTACTTTTGTCTTGATACCTGCTAGATCTTTTGCTGAGTATGACCAGCACAATAGGAATTGGAAAATTCCTTTGAGGGGTATCTAATTAGCTTAACAAGCTAGCTATTCCAAGTGGAATGATATAAAAAGATTAACTATGTTAAAAGAAATCAATTTAGCAAGTAAACCTTTACCCTCGATTTTTTAGGACTGTTGCAGTCAATGACCAGTGATCACCTCTACAAGCTTTTCTCTGAAATGGCTGAATAGAATATCCTCACATTTTGACAGATATGTAGAAGCTTCGTGCTGAATCCAACAAGCTTTTTGACTGTGATATGCTCTCCACAAGTTGACAGACTTTCAAGTACCAATGGTGTAGATAGGTGTGGGCTAGAGTGTAGGCCTCACACACACTGAGAATTGACAGTAATGAGCTCGAGAATGATGAGTCCTAAGCACGACTTTTTTCATGCTTACTTTTATAATGAGTGAGTAAAAATTTGAATTCAAATTCAAACTTTTGGCTCCCTATGATCAAGCTCCTATATCCTAGGAGATATTCCTTCAATCAAATCTAACCTTTTTCCATGAATCCCTTTTGGTAGCTGTTTACAAAGATTCCAAGTCAAATCTAACTTTTACAAAGAGTAAAGTGGTAATTAACCACTAGCATTCGTTCCTATACTTCTCCAAGTATGTATGAACCTTAAGATATCCTTCAAGCCAAATGTGAAGGCTTGTGTCTTGCACCAACAGCTCCCCCTCAAGCCAAACATTTTGGCTTGGTCTTTATCTTCAGCCTTCATGTATATCCTGCAATCCAATCATTGGTTTGAACCTGCAAAGTTTGGTTCCATCTAAAGCTTTAGTCAACAAATATGCACACTGCATGTTGGTTGATACATAGGTTAGTTGAATATCTTTGCTTAATAACTTCTCTCTCACATAATGATAATGGACCTCTATATGTTTGGTCCTAGCATCATAGATAGGATTAGCTGCAAGGTGAAGTGAGTTTGTATTATCTCCAAAGATTATTGACGACCTAGTATATAAACCCAACTCTGTATACAATAGCTTGATCCATATGGCTTCTTGTGTGGCACTAGCCAGTCCTCTATACTCTGGTTCTGTAGAAGACAAAGCAACAATAGGTTGCTTCTTTGAAGACCATGAAATTGGCTTATCACCTGCAAATGAAATGTATCCAGAAGTGCTTCTCCAATCATCCTTACATCCTGCCCAATCTGCATCTGAATAGATCTTGATATCAATGTCTAAAGTGTAAGGGAAATACAAACCATGATTTTGTGTACGCTTGAGATACTTCAAGATTCTCTGGGCAGCCTCAAAGTGAGGTATCCTTGGCTTGTGCATAAACTAACTTAGCACACTAACTCCATATGCAATGTCTATCCTTGTTAAGGTATCATAGTTTAAGCTACCCACCATGCTTTGATAACCTATAATGTCATTAATTTCATCACCTTCATGTGCACTTAGTTTTAGATTTACCTCCATTGGAGTACTTGCAACTTTGGCATCCTACAAATGAAACTTCTTCAACATATCCTGTATGTATTTTTTATGAGTAATGTATATTCCAGAGTTAGTATAGACTAACTCAAGCACAAGAAAATACTTTAGTAGACCAATATCATTGATCTTGAACTCCTTCATCATCTGGCTCTTGATATGTCTGATTCCATTCACATCATTACCTGTAAGTATGATGTCGTTAACATAAACACATAGGTATATTACCTCTGAATCACTTCTCTTGATGAATAGAGAAGTATCTGCCTTGCTCATGACAAAACCTTGGTCTTGAAGGTAAGTGGTCAACCTATGATTCCATGCCCTAGATGCCTGCTTCAATCCATATAAGGCTTTATTCAATTTGCACACATATGATACCTTATTAGGGTTCTCATAGCCAGGAGGTTGTGACATATATACTTCCTCTGAAATCCATCCATTCAAGAAAGCATTTTTTACATCCAATTGGTACATGTTCCAATTTTTTGATGCAGCTATACTCACCAATACTCTGATAGTTGGCATCTTGGCCATAGGAGAGAATGTTTCTTCATAGTCAATGCCTTGGGTTTGTGCAAAACCTTTGGCTACCAATCTGGCTTTGTACCTGTTAATTGACCCATGAGAATTTCTTTTAAGTTTATAGATCCATCTGGATCCTATTACCTTCATAGAGTCCTTCTTTGGTACTAGTTTCCATGTGTCACTTTCCTTGAGTGCTTCAATCTCCTCATCCATAGCTTCCTTCCATTCTGTCTTGGTTATGGCTTCTTCATATGATCTTGGTTCTTCAATTGACAAATCTTTGGCAAGATAAATAGAGTGTTTAGTAACAAGAGATGTATCATACCCATATCTGATAGGTTTTTGCTCTCTCTTTGTGATCTTCTGATTGCCTGATTTGAAGATTCAGGTATGTCTTCAAGCTTCTTCATTTTGACTTTGCTCTTGGACTTCCATGCCTTGAACTCTTAAAGATTGATCATGTCTTCATCATGTGAATTTGATTCTTCATTCTGAGTAGGTTCCTCCTTAGCAAGACTTGGAAACTCCTCTTCCAAGTCATAGGGTAGTTTAAACTTCCTGCATACCAAGAATCATTTTCATCAAAGACAACATCTCTACTAACCATGAATCCCTTATTGGAAGGGTTATAAAACATGTACCCTTTCTGATTTAAATCATATCCAATAAAGATGCACTTTTTTGCCTTAGGGTCTAGCTTACCTCTTATCTGAGAGGGAATGTGTACATATGCTACACATCCAAATATCCTGCAATGGTCAAATGAGGGTCTCTTCCCATCCCATGCTTCATAGGGTGTCATCCCATCAAGGGACTTAGATGGTAACCTGTTTATGAGGTAAGTGGCTGTGGAAACACTCTCTGCCCATAGATAGTTAGGCAACCTTTTTTCATTCAACATAGACCTAGCTATCTCAACAATCAACCTATTTCTTCTCTCAGCTACCCCATTCTGTTCAGGAGTATACCTTGTAGTGGTTTCTCTCTTAATGCCTCTATCCTGCAAGAAGTCTTCAAACTCATTGGAGAAGTACTCACCTCCTCCATCTGACCGTAGTCTCTTCAAATTTTTTCCTTTCGGATTCTCAACAAGTGCAAGATATTTTTTAAAACAATTAAACACTTCATCCTTGTGCTTCATGAAGTACAATACACTCCACCTGCTATAATCATCAATAAAAGATACATAGTACCTTGATCCTGATATTGAGGGGTCTTTGCTTGGTCCCCATACATCTGTATGGACAAGTTCTAGGTAGTCTTCATGCATGTAGCCTTTCCTTGAGAAGGGTAACCTGTGAGACTTCCCAAATTGACAAGCACTACATTTATATATCATGTGTTGTTTGGAAACATTGGGTATTCCAATTACACATTGATCCTTGCATATCTGTTTCAAGGTTCTTTCTCCTACCTTTCTCCACAATCTGTCCAACACTCATCAGATTTTTGGTAATGGTTGGTACATAGAGTACCCTACTCAACAAGTTTTGATTTCCATCACAAGTCTTAACATTTCCAACTTTAACTACTGAGTGCTTGGTATCATCACCTGTTTGTACTTGATGCTTACCTTTTGGTTCCTCAAGATCAAAGAGTAGTGCTACATTGCCAGCCACATGATTTGAGCATCCAGAGTCAATGTAGAATAGGTGATCATCATTTGTACCTGGCTTTGAAGTCATGTTCATGATCAGAAGAGAATCATCCTGCTCTTCTGTATAGTTGTTGTAGTCCTTTCTGGATTTGAATCCTCCTTGGTAGTTGCCATTGTAGTTGTTGTTGAAATTGTTGTTGTAGTTGTTGTTGTAGCCTTGGTGATGGTTGAATCTACCTCTTGACTGTGAGTATCCACCTCTTTGGTATCCTCTTCCTCTTTGATTTTTGTAGTTCCTGAAACACTCATCTGTAGTACGATTTGATAAACCACAAATGTTGCATGGTGAGGAGTTATAGGATCTCCCCCTACCTTGCTTACCTCCTTTGCCCCTTCCTCTTGATTATCTACCTCTCCCTACATAGTTAGCTTGGGAGGTAGAGCCTTCATCTTCTCCTTTCTTGTTCTTGCCTTTATCTTTAGCTTTACCTTTATCAGTGTATAGGGCAGAAGAGTTATTACCTTTGGATGTATCTCCATTCTTGCTGAGTTTTGCTTCATGAGTGAATAATTGCCCCATGAGAGTGGTAAGGTCTAGAATCTACATGTCCATGTAAAGGTCCATGGTAGTGGTGAAGCTTTTCCATTTGTCATCAGCTTTTATCCCATTGATTACTTGCCTTATAATCTGCTCTTCTTCAATCTCTTCTCCTATGCTTGCTAACTGATCTGCTACATCTTTAATCTTGGTCACAAACTTTGAAACAACTTGCTTAGGTTGCATCCTTAATGTTGTGAATTCAATCCACAACTGATTTTTTCTAGCCCTTGTGTTGGAAGAAAAATAAGATGACAAGGTTTCCCAAGTCTCTTGGGATGTCTTATAGTTCCTAATATGTGGCAAAAGAAAATCAGAGATGGATTTGAGTAAATAAGACCTTGCTAATGCATCTTTAGCACACCATGTGTTGAGCTTTTCATGTTCTTCCTTTGTTGGCAATCCTCTTGTTTTGAATGAGGGCAATTCCTCATCTCCTGAGATGTATCCATAGAGACTCCTTCCTTGTAGGTATGTCTTCATCCTTAGAGACCATGCCTGATAGTTGTTCCTGTCCAATTTATCAATAAATGAAGGAAAACCATCTCCCATTTTACCTTAGTTTGTTATGATACCACTGTTGGGAAAGATGGATGGACACTCCAAGAGATTGAGTAGGTACTGCCAAATCCTACTTTGTACCTGCCCTTGTATTCTTCAGAGTTGATAAGTGGACCTTCTTAGCTTTCTAATGACACCATAAAATGGCCTATGTACTTTGGAAATGATGTGTGTAAAGTTTGAATCAAAACAGATAGCTTTGAAATTGAAGATCTCAAGAAAACCTTCTATTTTTGTCTTGATACCTGCTGGATCTTTTGCTCAGTATGACAAGCACAGTAGGAATTGAAAAATTCCTTTTAGAGGTATCTAATTAGCTTAAAAGTCTAACTATTCCAAGTGGAATGATATAAAAAGATTAATTATGCTAAGAGAAATTGATTTAGCAAGTAGACCTTTACCTCCAATTTTTTAGGACTGTTGCAGTCAATGACCAGTGATCACCTCGACCAGCTTTTCTCTTAAATGGCTGAATACAATTTGCTCAAATTTTGATAGTATGTAGACAAATTCAAGCTGAATCCACTAAGATTTAGATCTTTGAACTTGGTGAAGAAGTGACTGAGATATGCTCTCCACAAGTTGACTGACTTTCAACTATGAGAGTGGACTCAAAATTGAACAATGAAGATATATGTATTAATGGACACTTGTATACAAATCCATTGGCGTGAAGATCATTGCCTAATGGTGTAGATAGGTGTGGGCTAGAGTGTAGGCCTCACACACACTCAGAATTGACAGTAATGAGCTCGGGAATGATAAGTCTTAACTGCGACTTTTTTCATGCTTACTTCTATAACGAGTGAGTAAAAATTTGAATTCAAATTCAAACTTTTGGCTCCCTATGATCAAGCTCCTATATCCTAGGAGATATTCCTTCAATCAAATCTAACCTTTTTCCACGAATTCCTTTTGGTAGGTGTTTACAAAGGTTCCAAGTCAAATCTGACTTTTACAAAGAGTAAAGTGGTAATTAACCACTAGCATTGGTTCCTATACTTCTCCAAGTATGTATGAACCTTAAGATATCCTTGAAGCCAAATGTGTAGGCTTGTGTCTTGCACCAACAACCTCTTTGTACTTGATCCTTACCTCTTGGTTCTTCAAGGTCAGAGAGTAGAGTTACATTTCCAGCCACATGATTTGAGCATCCTGACTCAATGTAGAAGAGATGGTCATCATTTGTACCTGGTTTTGAAGTCATGTTCATAATCAGAAGAGAATCATCATGTTCTTCTGTATAGTTGTTGTAGTCCTTCCTGTATTTGAATCCTCCTTGGTAGTTGCCATTGTAGTTGTTGTTGTACCCTGGATGATGGTTGGATCAGCCTCTTGACTATGAGTATCCACTTCTTTGATATCCTCTTCCTCTCTGATTCTTGTAGTTCCTAAAACACTCATCTGTACTATGATTTGATAAACCAGAAATGTTCTCTCTAAAATAGCTGAATAGAAATCCTTCAAATTTTGACAGCATGTAGAAAAACTTTGAGCTGGTTCCAATAAGCTATAGCTCTTTGAATTTGGTGAAGAAATGAGTGAGATATGATCTCCACAAGTTGATAGACTTTCAGACACTATGTCAAAGAACTCAGAAATGAACAATGTAGATATATGTATTAATGAACATTGTTGTACAATGCCATAGGTGTGAAGACCATTGCCTAATGGTGTAGATAGGTGTGGGCTAGAGTATAAGACTCACACACTTCAGAAACTGATAATGAGAAGCTCAGAAAGTGACTCTTCTATCTGCGACTTTTTGAGTTGATCTTTTATAGTGGTTGAGTTCAGAATTTGAATTTGAATTCAAACTTTGGCTCTCTATAATCATGCTCCTACATCCTAGGAGATATTCACTCTAATTGATTTATGCTTTTCAACAAATAAAATCCACGACTCCCTTGGGTAGGTGGTTACAAAGATTCCAAGTCAAAATGTGACTTTTACAAAAGGCTGAAGTGGTAATTAACCACTAGCATTTATTCCTATGCATCTTGATATGTGTATGAGCTACAAGCCAAATGTGTAGGCTTGTGAATTGCACCAACATTCTGGAGGTTGTGGGGGGAGGTTGTGGGGGGTGTGGGAGGTTGTGGGTGGGAATAGGGGGAGGTTGTGGGGGGTGTGGGAGGTTGTGGGTGGGAATAAGGGGAGGTTGTGGCTATACACTTGTCTGTTGTATTCAAAAGTTGCAGTGAGCACGAAACTTGCTTTCTGATTTCAAATTGGAACTGCAACTCTGCCGGCTGGATGGATAGCAGCTCGGTAGGCTTGGCCGGCGAGAATTATTGGAACGAATCCTATCTCAAAAGATCCGGGAATCCTCCTACTATCAAGGAGTGCGAGCCATCCGATCACGCAAGAATTTTGAGTATTTATTATTATTATTATTATTATTATTATTATTATTATTATCTTTTTCCTTCTGGTCGCGGTCAACGCGTTGCAGCCTAGAGGGATGGGCGGATCGGGAGGGGTTGGGGGGCTATGGGGGACTAGGGGTGGGGGTGGGCTGTGGACTGTGGGTGGATGGCGAGGGGATAGCAGGGGCAGAGCAGCTGGGATAGGAAGGCAGGAGCAGCGAGGATAGGCGGGAGGGGAGAGGAGGGGATGGCGGGGGCAACGTGGATAAGCGAGAGGGGAGAGGAGGGGACGATGGGGCAACAGGGATAGCAGATGGCGGGGGGCAACGGGGATAAGCAGGAGGAGAGAGGAGGGATAGGTGGGGGCGGGGGAGAGAGGGACTAGCAATAGGGGTTGCGAGGGGAGAGAGAGAGAGAGAGAGAGAGAGAGAGAGAGAGAGAGAGAGAGAGAGAAATGCCACGAGACAAAAAATGATATGGTTATATACATATATATACACATTGCACACACATGCACACACACATACATACACACACACACACACACACACATATATATATATATATATATATATATATATATATATATATATATATATATATATATATATATATATATTTATAATATATCAATTTAATATAATTTTTAATGTACTTGTTACTTTCAAAAGAATTCATTTGTTTTATCTTTTAATCTAATTCTCAATATGTTTATAAAACTAAGATAATCAAATAACATTTTCATAATATTAAGGTCAATCTTCTTTTTCATGGAAGTTCCATCGATGAACCAGTTTTTAAATCTATAATAATATGC
>CM035417.1:42964835-42997167 GCA_020310875.1 Ceratopteris richardii | reverse complement strand
ATGGTTTCTTGGTATCATTTGGAAGCTCAAGGAGTCTACTAAGGATTCCTGGAATCAAAGAAGGGCAGGTGTGAAGCAGGTCTAGCAGCACCAACTCAGTTCTTGAGTGCATCCAATCATCACTCCCAACAAGATAATGTCGGAACTTCTGAAGAGCAAATACGATAGCCAAACCTTCTCTTTCCGTTGTACTGTAATTTCTTTCAGCTTGGTTGAGTAGTCTGCTTGCATAAGAGATAGGTCTATCCACTTTGTGAGATGATGGTTGAGCTAGAACTGCACCAACAGCATGGAGACTAGCACATCTGTATGCACATGAAATTCCAATGACCAATTAGGAACATTTAAAAGTGAGCAGTACATAGCCTCAACTTTAGTTCACAAAATGCTTTGTCAGCTTCAGCACTCCATGAGAAAGGGATCTTTTGCTGGTAAGCCTTGACAAGGGCTTAGCAATTTCCGAATACATCCTAATGAATCTTCTGTGATACCCTGCATGGCCCAAGAAACTTTGCACTTCCTTTGGGCTTTGTGGAATTGGCATGGAAAGAATAGCTGTAACCTTTGCAGGGTCAACAGTTATACCTTCAGCAATACTATGTGACCAAGAAGAGTGCCCTTAGTGACCAAAAAGTGACATTTATCAGGATTCAATTTCAAACCTGTTTTGAGACATTGCTCAAAAATTTCTTTTAGATTTTCCAAATGATCATGGAAATCTTAAACTGCTGCCCTTCTATCTGTACCTGAAAATACTGAAAAGTCATCCATGAAAATGCGTTGAAAGGTTGTTAACCATTTGCCCAATATCAGATACATCGTTCTATTAAATGAAGCCGGTGCATTCTTCAAACCAAAAGCCACTCAAGTATAGACATAAGTGCCCCAGGGAGTGACAAAGGCTGTTTTGTCCCTATCATCAGGATGGATCACTATCTGATTGTAGCCACTAAAACCATCCAAGAAACTATACAGAGTGTGACCAGCTACCTCTTCAAGTACTTGCTCTATGAAGGGCTGAGGAAATCCATCTTGAATAGTCACTTTACTCAAAGCACTAAAATCAACACATACTATTATTTTTCCGCTATTTTTCTTGGGCACTATAACCATAGAGGAAAGCCACCTTGAATGTTCTACTGGCACAATTATACCTGCTTCCTCTAGTTTTGTAATCTCTGCCTTTACCGCCTCTTCATACTTCGGATTGAGTCGATATGGCCTACTTCTTACTGGCGCGGCTCCCTCAACTAAGGGTATGCGATGTAACCCAAGCTCTTCTGGTATTCCTGTTAAATCTTTATAGGACCATGCGAAGACACTTTTGTAAGTAAAAAGCAAATAAGTTACCTTCTGTAGCAAGGGAGGATAATGCCACAACCAGGATGCCAAATGGACCATTTGAGGGTTCTCTTCATCCCCTAAATTTACTTCTTGAACCAATGTTTCAGGACTGGTCTTGCTTGAGAAATCATCTCCACTATATGCAGGAGTGGATTTTAATTTATATTCTGCAACATGTTCTTTTCATCCAACCTTGAGGTATATCTGCAAAAGGGAGATCTTCTCTGTTCTTAGGTTCATAATCTTCCCTCTCTGATACTTTATCTAGGCTGCTTCCTCAAGGCTTGTTCTTTCCTGCAATTGCTCATTCTCCAACACCTTGTGGTCTTCATTGCCCTTTCCTGTAATTACCTTATCTTCAACTTCTTCCTCAATTTCATTAATCTCCACTATGCAACACTCTGCACTTCCCATCATCCAATTTAACAATGTATCCTCTTCTTGGGGTAAAGAGGGCATTACCTGAGTGTCCACAGTATATCCAGTAGTTTTTCCTGAGTCGAATCCTTCTTCCAAATGTAGTTGCAGTTGGCTATTGGTATTTGTTGAAATCCATAGTTTATTTTTTCCCCCAATCTTGCAAAGCTTTTGCTTGTCTCAGCCAAGGTCTCCCCAGGAGCAAAGGATAGGAAGTCTCCTGTGGAAGTGCAATAACAACAAAATCCAACACAAAGTGGCAACCCTGTACTACCATCAATACCTTCTCAATAATGCCCAGTGGCGCAACCCGATGTTGATCTGCCAATGTAACCACACTCATCCTTCACTCTTCCCGAGGCATTTCTCAGTAAATATCTGAGTGTGTGAGTACTACACCATAGCCTACACATCTGAGTACCATTGAGCATCACATTCTATGCCAATGGGAATGTACAATCAATAGAATTAATACATAGCATTACATTCATAATCTCTGGTTTCTCTGAGTGACCATCTTCAACTCTGTCAACTTCCAAGAGGCATATCTCAAGATCTACTGAACCAAATTGGATGATTCAAAGTGCATTGAATTCAGCTCAAAGTCTAATATACACTTACAAAATTTCAAGGCCATTGGATCAACCATTACAGAGAAATCTCAGTCGAGGTGCTCACTGGTCTGTGACTATAAGTCTCCTAAAAAGTCGGGGGTGTACCTTATTTTGCTAAAGTGATTTCTCTGAGTGTGGTTTATCATTTCCTTTCATTCCACTTGCAAATGGTAGCTTACTAAGCTATTAGAATATCTCTAGAAGGAATTTTGCTAATTGTAACGACACTGGTCACACTGAGCATAACACTGAGCATGTGTCAATACAAAAATAGCAAGTTTTTCAGGATTTTGAAGTCACAAGTAGTCTGTCTTGATTTGATCATTACTTATAACATTTGCAAAGCACATATATGGTTTCTTGGTATCATTTGGAAGCTCAAGGAGTCTACTAAGCATTCCTGGAATCAAACAAGGGCAGGTGTGAAGCAGGTCTAGCAGCACCAACTCAGTTCTTGAGTGCATCCAATCATCACTCCCAACACCTAAGGCTTGCTTGCGGGCTCAAATAGCTACACCAAGGCCGCAACCGGTACAACATGTTTCACTCACTCGAACATCTGAGGCCCAGTCTTATGCATCACACACGGACACATATTCTCCCATGAGCACTAGTAGAATCACTTGTAAATGGGTCCCTAAAAAGCCTCATCTTCAAGCAGATACCCCTATCAAACTCTTCAGAGTCTCCACAAAATCAAGATCAAAGCCCATCCACTGCATTTGGCAACCTAAAACTTGTAATAAACCCCCGGACCCCAGTTGTAAATCCATGCCCACCTACTAACTACGTCACTCTCACACTACATCATTCCAGTTAGTTCTTAGGTCCAACCAATTCCTAACTACACACACAAGCACCGAGCACTTATTAACCTACTAATCTCTCCCGAACCTCATGATAATGTTGTAATGGGGACAAAAACGGTTCTAACTTGTCCTTTACAATGTTAACACATGTTTCTATATTCTCACAGAATTAGGAGGCAAGAAGTAACATGGCAGAAGCGACAGGTCCGAGCTCACAAGTAGGAATACTTACTGCAGGAATCGATGTGGATAGTCTACCTGTGGATGTGCCACCAACTGAACGACCTGTGGAGCTGCAACACCTTCAGCAGATCCCGGTACCGGATCCACCCACAGGGATCACAGAAAGAGTCCATGCCAATTCTCATTGGTTCAATGGCATGCCAGGTCCATTAGGAGAGGCCAAGTATATATGGGAGTCTAAGTGCGAGTATGACATATCATGGGTTCGATTCCAATTTTTCTCCAAGGAGTTTGAGACTCTACAGAACACCGAGGATCTCCAGACCATATGGCAACATGCAGGGCTAGCAGAATACTTTGAAGCACCACTACCTAAACCGGATCTCCTCCGATGCTATTATTTGGTCTCCACATTACAAGCTAATGAAGAAAAGGACAAACCAGGATCATTTGTTCTTCCTTCCTTGCTGGGCAACAACGAGTTAAAGAGGTTTGAACTTACTGTGGAGTTGGTGAGCGCTGCTTTGAATATGCACGGCACACATGTACCTTCTGAGAAGGATGCTCTCGTTCCTACTAACATGAAGGATAGGAAACTATTGAAGCTTAAAGACATGGCAGCACTCACACCAAACGTGTCCATCCCTCTCCGTATGTGCATGCAACATTTTGCTTTCCCCGGCCAAGACTGCTTCACACAACCACACAAAAGAATCTGGTTCGCTCTCTACTTAGCGGAGGCAGGTGCGTTACCAATTAAGCTGCCGGTATGGATTATAGATCAATTGTATGAAGCAAATAAAAGGTCTTCTAGGAAATTAGTGGTGAACGGTTGTTGTGCAATCACACGCATTATTTACCGGTGCCTAGCATACGATGTTCCCATTGAACGTGCCTTAACTTGGGCACAATTACAAATGTTTAAGAAGCTCAAGACGTCCACACATCAATCCAAGCGCATGAGGGGTGCGATCCCTTGTGTCCAGACAAGGGAAGTTTTGACTACTCCTGAAGTATCGCCACGAGGCGAGACCACTGTACCTCCCTTTACCATTAGGATACCCAGGTCTGGATCTCAAACTACGACACAAGCTACCCCTTCAGCTCCTCCTGCTCCATCTGAATTTGAATTTGCTACAACTAGAGATGCTGAAGGAATGGATCCCCAGGACTTCGAAGCATTCTTACAAAGTACACAACTCTCTGATGTAGAGTTTTATTCAGATGTAGAAGAACAAGGCACATCTTCACAAAGAAGAAGAAAATCTACAGACGACCGCCATGTACATTGGAGTGACACTCAGCAAGGTCAACAACAAGGACACCTAGAAGAAGAAGGAGCATATGAAGAGGAGACCACTGAAGCCCCAGCCTATACAGCAGAACTCCGAAGGCTATATCAAATTATGGAATGAGTGCGATCGCAACAACTGCTCACCGAACAGAGCAGTAGAGTACTCATGACTCAGCTGTTGGAAGAAGCAGGAGTTGACTCAGAATATAGTGAAGGTCTCTTATTGATGGCAGAAACATATGGGGTAGTAGAAGCAGTGCGGACCGCCATTAGGAGGTCTCCAGTTCAATATGATCCACGAAGATTCCAGACACGACCACGCTCAGGTAAGAATATCCAGATCCCCATTACAACGGCAGAAGGGCCAATTATTACATCCGAACCCATCAGGACAACCTCCCAAGCAACAAAAACTGCTAGCCAAGAGCACCCAGTCACCCATGAGGAATCCACCGAGCCACTACCACCCACACCCCATGAGAAATCACCTCGACCACTCAACCCACCGAACGAACCTTCATCTTCCGTACTCCCATCTCTAGTTCAACCCTATTCTCCACCTCTAATAACCCAATCTATGAAGCAACCCCCATCACTACACAATCCACCGAATCGCTCATAGAGCCTGCCCTAGGACAACCATCCCCCATGCCCTCAGCCATAGGTCATCCTGACCCTAGATCCATATCATGGGTTTCCCTGCTACCACGCAAACCCTTCATGCCCTCCTCAACTCTACAACCTCAACCCTCGACCTCCATCTCTCCACTTCTCCAATCCCTCCATAACTTCCTTGCTAGAACTTTTCAACCCAGGTCTCAACCATTCCCTTTATTTTCAGCTCCCCACCCCACTTCTCATCTATTCACCACTTTCACACACACACCACCTACCATTCCAATGTATATGGTAGACCCCACACTCGCACCCACTCCTGAAAGTATGGACATTTCACCACCCACGGCACTTCCCCCTCCCCCCACGCTTCCACCTCCTCCCATTCCCCCTCCACCAATTTCACCCACACACACGTCTTCAATAGACACATCATTCACTCTTCCCCTTCCCCAATTCCCTTCCCATGCATCTTCCATTGTAAACACCACCCCCTCATCTATAGGAAATGCATTGGACACCATGCTAGCTTGTATATCAAACTTAAGGACAGATTACAATCAGCTCCAGCAACAGAGTGAACGCCTGCAAGAGCACTCGGAGGCACTACAACACCACCTTGCTGCACTAGAGGAGGAAAATGCTCGCCTCCACACACAATTCCAAAATCTCCAAGAGGCTTGTAGCATATTGGAGGTACAGTTACAGAACACAGATCAGGAAGCAATACAAGTGGTAGAAGGTCATCTACGGACACAACTGGAACGCAATTCAATGCTTCAGCGAAATATGGCCCTACTCAAGCGACATCTTGCTGCCGCTCATGAAGAGAATCGACGCATGCACTTACAAAATCAGGAAAACCTAGAAGCAGCTATCGAAAGCACACCTGGGGCACCCATCAGCCCATCAAAGTTTCAAGCAGTGACCCCCGACAATATCAAGATCATATTGGAAGACTATGCCATGCTGCTTGAAGCACATGACCTGCTATCAGAGGAA
Source organism: Ceratopteris richardii (assembly GCA_020310875.1). NCBI lineage: Eukaryota > Viridiplantae > Streptophyta > Polypodiopsida > Polypodiales > Pteridaceae > Ceratopteris > Ceratopteris richardii. The sequence continues at coordinate 42,990,889 of CM035417.1, read as the reverse complement.
CTGGGTCAACTGAAGCAGAAACACCAAAAAGAAACAACAGCAGCCTCTCAAACCACCTCCTCCGCGGCTTCACTTCTCACAGACTCAGAGGCCTTAAAAGATCTCCAGAAATAGGTCACCGAATTGCAAGCACGTCTACTACAATATGAGAGACCACCTTCCCCTCCAGAGGCTCCCACCGACGAAGACGTAGTACAAATTCCTGTGGAACAGACATTTGAAGAAGAATACGACCCACAACCCTTCCTAGGAGGCCAACAAACGGAAGAAGCTCAAGACACATTCGAAGCACCACGGCCTCCATGGCTACGTCAAGTGGAGGAAATCGGGAGTTCTCACGAAGAGCGCACAGTAGTGCAAAATCAGGCCATGAGGGTCATAGAGGAAACTGTGCTACAATCTGCTTACTTCAAGAACCTGTCATCGAGACGCCTTATCCTCTCATCTGAACTCCAATACAGGCCTTATTATATTATCTTGGCTGATTATAATGCAGAAATACAGAGAGTCACGAGTAAGATTCCTACCTTTGCTACCCAATTTCAACCCGAAGACCTTCCTCCAGAGGTGCAAAAAGGCAAAATTCGTCAACCCACCTGGCGGCAGAAACTTCTAGAGACATATCCAGAAATGCTACGCACATGGAACAACGCGCCTTTACATCTCCTATACAATCCATGCTACGGTCCAGTTCCATGTCGCAGGTCTTGGAAGGCATTCAATATCAAAGTGCAGAACAACGCTGTCGGAGCGAAAGCGACGGTCGGTGGATCAGGGCGACCACCCAAAAATTACGGTGCACACGGGGTGCTTGGAGCAAGCTCAGGTTTGATGCAACTCAAAGAGAATTTGATTAGCTCAAGAGATATAAGTTCTGAATCAATGATGACCCAAAAATTCGAAGATTGCGAGAAATTTGATCATAGCTTCAAAAGCTTTAAAATCCAAGAACAAGGAATAGTGTTATAAAAAAAGACAAAACCTTTTTAGGTTTCTTTCTCAATCGATTAAGGGAAAATGTAAATTCCAAAAGATTCAGTCATATTTTCATTTCATCAATAGGTATCTGGAATATGAAGTTCACGTATAACTTTCAGATCAATAAGATTTTCTTTGATTTACTGTAGATAAGAGAAACATAGATGGCAGAGACTTCAAGTCATCATGAGCTACAAATTGTCATTTCTATGTTATCATTGCACAACATAATTTGCCTCGAGTACACACACGATGGGAAAAGGATGCATAAACAATCTAGTCTCGTGAACGACAAACCGATTTCATGCATCGAATAACACGCATTATCTTTTATACTCGGTTATAATTAGAAGAGACTTTCAGATGGAAGCCTTTAATCAATCTATGAGGATTAGAACATGTCATATAATGTTATTTTTATTCCTGGATTTCAATGTTTTTCTGCATGTTAAAACCGTGACTAGCGAGCGAGTACATCTCAAAATGTAAACATTAATCCGTCATATGATAGGAGTGTTGGTGTAAATCAAGCCTTCACACTTGGCTTTGATCTGTACCTTGAAGACTCAACATAAGGCTTGGAACATTGGAACGTTGAAGGATGTATTTACATGAACCATGAACCATAGGAACCAATGCTTAATTGGTTATTACTTTTTTATCCAATGTAAAAGTCAATATGACTTAAATCACTCATGTAATCACACCTACTAGTCTAAGTCGTGGAAAAAGCAGATGGTATGATAGAGAGAATATCTCCTTAAGTGTAGTGGAGAGATTGAAGGGAGCCAAAACTTGAATTCAAAATTCAAACTCATTCAAAACTCCTATAAAAAGTCTATGTAAAAAGTCGCGGCTCAGTTGCTCACTTCCCGAGACAATTCTGAGTCAATAATTGAGTGTGTGTGAGCTACACCATAGCCTACACCTCTGAGTACCATTGAGCATCACATTACATGCCAATGGGAATGTACAATCATTAGTGTTAATCAATATACATACATTCATAGTCTCTGTTTTCTCTGAGTGACTACCTTCAACTCTGTCAACTTCCAAGAGGCATATCTCAAGATCTACTGAACCAAATTGGATGATTCAAAGTGCATTGGATTCAGCTTAAAGTCTACTATACACCTACAAAGTTTCAAAGATATTGGATCTACCATCACAGAGAAATCTCAGTCGGAGTGCTCACTGGTCTGTGACTGTAAGTCTCCTAAAAAGTCGGGGGTACACCTTATTTTGCTAAAGTGATTTCTCTGAGTGTGGTTTATCATTTTCTTTCATTTCACTTGCAAATGGAAGCTTACTAAGCTAATTCAATATCCCTAGAAGGAATTTTGCTAATTGTAACTACACTGGTCACACTGAGCAGGTATCAAGACCAAAATAGAAAGTTTTCAAGTCTTGTGATTTCCAAAGTAGTCTGTTTTGATCAAGTAATTATTCAAACCTTCTCCAAAGTACATATAGCATATTTTGGTGTCATTTGGAAGCTCAAGGAGTCTACTAAGTATATCTGGAGTCAAAGGAGGGCAGGTGTGAAGCAGGTTTTGCAGCACCAGCTTGATCTTCTAAGTGTATCCAGCCATCACATCCAACAGTGGTATCAGAGCAAATAAGGTAATCATGGGTGATGGTTTCCCTTCCTTCATTGACAAATTGGACAGAAATAATTACCAGGCTTGGTCATTGAGAATGAAGACCTATCTACAAGGGAGAAGCTTGTATGGATACATTTCAGGAGATGAGGAGTTGCCCTCATTCAAGACCAGAGGCCTACCAACAAAGGATGAACATGAGAGGCTCAACCAATGGTGTGCAAAAGATGCTTTGGCAAGGTCATATCTTCTAAACTCTATTTCTGGTTTCCTTCTACCTCATATAAGGAATTGCAAGACTTCCCAAGAGACTTGGGAAACCTTGTCAACATACTTTTCATCAAGCACAAGGGCCAGAAAGAATCAACTATGGATTGAGTTTACAACTCTTAGGAAGCAATCAAAACAATGTGTCTCAGATTTTGTCACCAAAGTCAAAGACATTGCAGATCAACTTGCAAGTGTTGGAGAAGAAATTGAGGAAGAGCAGATAGTCAGACAAGTGATCAATGGACTAAAGGCAGATGACAAGTGGGAGAGCTTTACCACAACAATGGACTTGTACATGGACATCCAAGCACCTGATCTAACAACTCTGATTGGACAACTCTTTACACATGAATCAAAGATCACAAAGAATGGAGAGCAATCAGAAGGTAACAATCCCTCTGCCCTATATACTGATAAGAAGACTAAAGACAAGGGTAAAAGCAAGAAGGTTGATGAAGAAGGCTCTACCTCCCAAGCAAACTATGCAGGGAGAGGTAGATCATCTAGAGGTAGGGGCAGAGGAGGTAAGTCAGGTAGGGGGAGACCCTATAACCAATCTCCATGCAATATTTGTGGCTTGTCTAACCATACTACAGATGAATGCTACAAAAACTACAAGAACCAAAGAGGAAGAGGTCACCAAAGAGGAGGATACTCTCAAGGCAGAGGCAGATTCAACCAATCTCAAGGCTACCATGGCTACAACAATAATTACAACAATAACTACAATCACAATGGCAATTATCAAGGTGGATACAGGAATAGGAAGGATTACAACAATTATGCAGAGGAGCAAGATGATTCCTTGTTGATCACGAACATGACATCTAAATCAGGTATCAATGATGATCACTTATTCTATATTGATTCAGGTTGCTCTAACCATGTAGCTGGAAATGTTGCCTTACTCTCTGATTTGGAAGAACCCAAAGGCAAGCACCAAGTGCAGACAAGTGATGACACTAAACATTCAGTTGTTAAAGTAGGCAATGTCAAAACAAGTGATGGTAATCAGAATTTACTAAGCAGAGTGTTGTATGTTCCAACAATCACCAAGAATCTGATGAGTGTAGGTCAGATTGTTGAAAAAGGTCTACAGGTCAGGTTCACTCAACATGGTGCATATGTGGAGGATCCAAGACATGGATTCAGAAGGATAGCCAAGGGAGAGAAATCAGGTAGATTGTTTACCTTTGAACTTGAAGACACTAAGAATATTGCTTTGTACAACTATAAAGACCAAACCCTATCAGAATTGGAGATTTGGCACAAGAGATTAGGTCACATTGGAGAGAGGACCTTAAAGCAAATGAGTAGGGATCAATGTGTGCTTGGGATACCTAATGTATCCAAGCAACACATGATATACAAGTGTGGGGCTTGTCAATTTGGTAAGTCACACAGATTTCCTTATACCAAGAAAGGTTTTATGCATGAAGATTATCTGGAATTGGTGCATACAGATGTTTGGGGACCTAGCAAGGAGCCATCCATATCTGGATCAAGGTACTATGTGTCCTTTATTGATGACTATAGCAGGTGGACTGTCTTATACTTCATGAAACATAAAGATGAAGTATTTAATTGTTTCAAAAGGTATCTTGCATTAGTTGAAAACCAAACAGGTAGACATTTGAAGAGGATAAGGTTAGATGGTGGTGGAGAATACTTCTCCAATGACTTTGAAGATTTCTTGCAAGAAAGAGGCATCAAGAGGGAGATTACTACAAGGTATTCACCTGAACAAAATGGGGTAGTTGAAAGAAGGAATAGACTCATTGTAGAGACAGCTAGGTCTATGCTTAATGAGAAAAAATTGCCAAATTATCTTTGGGCAGAGAGTGTATCTACTGCCACATACTTAATCAACAGGTTGCCATCAAAGACACTTGATGGAATGACACCCTATGAGGCTTGGCATGGTAAGAGACCATCTCTAGATCATTGTAAAATCTTTGGGTGTGTTGCATATGTGCATATTCCCTCACAGGTAAGGGGAAAGCTAGACCCTAAGGCTGAAAAGTGTATCTTCATTGGTTATGATTTGAATCAGAAGGGATACAGATTCTACAACCCCTCAAACAAAGGCTTCAAGGTAAGCAGAGATGTCATATTTGATGAGAATGATTCATGGTATGAAAATGAGTGCAGGAAAGTTAGCCTACCTTATGATATGGAAGAAGACTTTCCAAAGCTTATCAGGCAAGAACCAATTCAGAAAGAGGATACAAGCTCAGATGATGAAGACACCATCAACATTGAAGAGTTCAAGGCTTGGAAATCCAAAGGGAAGATGAAGATGAAGCAACTAGAAGACAATCCAGAATCCTCAACTCAAGCTATGAGGAGATCTCAAAGAGAAAAGAAGAAACCTATTAGGTATGGGTATGATACTTCACTTGTAACCAAGCACTCTGTATATCTTGCAAAGGATATCTTGAATGAAGAACCAGGTACATTTGAAGAAGCAATTACTAAACCAGAATGGAAGGAAGCAATGGATGAAGAAATGGAGGCTCTCAAGGAGAGTGATACTTGGGATTTGGTACCAAAGAAGGACTCCATGAAAGTAATAGGATCGAGATGGATCTACAAACTCAAAAGAAACTCAGATGGTACAATAAACAGGTACAAAGCTAGGTTGGTAGCCAAAGGTTTTGCACAAACCCAAGGCATTGATTATGAGGAGACATTTTCTCCTGTGGCCAAGATGCCAACTATCAGAGTTATGGTGAGTATAGCTGCATCCAAGAATTGGAACATGTACCAATTGGATGTGAAGAATGCATTCTTGAATGGATGGATATCTGAAGACGTCTACATGTCACAACCACCTGGCTATGAAGATCCCAATAAGGTAAATCATGTTTGTAAATTGAAGAAGGATTGAAGCAGGCACCTAGAGCATGGAATTACAGGTTGACAACCTATCTCCTAGATCAAGGATTTGTGATGAGTAAAGCAGATACTTCATTGTTTATAAAGAGGAACAATTCAGAGGTAATATACTTGTGTGTCTATGTTGATGACATCATTATTACAGGAAATGATGTTCAGGGAATTAGACATATCAAAGGACAAATGATGAAGGAATTCAAGATCAATGATCTTGGATTATTGAAGTACTTTCTAGGACTTGAATTGGTCTACACAAATTCAGGTATCTTTATTACTCAGAAGAAGTACATTCAGGACATGGTCAAGAAGTTTAATTTGCAGGAAGCTAAAGTCTCAAACATTCCTATGGAGGTCAACCACAAACTCAGTGCACATGAAGGAGAAGAACTCAAGGATATTACAGGTTACCAAAGTTTGGTAGGTAGTCTAAATTATGCTACCTTAACCAGGATTGATATATCATATGGTGTTAGTGTACTTAGCCAATTTATGCACAAACCAAGAGTACCACATTTGGAGGCAGCCAAGAAGATAGTAAAGTACCTAAAGGGAACACAAAATCATGGTTTGTACTTTCCATATTCATCAGACATTGATATTAAGGTATACTCAGATGCAGATTGGGCAGGTTGCAAGGATGACAGGAGAAGTACATCTGGTTACATATGCTTTGCAGGTGATAAACCAATTTCTTGGTCATCCAAGAAACAACCCACAGTAGCTTTATCATCTACTGAGGCAGAATATAGAGGGCTAGCCAATGCCACTCAAGAAGCCATATGGTTGAAGCTATTATATTCAGAATTGGGCCTATACACAAGGCCACCAATCATATTTGGGGATAACACAAGTTCTCTTCATCTAGCAGCTAATCCAATTTATCATGCTAGGACAAAACACATAGAGGTTCACTACCACTATGTGAGGGAGAAGTTACTTAGCAAAGAAATTCAATTATCATATGTGTCTACTAATATACAATGTGCAGATTTGCTTACTAAAGCTCTGGATGGAAGCAAGCTATGCAGGTTTAGATCCATGATTGGATTGCAGGAAATAATTGAAGACTAGAGATGAAGACTTGAGCCAAAGTGTTTGGCTTGAGGGGGAGCTGTTGGTGTAAATCAAGCCTTCACACTTGGCTTTGATCTGTACCTTGAAGACTCAACATAAGGCTTGGAACATTGGAACCTTGAAGGATGTATTTACATGAACCATGAACCATAGGAACCAATGCTTAATTGGTTATTACTTTTTTATCCAATGTAAAAGTCAATATGACTTAAATCACTCATGTAATCACACCTACTAGTCTAAGTCGTGGAAAAAGCAGATGGTATGATAGAGAGAATATCTCCTTAAGTGTAGTGGAGAGATTGAAGGGAGCCAAAACTTGAATTCAAAATTCAAACTCATTCAAAACTCCTATAAAAAGTCTATGCAAAAAGTCGCGGCTCAGTTGCTCACTTCCCGAGACAATTCTGAGTCAATCATTGAGTGTGTGTGAGCTACACCATAGCCTACACCTCTGAGTACCATTGAGCATCACATTACATGCCAATGGGAATGTACAATCATTAGAGTTAATCAATATACATACATTCATAGTCTCTGTTTTCTCTGAGTGACTACCTTCAACTCTGTCAACTTCCAAGAGGCATATCTCAAGATCTACGGAACCAAATTGGATGATTCAAAGTGCATTGGACTCAGCTCAAAGTCTACCATACACCTACAAAGTTTCAAAGCTATTGGATCTACCATCACAGAGAAATATCAGTCGGAGTGCTCACTGGTCTGTGACTGTAAGTCTCCTAAAAAGTCGGGGGTACACCTTATTTTGCTAAAGTGATTTCTCTGAGTGTGGTTTATCATTTTCTTTCATTTCACTTGCAAATGGAAGCTTACTAAGCTAATTGAATATCCCTAGAAGGAATTTTGCTAATTGTAACTACACTGGTCACACTGAGCATAACACTGAGCAGGTATCAAGACCAAAATAGAAAGTTTTCAAGTCTTGTGATTTCCAAAGTAGTCTGTTTTGATCAAGTAATTATTCAAACCTTCTCCAAAGTACATATAGCATATTTTGGTGTCATTTGGAAGCTCAAGGAGTCTACTAAGTATATCTGGAGTCAAAGGAGGGCAGGTGTGAAGCAGGTTTTGCAGCACCAGCTTGATCTTCTAAGTGTATCCAGCCATCACATTCAACAAGGAGAATACTTATTTAAAATAAACAAAAGATCGCTGGTTGTAAGGAAAAAAACGATGTATACCTTATTTCTAATAACATCAGCTAAGCCTCTATACAATTTACATCTTGTTAATGGAAACGCTTGACAATGATCGCGCATCATCCTTACCTTCATCATACTGTTTATTGAAAACCACATAAATTTGGTCTTCAAAACCTGAAACATATATGCATCAGAAATATACAGACCTTTCACTGTAAATTTATAGAAATTACGAAAACCCTGGTAATAGTTTCCATCTTCTTGCAGCACAAACTTAAGTAAAAGTCCTTCCTTGATTCCAACCTATTGACTTTTCGGCAAAAGGGACAAACCCCTTCGTAAACACATTGAAGAACTGGAGATAAAACCTTATCATTTGCTTAGTTTTATTAAAGGAAACATAACTACATATTTGAACAGTGAATTGCGCAAGTAAATCAATGAACTGTTTAAGTGTATCAAACCTTTGTTGATTACATCAAACCGCGCAGTGACAGCAACACAACGTTTTATAAAGCTCCGTGTGACCAAAAGCTCGAGAAAGTTCTGATGGACCTTCTTGCACCTTTGTTGGCTGTCATATTCCTTCAATAAACTGTCTGAGTATCAAGTATTGCAGCCGCTTTATCTAACGAGCTCAAATGTTCTGATTCCCCCTTGAAGTTAGCAGCAAGTAGTTCGACCCCTTTTCACTGATTACCAAGCAGATATGCAAACATATTCCTCCTGTTTCCGTCAATGTTCTTGATGCATTGACCCTTTGTTACTCATCTCAGCACAAACGTTCGGATGAAGAGACATGTCGGATTTGAGAAGGATGATAAATTGATCACTAGAGGAGCTGCTAGTGATCGCCAGGCAAGAGATCTCCACTAATCCTCTTCTCCACTCGTTCCTCCTGTAGAAACTCCCCAAAAGGAAAGAAAATGCTCTGCTCTCTCATATGGCACCTTCTCTCTATCGAATGTCGAGTTCTCTCTCTTGCGCAACGTACTTGCAAAGAAGCAACCTTCCCTTAAAACATACCTTTTCTCTTGCTCGTCTGATTAGCTCTGATCAATTATGCTTTTTGAACCGATTCAGGAATCCCCTTTCTTCTCGTATCACATCAATTATAAATAGTGTATATGTAAACCGTACACAGAACTACAATTTTAGTATAAGAAATCAACAGTATAATTGTTCCAGCTAGCTACTGTAGAAATCTCGTGAAACTCAAATCACAATAGTATGAAAGGTATATGAAAACACCTCATCGTAGCAGATTAAAGAAACGAAATCATCCGCATGTTATTATGACACTTCTGTTTATTGACAAAAAATATAATATATGCAGATATGTTACATTTGTAATTCACCATTGTGGTACACGTTGGAGGCAGCATCCATTGAGCTCTGCGTCAGATTACTGCTGCCGTCATCTTTAATCATTGCCAGGAAGGAAACGCATGTATTGCCCTCCTCATGCGCAACGATGACAGATTCTCACTAGCAGCCGAGAGATTTCCACAGAGAGACGATGCCCCGTCTTCTCCTCAGCGCCTTGCCCCTGTGAACTGGCAACCCCAGCAACCTCCTCTAACAGCACTCAACGGATGCGGTTAATGCCCGAGAGCCCCTTCTTTCCGGCGGTCCAAGATATATAGATCTGCAAGTCAACTCAACTCGATGTCCTTCCACCCTTCTTTGTATGCGCAGCCAGTTATCTGCTGATTTTCCATGCAAGTTCTCAGTCGACTTCCTCGAAAGCTTCAGTTTGTTTTGTACATATTCCATCAATTCACCCGACTTTCCCATCAGTTTCAATCTTACTCTTATATTGATCACTTAACTCTTCACTTGCGCCTTGTGCGATTGCCAAAATAAAAGATATTTGATGGAGCTTTCAAATGCTTGACCAATGAGCTTCATTCTTTCTCTGACTTGACAAAACTCCCAATGATTGATAAATCGTCCAAACTTTTGAGCATATTGAAATAAGAAGTAAGCTTCTATAAGGCTTGTGTCATTCGAAAAATTTTCAGCCTTTGTCGAACGAAATCTCCCTTGTTCAATTGAACCCTTCAAAACTTATTCCATCAAATCCTAGAAAATGCATTAAGAATTCATTGAGTGTATGAATCCATTCTATCACAAAACAATTTATATCTTCATAAGTTCTTTAACTGATTGGGGAGAGAGAAATCTCTCCGACATCCACCCCCACCAAACCTGTGCATCCTCCGGATGCACCAAACAAGACCTGTTTTCTGCTTAGTAATAAAATCAATTCCATAGCAGAATATGTGCAAGGGTTTTAAAGTCAAAGTGCCTTATGCACGGCTGCGTAATTAGCCCTATTTATATGCACACTTTGAAAATGCATGTATAAAAATAATGGTGCAATCAATAAGAAAATAGCTTCTGATGACGAGGTTGGTGCACTCGCTCTCATACATAGCAATGTGATTATACATTCATCCTTACAGTCACTCGTATGTGCATGGGTTTAGATCAGATCGTGCCGAGATGCATGGTCATGTAGTGTGACCCTAATACATGCATACTTTATGTGCATTTTCAAAATTATGGTGCATAAGAGGTAAGAGCTTTTGATGAAGAGGTTTTCTATCTCCTATACTTAGAACTTTCTCACAGATTTCATAATGCATTTTACAATTTGATAATGGTGCAAATGAACGTGCACCTAAGGGCAAAAGTCAATATGTGTTCATACATAATTTAATGCATACTTGAAATGCACGCTTAAATAAATGGTGCAAAACTGGAAGTAAAAGGTTTTTCCTATTCTACTCGTGAAGAAAATCTTTATTGTCAACAAACTCCCATTCTTCATCTTGAACCTGAAAAATATCTTAAAAAACAAATTCGTGAAAAAAACATAAGTATTAGCACATTTAAACCAAAATTTTCAATTCAAAACTTCTAGATGGTTCATCTGTAAAACTCCCAAAGTAACATTAAGTTAAATTTTGTAGCTTCCATCAATATGTCTTTTCTTGCTTGACCTGCATTAAATCACTCAAAACATTGATTAGAAAAGCCATATTTGATTCATTAATAAAATTCAACAAAATCCATATACATACCTTTTTGATGAGGAAGTAGGTTGTAACTCCCATATAAATACCTTTTTGATGAGGAAGTAGGTTGTAACTCCCATATAAATATTCTTCTTGGATAGGAAACATTCCCAAAAATTCATAAACTGTTATTCATCATAATTATCAAAAAGAATGTGGACTATTTCTCGGTTTGAACGTGTCATCTGTATGCAATAATACTTTTATAAAAAACTTCTCATCAAATCCCTTTTTTATAAGAAAACCAAAACAATTTGATTCATCTTTTCTTGTCAAATATATTAATCATTTCTTAGTTTAATCATTTCTTAATTTAATCATTTCTTCTATTTTCTTCAATGGTTCATTCTTAATTTTCTTGTTAAGTTTTATAGGTTTTGATTGTTGTGAATTTATATTCATTTTTGTTTCGATTTGTTTAATTATATGATCAAGAAGTTGCTTGTCTATTTCATTTGTTTGTTTGTTTTGATTCATAATACTTTGTTTGGTCTCTTCTTGTTTAATTCTTTCTTCTTTAATTTGATTATATTCATGTTTGTGAAATTGAGTTTGAAGTTGTTTAAGCTTGACTTGATCAAACAAATTCTCATTAGAAAGGAGCATTGGATCAAGTGAAATCTGTACATTATTAAGTTTCCTTGCTCCTACTTGTATTTCATGCTCAAAATCACCTAGATCAATTTCCAATTGCTCTTCTATAATCAATTTTTGATCTTCTTCCTTTAGTTTTATCATTGTGATTTCTTCTTTTAGCTCTTCCATACTTTTTTACTTTCACATGGATTAGATTTAGTTTGAATCTCCTTAAATAGTTCTTTCATTCCACCCCTTCCTAGATTTAATTTTAAAGGTGATCGATCCTGATAATTACAAATTTTCCTTTCAAATTCAACCACTAGTTTCTGTTTTCGTGCATCTTCGTACGACCTGCAATTCCAAAATGCATGGCCATATTGATCGCACCAAAAACACTGCAAAGGTCTAATTCGAGTCCTATTTGATGGTCTTAATGAATGTCTACAACTAGATTTTCTACAATCATGAGCATGTGTTATAGATGAAGGATCTATAAACAAACTTTGGCTCATTCCCTCCGTTTCATGCTCACATTTAGCTAGCTCTAAATCTTGTATTCGTTTAGATAATATTTCATACTTCTGGTTCATTTCTTGAAACTCAGCATTCATTTCCTCTTTCCAAGTTTTAAGACTAGTTCTTAATACTTGTAAAGTCTCTGGCATAGCTTTAAGCGTATCATTTAAAGTCAAAATCATTCTAAATGTCTTTTGTAGAGCTTCATTGGCCTTGTTTTCCCTTTCTATGAATTTATCTTCCCATTTTCTCAAATGTTGATCTATCAATGCGTTCACATATGCTTCATCAATAACAATACTCGTTGAATTATGCTCTTGTAAATTAATTTCAAAAGATTCTTTACATTGATGTATATTTTTCATGTTTGTACGCTGCTTTTTGCCCATAACTCACACTTCAATATCCAAGAAGCACCACATAAACAAAAACAAGCTATGAGGTTATACATACATCAAACATACATTACTTGGCATTAATTTGAGAAAAAAGTCCAGAAACATATACCTGAGCTGCAAGGCCGTTTGTTCACGTCGGGTTCAAATGTCGGAGCGAAAGCGACGGTCGGTGGATCAGGGCGACCGCCCAAAAATTACGGTGCACACGGGGTGCTTGGAGCAAGCTCAGGTTTGATGCAACTCAAAGAGAATTTGATTAGCTCAAGAGATATAAGTTCTGAATCAATGATGACCCAAAAATTCGAAGATTGCGAGAAATTTGATCATAGCTTCAAAAGCTTTAAAATCCAAGAACAAGGAATAGTGTTATAAAAAAAGACAAAACCTTTTTAGGTTTCTTTCTCAATCGATTAAGGGAAAATGTAAATTCCAAAAGATTCAGTCATATTTTCATTTCATCAATAGGTATCTGGAATATGAAGTTCACGTATAACTTTCAGATCGATAAGATTTTCTTTGATTTACTGTAGATAAGAGAAACATAGATGACAGAGACTTCAAGTCATCATGAGCTACAAATTGTCGTTTCTATGTTATCATTGCACAACATAATTTGCCTCGAGTACACACACGATGGGAAAAGGATGCATAAACAATCTAGTCTCGTGAACGACAAACCGATTTCATGCATTGAATAACACACATTATCTTTTATACTCGGTTATAATTAGAAGAGACTTTCAGATGGAAGCCTTTAATCAATCTATGAGGATTAGAACATGTCATATAATGTTATTTTTATTCCTGGATTTCAATGTTTTTCTGCATGTTAAAACCGTGACTGGCGAGCGAGTACATCTCAAAATGTAAACATTAATCCGTCATATAATAGGAGAATACTTATTTAAAATAAACAAAAGATCGCTGGTTGTAAGGAAAAAAACGATGTATACCTTATTTCTAATAACATCAGCTAAGCCTCTATACAATTTACATCTTGTTAATGGAAACGCTTGACAATGATCGCGCATCATCCTTACCTTCATCATACTGTTTATTGAAAACCACATAAATTTGGTCTTCAAAACCTGAAACATATATGCATCAGAAATATACAGACCTTTCACTGTAAATTTATGGAAATTACGAAAACCCTGGTAACAGTTTCCATCTTCTTGCAGCACAAACTTAAGTAAAAGTCCTTCCTTGATTCCAACCTATTGACTTTTCGGCAAAAGGGACAAACCCCTTCGTAAACACATTGAAGAACTGGAGATAAAACCTTATCATTTGCTTAGTTTTATTACAGGAAACATAACTGCATATTTGAACAGTGAATTGCGCAAGTAAATCTATGAACAGTTTAAGTGTATCAAACCTTTGTTGATTACATCGAACCGCGCAGTGACAGCAACACAACGTTTTATAAAGCTCCGTGTGACCAACAGCTCGAGAAAGTTCTGATGGACCTTCTTGCACCTTTGTTGGCTGTCATATTCCTTCAATAAACTGTCTGAGTATCAAGTATTGTAGCCGCTTTATCTGACGAGCTCAAATGTTCTGATTCCTCCTTGAAGTTAGCAGCAAGTAGTTCGACTCCTTTTCACTGATTACCAAGCAGATATGCAAACATGTTCCTCCTGTTTCCGTCAATGTTCTTGATGCATTGACCCTTTGTTACTCATCTCAGCACACACGTTTGGATGAAGAGACATGTCGGATTTGAGAAGGATGATAAATTGATCAGTAGAGGAGCTGCTAGTGATCGCCAGGCAAGAGATCTCCACTAATCCTCTTCTCCACTCGTTCCTCCTGTAGAAACTCCCCAAAAGGAAAGAAAATGCTCTGCTCTCTCATATGGCACCTTCTCTCTATCGGATGTCGAGTTCTCTCTCTTGCGCAACGTACCTGCAAAGAAGCAACCTTCCCCTAAAACATACCTTTTCTCTTGCTCGACTGATTAGCTCTGATCAATTATGCTTTTTGAACTGATTCAGGAATCCCCTTTCTTCTCGTATCACATCAATTATAAATAGTGTATATGTAAACCGTACACAGAACTACAATTTTAGTATAAGAAATCAACAGTATAATTGTTCAAGCTAGCTACTGTAGAAATCTCGTGAAACTCAAATCACAATAGTATGAAAGGTATATGAAAACACCTCATTGTAGCAGATTAAAGAAACGAAATCATCCGCATGTTATTATGACACTTCTGTTTATTTACAAAAAATATAATATATGCAGATATGTTACATTTGTAATTCACCATTGTGGTACACGTTGGAGGCAGCATCCATTGAGCTCTGCGTCAGATTACTGCTGCCGTCATCTTTAATCATTGCCAGGAAGGAAACGCATGTATTGCCCTCCTCATGCGCAACGATGACAGATTCTCACTAGCAACCGAGAGATTGCCACAGAGAGACGATGCCCCGTCTTCTCCTCAGCGCCTTGCCGCTGTGAACTGGCAACCCCAGCAACCTCCTCTAACAGCACTCAACGGATGCGGTTAATGCCTGAGAGCCCCTTCTTTCCGGCGGTCCAAGATATATAGATCTGCAACTCAACTCAACTCGATGTCCTTCCACCCTTCTCTGTATGCGCAGCCAGTTATCTGCTGATTTTCCATGCAAGTTCTCAGTCGACTTCCTCGAAAGCTTGAGTTTGTTTTGTACATATTCCATCAATTCACCCGACTTTCCCATCAGTTTCAATCTTACTCTTCTATTGATCACTTAACTCTTCACTTGCGCCTTGTGCGATTGCCAAAATAAAAGATATTTGATGGAGCTTTCAAATGCTTGACCAATGAGCTTCATTCTTTCTCTGACTTGACAAAACTCCCAATGATTGATAAATCGTCCAAACTTTTGAGCATATTGAAATAAGAAGTAAGCTTCTATAAGGCTTGTGTCATTCGAAAAATTTTCAGCCGTTGTCGAACGAAATCTCCCTTGTTCAGTCCGTGGCCGCGTAGCCTAGTGGCTAACGCCTTGAAGCTGCAGGAGGATGTCCTGAGTTCAAGTCCTGGCCGGACATATCCATGAGTTATCATGAAGGATGCCTCTACCTTAAGAGGTTGGGTGTGTGAGTGTGTATTTCAATTTCAATATACTTTCCAATTTCCTTGTACCCTCTAAAAAAAAAAAAAAAAAAAAAGAAATCTCCCTTGTTCAATTGAACCCTTCAAAACTTATTCCATCAAATCCTAGAAAATGCATTAAGAATTCATTGAGTGTATGAATCCATTCTATCACAAATCAATTTATATCTTCATAAGTTCTTTAACTGATTGGGGAGAGAGAAATCTCTCCGACAACGCACAATGCAAGGAATGGCTAAACTACCCGTACATTGCGCCACCACAGGGACCACCGTCGGTAGCATACATGATGGGAACAATTCGACATTGGATGCCGCGATTGAAGCCCATGCCAGATGTGGCTGCTCAAATGATGCTTAAGATTTTAGATATGATGCAGGTAGTCCTGAAAACCTTTAGAAATGCAGCCGCACCACAGGTACGTCTACCGGGGTTTACCAATGGAAATTATGATTTGGTGTATGATATGAGCACCATCCCTAGTATTCGTGTGGCTTACGCCTGGCATGCACGCATCAAATACCTCCCTGCATGTTACAAACAGACCTTCGAAGAAATGTTTAGATCAGGTTTCTGGGAGTATCACTCGGAGATCTTCGCACCGAAGCCAACACACCTGCTCCATCTCTTTGCTTGTGAACAAGCAATGTACTCTGAGTACTACACCACACCGCAACCAGAGGTCCCTGGCGCAATAAATTGGGATGCATTGGAAGCTGATCTAGCAAGAGGCTTAAGGATAGGAGAACACGAACTTGCCACCAATGTCATCCAATACTATATCGACCACCCGATAGAACAGAGGTCTTTCAGGGGCGACAGACGCTAGGAAGGGGGGCGTGTTGGCATACAAGTCAGATGAAGAGCATACTAGCGCAACGGAGGAGTCATGCACAATACGGCAACAAGGCCCAATCATTTTTTCCATGGACCATTTACAACTCAAGTGATTTTAATCACTACACAAACATTGTAAATTCCATTTTTAGTAGAATAGACTCCATTTTGTGCAAGCCGAGGAGTCCTCGAGCTTGAGGAGTATTAGAACTAGCTAAATATCAATTTTCATAATTTTTAGACTCTGTTTGAGCCCTCAAATAGGCTCTAGAACCTAATTTTTAACTAAGCCGGACACTAGGTCTGGACAAGACCAAAGCTAGTTAGAAAACTATAAAAAGAGCTAGAGAGCTCATTTTTGAGGTTAGATTGTTTGTGAATTGAGCTTATGTAAGAGACTTTTTGACTAATGCAAAGAACTCCATTGTTCCTCTCCTTGTTCCTGCCTTGTGTGCGCGTGTGTGTGTATGTGTGTGCATGCTTGTGTGCTTCTCACTCACACACTTTTGCCTTCACTTGCTCATAGTCTTCATACTAGTCCTCACGTCTCCACGGATTGACAATTATGAGGTGAATCTTCTCACGTTGGTACTCACCATTGTGCTAGAGTGACAGTTATGCCCTGATCTAGAAGTGGTTCCCTATGATTTTGAAGGATATGAACAGGTGGCTGATGAGTTTTATGACATACTTCATAAGCATTGCAAAAGAGTACAGGCAGTAAGCTGTGATGAAGCATTCGTGGAGGTCACTGGTGTAGAAGATCCAGACTTTCTTGCTTCACAAATTCGAAGGGAGATAAATGATTTGACAAAATGTACTGCAAGTGTCGGCATTGCAGGAAATTGGTTGATGGCACGAATAGCCACTAAGAAAGCAAAGCAGTTTCTTGCTCAGTTTTCCCTTCGTGATGTCGTATCATACAATGTGCTCATTTCAGGTTACTGTGAATGTGGGCAAAGTGGCGAATCATTCAGTGCTATGATTCTATGAGAAGGGAGGGAATCTTTCTAGATTCTGTTACCTACATGTGCATCTTGAAGGCCTGTGCTACTTCAAAGAGATCTGATAAGGAAAAGCAAATCCATGAAGAGCTTGTTGAACAGGGGCATGGGGCCTACTCTAGCTACCTCGAGATAAAATAGGACTAGTTCCTATGAATCTCAGCTCGCATTCAAAAATGATAGTAAAAGTGTAGGTGGTAAAAGTGAAAGTGGATAAATAATTGTTGCCGCCAACCATTCATTACGATGACCTATTTTTGTGGATCCAATTCAAATCAAGGGAATAATTGACCTACCCCTCCAATCTTGGGAAATTAACCGGCACGTGATCAATGGACGTGAAGACTTGGCAAGGCCCTCTTGGCCTATTGGAGCCTATAAAAGCAATGGATTTGAGTTCATTTGACACATTAGTTCAGATACACATTTGTATATGTGCATACAGAGGTCCTCTCTTGGCACTTGTGGCTTCAAGCCTACTGGAGGAAGTCACTCTGTGGTGTGGATACAGAGTGTGGGCTTCCCAGTGGAGGGCTTATAACACTATAGTTGAAGAGAATGACTTGGATTGCCATTCCGCGTAAGTCTGTGGTATTTTCATGTTCACTTAGAGCAAGTCTCTATACATTGTGTTGCTCAGTACTACTCTGCATCAGTTGTGATCATTATACGGATATACAAGTCTCTTGTATTGAGGTTTTTTAGACCTGTTCTGGAGTGTTATGTTAGCTCAGAGCACCAGTATCTGTAGCATTTCCTTGGCTTACAGTGTAATCATTTGATTGATCTAAGGAATGTTTGGGTTCTCCAAAGATTGTCATTTATTTTAATCCTTACTCTGGGAATCGTTGTTATCTGCCTGCTCACAGAAGTGTCAAAGGGTATACTTCCCTAAAGAGAACCTCCCTTGAGTAGGTGACGTACTGGATGTGTTTATTCTCTACTCTTAATAAAAGTGGATACCCCAGTACCTCCTCTACAGTTTGGCACGCCCGGTGGGACCTTTGCATTTCTGTGAGAGATATTTTTGACCTATTGCATTTGCAAGTAGGTACATGATCCATACGTGAGCAGATAAGGAGTCTCTTCGGGTTCGGAGGAGCCTTAACAAGTTAGCCATAACCACGACTAGTGAGTCTACCTCCCCTCTGCCCTCCCTAAATTTATCTATTGATTTGGGTGCGACACCATTGTCAAAAGAGAGGTATAGGAGAACCTTAGACTTCTCCTCAGATACGTCCGAAGAAACACCAGTACAAATGGAGGATCTCTCTCATTTACTCTCCAGAGTAAACATTAAATTCCCTACCTTCAAGGGACAAGCTTATGAAGATGCTGATGATCATGTAAGGAGATTCATCTCCTTATGCCGTGGACGAGGTCTGCAGAATAGGGAGGATGCAATGTTAGTACTCTTTCCATCCACATTGGAAGCCCTTGCAGATAAATGGTATAGTCAATATGCAGATGGTCATTTCGCTACATGGGAGGCTTTGAAGACGGCATTCTCAGAGACATTTCGACCAAGTGACTCATCGGAAAGAGCTCTAGATCAGCTAGAGAACCTAAAGCTAAGATCAGGTGAATCCTTTCATGAACTTCACACTAGAACAAAAGCACTTGTTGCACGTCTGCCACATGCTCCAGGTGACTTCTTGGTTAAAAAATGGATAGAAAAAGCTCTGTCCAGGTCATCTCAGCAGAAGTTACGTGAATCTCTTAGATTGGATGCAACCCTCAATGATTTTGTTGCAGTAGCATCACGCATTGAAGAGGCTAGGCAACATTTCGAAGGGGATACACAATCGAATTATGCTGCAGAACTGGATCCTATTGGGCAACTAAGGAAGGAACTGGAGGCATTGAAAATGCAACAAAATCAACAAGAAGAGAAGGTCTGGCCACCACTGTGTCGCACTGATGACGAAGTAGCCCAACTTCGCCGAGAGTTGGAAGATTTGAGGACCACTCAGGATATAAGGAGACAAATTTGGTGCACAATCTGTAACAACAATGGACATTCCAATGCTAATTGTCCCAACAAGGTAAGCTGTCAATTTTGTGGGAAGGATGGGCATGAAGCTAGAGATTATTACTACCTCAAGGGTACACAGCAAAGAGGTAACCCTCAAACTTTGGATTCATACTATGCTAGTACTTCAAATACATCAAATAGAGAGGAGAATCGGCTTCCAAAACCTAGATATAATAGACCTTTGATGTGCTATCGTTGTGGTGAGTACGGCCACATGCAAAATAGGTGTTCTCTTCCAGAAGATGCACCTCCTTGTCAACATTGTCCAGAGGCCAAGGATCATTATACCAAAGACTGCCCAAGAAGCCGTCCTGCTCCAATCCACATGATTGCAGTCTCTCCACATGAAGAAGGGAAAACCACTCAGTCTTATGCCGTTTCATCCTCTGCAATGCCCATGATGACTAGAGCTAGGCAAACAGCTGCAACCCATAGAGAGGAACAACAAGGATTTCAAGATAAAGAGGAGGAAAAGAAGTCTGGATGGAAGGACCAAGCAGGAATTGAAGGAGCTTATGAAAAGATGGCTACTTCTCTAAAGGGTCAACCAACAAGTCTGCAAGAAGACACTCAGGAGGTAAACATTGAACAGATCCTGAAAGGTATTCATCACAAGGTTAGTCTATATGAACTTACAAGGATGGATTCAAAAATAAGGAGTGACTTACTGAAGATTATACACTCTGCTCACTTGGTCCAATCACCTAGTATAGATGGTTTCATGGTTGATTTTCCCCCTTGGCAGACTACCAAAGCTCAAGGTCATCTGTTTGTATAAAGAATGAAGCTCTTACAGGTGTACTCATAGATGGAGGCTCTGTTATCAATTTGATGCCGGATTTCACCATGAAGAAACTGAACTTGAACCCCCACCAAGATGGCGCCATTCACAGTTACACTAGCAGATCAACATCGGGTTGCGCCTCTGGGCATTATTGAAAAGGTACTGATGATAGTACAGGGTTGCCACTTTGTTCTAGATTTTGTTGTTATTGCACTTCCACAGGAGACTTCTTACCCTTTACTCCTGGGGAGACCTTGGCTGAGGCAAGCAAAAGCTTTACAAGATTGGGGGAAAAACAAACTATGGATTTCAACAAGCACCAATAGCCAACTGCAACTACATTTGGAAGAAGGATTCGACTCAGGAAAAACCACTGGATATACTGTGGACACTCAGGTAATGCCCTCTCTACCCCAAGAAGATGATACATTGTTAAATTGGATGATGGGAAGTGCAGAGTGTTGCACAGTGGAGATCAATGAAATTGAGGAAGAAGTTGCAGATAAGGTAATTACAGGAAAGGGCAATGAAGATCACAAGGTGTTGGAGAATGAGCAATTGCAGGAAAATACAAGCTTTGAAGAAGCAACCAATATAAAAGTATCGAAGGTAGAAGGTTATGAACCTAAGAGCAGAGAAGATCTTCCTTTTGCAGATATACCTCAAGGATGGGTAGAAGAACATGTTGCAGAATATAAATTAAAATCCCCTCCTGCATATAGTGGAGATGATTTCTCAAGCAAAACTAGTCCTAAAACATTGGTTCAAGAAGTAAATTTAGGGGATGAAGAGAACCCTCAAGTAGTCCACTTAGCATCCTGGTTGTGGCATTATCCTCCTTTACTACAGAAGGTAACTTCTTTGCTTTTTGCCTATAAAAGTGTCTTTGCATGGTCCTACAAAGATATAACAGGGATACCAGAAGAGCTTGGGTTACATCCGATACCCTTAATTGAGGGAGCCGCGCCTGCAAGAAGTAGACCGTATCGACTCAATCGGAAATATGCAGAGGCAGTAAAAGCAAAAATTACAAAACTGGAAGAAGCAGGTATAATTGTCCCAGTAGAACATTCCAGGTGGCTCTCTTCCATGGTTATTGTACCCAAGAAAAATAGTGGAAAAATAAGAGTATGTGTTGATTTCCGCGCTTTGAATAAAGTGAATGTTCAAGATGGATTTCCTCAGCCCTTCACAGAGCAAGTACTTGAGGAAGTAGTTGGTCACACTTTGTATAGTTTCTTGGATGGTTTTAGTGCTTCAATCAGATAGTGATCCATCCTGATGATAGGGACAAAACAACCTTTGTTACTCCCTGGGGCACTTATGTCTATACTCGCATGGCTTTTGGTTTGAAGAATGCACCAGCTTCATTTAATAGAACGATGTATCTGATATTGGGCAAATGGTTAACAACCTTTCTACGCATTTTCATGGATGACTTTTCAGTATTTTCAGGTACAGATAAAAGAGCAGCAGTTCAAGATTTCCATGAGCATTTGGAAAATCTAAAAGAAATTTTTGAGCAATGTCTCAAAACAGGTTTGAAATTGAATCCTGATAAATGTCACTTTTTGGTCACCAAGGGTACTCTTCTTGGTCACATAGTATCTGCTGAAGGTATAACCGTTGACCCTGCAAAGGTTACGGCTATTCTCTCCATGCCAATTCCACAAAGCCCAAAGGAAGTGTCTATCTATCTATCTATCTATCTATCTATCTATCTATCTATCTATCTATCTATCTATCTATCTATCTATCTATCTATCTATCTATCTATCTATCTATCTTTCTATCTATCTATCCATCAACCTATCTATCTATTTATCCATCTATCTATCTATCTATCTATTTATCCATCTATCTATCTATCTATCTATCTATCTATCTATCTATCTATCTATCTATCTATCTATCTATCTATCTGTCTATCTATCTATCTATCTATCTATCTATCTATCTATCTATCTATCTATCTATCTATCTATCTATCTATCTATCTATCTATCTATCTATCTATCTATCTATCTATCTATCTATCTATCTAATTATCTACCTATCTACCTATCTATCTATCACGTAGCGGAATTTAGACAACCTCTTCTAGAATCTGCCCTGTAAGACACATGCTTACTAAAACCTGATTCCATCACAGCTCAAAGATGAAATGGCTCTGAAATTGTCCACACACAGTGGACTCACTCAAATTTCTAACAAGCTAAAGAACACTCCATTTGGAGTTCATTTGACCAGGCAACTAACTGTTCAAAGATAGACTACCTGTCATCTCAGGTTATGCAAAAAACTGAGGTTCACAAGAAATGTTCCCAGTAACTACTGGAGAATGATCTAATAGAGATATTTGAGATACACAGAGTATGAGAGATAGATTTCCAACACGATATCATATGCATTAATTGGATAAGTACATAGAGAGATATGACCTTCAAAAGGTGGCTGTCTATAGAAAAGGTATGCAACTAGAATACCTTTATACCTTCTAACATCCAAATGAGGTACCTTCTGATCTCCATTGGTGACAGAATGACCAGCATAGGCTTCTACACCATCTCCTTGTCATCTCCACAAATTTTCACGTTCAAATGAGCTCTATATATAGAGCTATGGGTATGGGACTTTTCACCTACCCTTGCATCTTCTCTCACCTCTTGACCTTTCCTTTCTTGTCCTTTGTCCTTCCATTTGCTTGGGTGGCTTTTGATGCTTCACATCACTCCATATGGATAAGGTCACGACTTTTTTTAGTATTTCATCTCTCCAAATATATTTTGGCTTTTATATAAGCCTTCAATACATTAGCCCTTTTTAATTCAACACTCTACTCTAAGGTTATGAGTGTGGGCTTTACATTTTCAAGGGCTAGCTTCATATTGAGCTTACAACAATTACATAAATGATGAAGAGGTAATAAATGAGAGGTGAGTATGTGTGTCAAGCCTCACAATTGGAGCTTGCACATGTTCCATAATTTTCAACACTCCCCCTCAAGCGACAATTAGGAGTCCATGCTTCTCTCCAATTCTCCTCCTCTTCCTCTTTTTCTTCTATTGCCCTTGTATCTCTTCCTTCGATAGGTTGGTGATCTTCCTTCCTTGCTTTGAACCTTCTTTGGCTTCTCTTCAGCTTCATCCTTTCTTGTTTGGCTCTTCACAAGAGCTCTCCTTCAACACCTATCAAGAAACATTCTTCATACAAACTCATAGAATGAAATGAGATCACCTTGGTTGTACTTATCCTTGTTGCTTCACTCTCTTCCTCTTTGTTGTCCTCTCTTTGACAATCTCTCTTCTTTTTTACCTTCATGGCTTCATGGCTTCATGGCTTGCATGCTTTGCTTTGATCCTTCTTTGTCTTTGGATCATCTTTGTCTTTTGGCTATGGTTGCTCTTTGCTCTCCTTTTGATGTCTTCATGGTGGTCATGCTTCCTTCTAGCTTTTCTTCATGGCTTGTTTTGTGCATCATGGCTCCTCCTTGCCTTCTAGGCACTCCTTCCATAGAGGTGGCTCCTTCTCATGCTTTGAATTTACCTTTAGTGGCTGCTCTTGCTCTTTGTTTGAGCTTGGCTTCTTCTCTTCCAAATTTGAAATTTGGTTTGACTCCACTTTCTCTTCTTTGGACTCTTCTAGGATCTTCCAATCCTTGCAAGCTAACTCCCCCTTGCTTCATAATCTTTACTTCATTCTTCACGGCTGATTTTATACCTGCAAAATCAACAATGGGCTGATCATACATGAACTCTTTCATGAGTTCATTTCATGTGAAGCATTTTTAGCTTCCACATCTTCCAAGCTTTCTTCATCACCTACATAAGAACACAAGAAATTGTGATTGTGATCAATGGTGCCTCTTGCACCTAACAAGGGTTGCTATTCCTCTTGGGATGGTCTTACTTTCCCTCACATAGGCTTGCCATTCCTCTTTGAATGGTCTTACTTGCCATAGGCTTGCCACTCCTCTTGGGTGGTCTCACTTGCCATTACATAGGCTTGCCATTCCTCTTTGAATGGTCTTACTTGCCATAGGCTTGCCACTCTCTTTTAGTGGTCTTACTTGCCTTTACATTTGGCTTGCCACTCTCTTTAGGGGGTCTTACTAGCCACACCCTTTTCACAATACATTCACATGGTATAAGCTTGGAACTTACCACCATATACAATGTGGATTGTTTTCTCAACAATTTACATCAGCCTTTAGATTTGCAAATGCACTTTTTTTACCTTCATTTACCTCAATCAACTTCAGCCATGTTGTCACACTTTTGATGAGTCACTCTACCTTCTTTTATCTTGCTTGTTGCTCCTTGCAACCTTTGGGGGTGTCTTCAAGTCAATGTGAGCCTTCAACACTTCATAGCAGCCCTTACCTTGGAGTTTTCTACTCCTCCTTTGTTGGGAAGCTCAATATTTGGCTTCACTCTTGTCCACCTTCAGCTTGGGTTTCAATATTCCAAGTCTTCAACACTTCAAGTGTTTGAGAAACATGTAGCTTGGGCTCCTTCCTTCACTTTGGCTCCAAGCTTTGCATCCTTCCTTCATCCAAGCTTTGTGCACCTAGCTTTAGCTTATATAAATAAGAGCATTGCATTCACTTGATGTATCTAAACTCAAGAATCAAGTGCTTTTAGTTATCATAACATAAGCATACATATTTTCTTTTCCCATTTTACCTCAATGGGTTTTATCCACCACAAGATACATCCACAAAATTCATAAATAGCAGCCTTGCATCTTACCAATGTCTATGGCATCCAAACACATTTACTTTCAGCCCATCTATGGCTGAACATGACCAACCTTTAAAGCATAAATATCATGCTAAGAAAAACACATAAGCATGTATTCAAATCATCAAACATTTGAGCATATATTCAGCTCACTTTGTGCCAACTCACATGGCTACATAGACCTGCAAATTTCAGCTTATATAGGCTTTATAAAATAGCCTATTACTCATCCACACATCATCAATATTTGTATACATCATCCATGACCACATGTGCATACATTTGTGCATGATAGACATCAATGGCCAACTTTAAATTCAACATAACTTCAGCCTACACATGGCTGTCCAAAATTGTCATTCAACTTGAGCATAGACTTCATAAGCATGCATACATAAGCATCTTCATTCCATAAATCTCTTACACAAAGTAAGAATCATATTATGCTATCCACAAACTTATATAAAAGCTTACACCTTCAGCCATTTACATAATCAAAACTTGCACTTCATTCAATTGAGTGCAATTCCTCAAACACACATACAGTGTGCATATGCAACTATATGTAGTTGCTCATCCAAGATTCTTTGCTAGAATCTTTGTCTTCTTCTATTGGTTACTCACAAGTCTTCAAGAAAATGATTAGCATCACTTATAGCATGCATCAATGATCAAGAATATGTATTTGAGAGTAGGACAAGAGAGTTTGGGACTTCAATTAACATAAAGCAACAAAATTGTCTTACATACACAAGCTTCATCTCCATAACTTTCCAATGAGCATGATAGCTCCAAGCTTTCCTTTGCCATCTCTGCATATTCTTCAAGATCTCTTTGCATATTCATGCGCTCCACTCCCAAGGCTCTGCAACAAAAGCTCTCATACCAAAATGTGGAGAAATTTCACTCCAATACACTTCAATACACGTAGCGGAATTTAGACAACCTCTTCTAGAATCTACCCTGTAAGACACATGCTTACT
>CM035417.1:42954835-42957335 GCA_020310875.1 Ceratopteris richardii | reverse complement strand
CAAGTCTGATTCTCTATCAATGCATCATACTCCTCTTGCATGGCTTCTTCCCAATTTCTCTTGCCTTTGGCTTCATCATATGTAGATGGATCTTCATCTGCTTTTACCAAATAAGCATAATCTTTAGTAGTCAAGAATGAGGTGTCATAGCTATACCTTGTAGGTTGCCATTTGTGCCTAGATGACCTCCTAACTTCTGCACTTTTTGAAGTCTCTGGTTCATCACATTCTGGATCAAACCTTGGCCTCTCTTCAACTTCAACATGTACTTCATTATTCTCATTTTCATCAAGTAATTGAATCTTTGCTTTACCTTTCCTTTGATCCACTACTTCTTCAACATCTGTATGTACATTATATTTACCTGCATACCAAGTACCTTGCTCATCAAATGTAACATCCTTGGATACAAGGAATTGCTTTGTGGTTGGACTCCACAACCTGTATCCCATTTGCTTATCATCATAACCAATGAATACATACTTTTCTGCCTTAGGCTCCAACTTATGCCTCAATTGAGATGGCACATATGCATATGCCAAGCATCCAAATATTCTGCAATGATCCAAGGTAGGTCTCTTACCCCACCAAGCTTCATATGGTGTCATACCTTGCAAAGCTTTACAAGGCAATCTATTGACCAAATAAGTAGTTGTATTTACAGCCTCTGCCCACAAATAATTTGGACACTTCTTCTCTTTTATCATGGACCTTGCAAACTCAACAAGAGTCCTATTTCTTCTTTCTGCTACCCCATTTTGTTGAGGAGAATACCTGCAAGTAACTTCTCTCTTTATACCTGCATTCCACAAGTAATCATTGAATTCATTTGAAAAATACTCTCCCCCTCCATCTGACCTTAGTCTCTTCAATTTTTGACCTGTAATCCTTTCTGCATATGCATGATAGTGTTTAAATGTATTAAACACTTCTGACTTTTCTTTAATCACATAAATTGTGATCCATCTGGTAGCATCATCAACATATATGACATAATATCTTGAACCATTTATACTAAAGTCCTTTGAAGGACCCCACACATCTGTATGCACCAACTCAAGTCTTTCTGAATACATAAACCCAAGCTTGGAATAGGATTGCTTATGAGCCTTACCTAATTGACATGCCTCACATCTGTATGTCATGTGTTGACCTGCAATATTAGGCAATCCAAGCACTGAACTATTATTAATCATGTCTTTAATACCTCTTTCATTGAAGTGTCCAAGTCTTTTGTGCCAAAGATCCAATTCTGACACCTTTTGCTCTCCATATGTGAACATAGCATGTCCAACATTTCCTTGTACCTTCAATGTGAAAAGCCTCCCTTCCTTCTTTCCTGTAACAACCTGTTTATACCCTTGACTAGGGTCTTCAACATAGACTCCATCATTGGTGAATCTTACCTCATATCCTTTTTCCACAATTTGACCTACACTGATCAAATTCTTTGGAATTGTGGGAACATAAAGAACCTTACTCAGAAGAGTGCTCTCATCTTTAGCCTTGACTGAACCAATTGACTTTACCTTATGCTTTGTATTATCACATGTCTGAACTGTATGGTTAATTGCATTATGATCTAGATCAGTCATCAAAGCAATATTCCCACTTAAATGATTACTACATCTTGAATCAATGTAGAACACTCTCATGTCCTCATGTGAGGTTTCATATGTTGCATTCATAATGAGAGTCGAATCCTCCTTCTGATCTGATGCATAGTTGTAGTAGGTGTTATTATAGGATTGATTTTGGAAGCTTCTTCCTCCACCTCTTCCAAAAGAATTCCTACCACCTCTACCTCTGAAGTTTCCTCTCTGAAATCTACCACCTCTTGCTCTTTGATTAAAGTTCTGATAATTACCATTGTTTTGATTATTGTGCCAACAATCATGAGATAGATGATTGGTCTTACCACATATCCAACAAGCTCTTGCATTATCTTTGTTGTTTCTGCCTCTTCCTCTACTTCTTCCATTTCCTTTTCCTCTTATAAAATTTGCTTGGTTTGAAGTACCTTCTTCTTCACCTGATTGTTGCTTTCCTTTGTTAGCTTTCTTCTTGTCTTTAGAGTACATTGCATGACCTGCACTCTTATCAACATCTCCTTTGATATCATTCTCAAAAGTTAGCATATGACCTAGCAATTGATTCAAATCAGGAGTGAAGTGATCTAGTGAAAGTTCTGTAGACAAAATAAAAGGCTTCCACTTCTCATCTCCTCTTAGCCCTGTGAGAATTTGTCTTACCAATTTATCTTCTTCAATATTTTCATCCACTGCACCTAAAGAATCTGCAATGTCCTTCATCTTTGTCACATAATCAGAGATTGATTGTGAGGACTTCTTCTTGAAAGTAGTAAATTCTGCCCATAGTGAAGCCTTCCTTGATTTGGTTGTGTTTTGGAAATGCTCTTCCAAAGCATTCCAAATGTCACTTGCACTTTCAAGTCCTCTAATGTGAGGAAGCAAATAGTCATTGACTGCCATGTAGATTA
>CM035417.1:42922335-42934835 GCA_020310875.1 Ceratopteris richardii | reverse complement strand
AAAAGAGTCAGACTTTACAATTGCCAATCCGGCGGCTTACACTGGCACGCACGGTGGACTTGAACCCGCAAGTATACAAAAATATTACGGTTCATCAACTATTCCTTCTAAATACATAGTTTTGGCTAATATAAATGTCCGGGCAATTTTGTTTTTCAATGACCCTAGCATCTGCTTCAAAATTTCTAGTTCTACGAGTTGAGCATTTGTCCGTACTAAGCTTAGAGAAATAACTTGGCTCATTAAACTCTCTGCCTGTGTCTGCAAAAAAGCTTCCTGTAAATAAAATTCATTTGACAGAGCCGCATCCCTGTTCACCTTCATGTCTGCAATCTGTTTATCTATTCTCGATAATCTTTTTGCTTGAGCTCCAAGTTGATTTTCTCGTCTTTCCAATTCTTGATTTTGAAATTGGATGGTCTTGTAATATGCATCTCTTTCTCTTCGGGTACCTGCTATCTCTTTTTGTAACTGAGCTACTAAATTCATCTGCGTTTTAGGCAGAGAATTGGCCTCAAACAAATGGGATTCTACTGTTTGTAGTTCTTGTTTAGTCTTCATAGCCAAATCGGCCATTTCTTGTCCGCGTTGTACCACTTCATCTAAGTGAACTATAGTTTCTTCTAAAAGATTACCCAATGCAATGCAGGCATCTTCTTTATCCTGAATCAATTGTTTCAGCTGGACAAGTTCTGCATCAGCAACACTTAATAACTCATCTTTTTCTCTAACTTCAGCCAGTGCCGCATCTCGTTGACTTGTAACTGTTTCCTGTTCAGCAAGTGTTGGTGCATTTCAAGCCTTCACACATTGGCTTGGAACCTTGGAAGATTAGCTTGGACAAATTTCATCAAGGCCTTACTTGAAGGAAAGGGCATAGGAACCCATACCTATGACTTATTATCTTTTACCCATTGTAAAAGTCTATATGACTTGGCATCTCATGTAATCACTTACCTACCTGATCAGTCGTGGAAAAGAGAATGGTTTAGTGGAGAGAATATCTCCCTATTTTTAGAGGAGAGATTCTAGGGAGCCTTAGTTTGAGTTTGAAATTCAAATCAACTTCCAATTCATATAAAAGGTGAAGAAAAAACTCGCGGGTTAGCTAGTCTAATTGAGCTCACTCCCCGAGGCATTCTACTGTTGTAACTCAGTGTGTGATAGAGCTACTTCATAGCCTACACCACCACACCTCATTTAGCTATGCTTGTCAAGCTAATGAGATTGTACAAACACATTAATCAATAGTAGTATACACATTCACTATCTCTGTTGTCTCTGAGTCTTCTACTCCAAGTCTGTCAACTTCAAAGGAGCATATCTCAGGATCTACTGAACCAAATCAAGTGCTTCAAAGCACATTGGAACCAGCTCCAAGTCTACTATACACCTACAAAGTTTCAAATCAATTGGATCAGCCGTCTCGGAGAAATCTCGCTCGAAGTGCACACTGGTCTGTGTTTGCAAAGTTCCTAAAAAGTCGGGGGTACATATATTTTTGCTAAACATCTTTCTCTGAGTATAGTCCATCATTTTATCTCATTCCACTTGCAAATGGTAGCTTGTTAAGCTAATTTAATATGTCCAGAAGGAATTAGATCAATTGTAAATGTGCTGGTCATACTGAGTGAAAGACTGAGCAGGTATCAAGACCAAAATAGAAAGTTTTCAAGTCTTGTGATTTACAAACTTGTCTGTTTTGATCAAGTCATTACTCAACCTTTTCCAAAGTACATATAGTATATTTTGGTATCATTTGGAAGCTCAAGGAGTCTACTAAGCATATCTGGAATCAAAGGAGGGCAGGTGTGAAGCAGGTATAGCAGCACCAACTCA
The DNA here is from genome assembly GCA_020310875.1 of Ceratopteris richardii. Classification (NCBI taxonomy): domain Eukaryota; kingdom Viridiplantae; phylum Streptophyta; class Polypodiopsida; order Polypodiales; family Pteridaceae; genus Ceratopteris; species Ceratopteris richardii. The sequence continues at coordinate 42,932,996 of CM035417.1, read as the reverse complement.
ATCTTCTGTGTGCATCCAACCATCACTCCCAGCAGTGGTATCAGAGCAAATAAGGTAAACATGGGAGATGGATTTCCTTCATTCATTGACAAATTGGACAGGAACAACTACCAAGCTTGGTCTCTGAGGATGAAGACCTATCTACAAGGAAGAAGCTTATTTGGATACATATCAGGAGATGAGGAATTGCCCTCATTTAAAACTAGAGGACTACCCACCAAGGATGAACATGAGAGGCTCAACCAATGCTGTGCAAAAGATGCTTTGGCAAGGTCTTACCTTCTTAACTCTATATCTGATTTTCTTTTACCTCATGTAAGGAATTGTAAGACTTCCCAAGAGACTTGGGAAACCTTGTCAACATACTTTTCTTCCAACACAAGAGCTAGGAAGAATCAACTGTGGATTGAATTCACAACCCTTAGGAAGCAGCCCAAGCAATCAGTCTCAGAGTATGTGACAAAGATTAAAGATGTCGCAGACCAATTAGCAAGCATTGGAGAGGAGATTGAAGAGGAGCAAATAGTCAGGCAAGTAACAAATGGACTTAAGGCAGATGATAAGTGGGAAAGTTTCACCACTGCAATGGACCTCTATATGGACATGCATACCCCAGATCTCACAACACTCATGGGCCAACTATTCACACATGAAGCAAAGTTTACAAAGGCAAGAGATCAATCAAAAGGTAACAACCCCTCTGCTCTTTATACTGATAAGAAAGTTAAGGATAAAGGTAAAGGGAAGAAACAGGATGAAGAAGGCTCTACCTCCCAAGCTAATTATGCAGGGAGAGGTAGATCATCAAGAGGCAGGGGCAGAGGAGGTAAGTCAGGTAGGGGGAGACCCTACAACTCATCACCATGCAACATTTGTGGATTGTCCAATCATACCACAGATGAATGCTACAAGAACTACAAGAATCAGAGAGGAAGAAGCTACTCAAGAGGTGGATACTCTCAAGGGAGAGGCAGATTCAACCAACATCAAAGCTACAATGGATACAACAATCAATACAACAACAATTACAACCAAAACCACAATGGTAACTACCAAGGTGGATTCAGAAACAGAAGGGACTACAACAATTACACAAAGGAGCAAGATGACTCCCTATTGATCATGAATATGACCTCCAAGGCAGGTACAAATGATGATCATTTATTTTATATTGACTCAGGATGTTCTAACCATGTAGCTGGCAATGTGGCACTACTTTCTGATTTGGAAGAACCCAAGGGCAAACATCAGGTACAAACAGGTGATGATACTAAACACTCTATTGTAAAGATTGGAAATGTGAAGACATGTGATGGTAACCAGAACCTATTGAGCAGGGTACTCTATGTACCAACCATCACCAAGAATCTAATGAGTGTTGGTCAGATTGTGGAGAAAGGTTTGCAGGTCAGATTCACACAACATGGAGCATATGTGGAGTACCCAAGACATGGATTCAGAAGGATAGCCAAGGGAGAAAAATCAGGTAGATTGTTTACTTTTGAGCTAGAAGACACCAAGAACATTGCTTTGTATAATTACAAGGATCAAACACTTTCAGAGTTAGAAATATGGCACAAGAGGTTAGGTCACATAGGTGAAAGAACTCTAAAGCAAATGTGCAGGGATCAATGTGTGCTTGGGATACCTAATGTGTCCAAGCAACACATGATTTACAAGTGTGGAGCATGTCAGTTTGGTAAGTCTCACAGGTTGCCATATTCAAGGAAAGGTTTCATGCATGAAGACTACCTAGACTTGGTACACACAGATGTTTGGGGACCTAGCAAGGACCCTTCCATTTCAGGTTCAAGGTATTATGTGTCCTTCATTGATGACTATAGCAGGTGGACCATCTTATACTTTATGAAACATAAAGATGAAGTGTTTAATTGTTTCAAGAGGTATCTTGCACTTGTTGAAAACCAAACAGGAAGAAGCTTGAAGAGGCTAAGGTCAGATGGTGGAGGAGAATACTTCTCAAATGAATTTGAAGATTTCTTGCAGGAAAGAGGCATCAAAAGGGAGATTACTACAAGGTACTCACCTGAACAAAATGGGGTAGCTGAAAGAAGGAATAGACTCATTGTAGAAACAGCTAGGTCTATGCTTAATGAAAAGAAGTTGCCAAATTATCTTTGGGCAGAGAGTGTATCCACTGCCACCTATCTCATAAACAGGTTGCCATCCAAATCACTTGATGGCATGACACCATATGAAGCTTGGCATGGTAAGAGACCCTCTCTGGATCATTGCAAAATTTTTGGTTGTGTAGCATATGTGCATATTCCCTCACAGGTAAGGGGAAAGCTAGACCCTAAAGCTGAAAAATGTATCTTCATTGGTTATGATTTGAACCAAAAGGGATACAGATTCTACAACCCAACAAACAAAAGCTTCAAGGTAAGCAGAGATGTCATCTTTGATGAGAATGACTCATGGTATGAGAATGAATGCAGGAAGGTTAGTCTACCCTATGATATGGAAGAAGATTTCCCAAAGCTCACCAAGGAGGAACCAATCCAGAAAGATGAATCAAGCTGAGATGATGATGATACAATTAACATTGAGGAATTCAAGGCATGGAAGTCCAAAGGAAAGATGAAGATGAAAAAGCTAGAGGATACACCAGAATCCTCAACTCAAGCAATGAGGAGATCTCAGAGAGAAAAGAAGAAGCCTATCAGATTTGGGTATGACACATCACTTGTAACTAAACATTCTGTATATCTTGCAAAGGATTTGTTGAATGAAGAACCAGGTACCTATGAAGAAGCAATCACTAAACCAGAATGGAAAGAAGCCATGGATGAAGAAATTGAAGCTCTCAAGGAGAGTGATACTTGGGACTTGGTACCCAAGAAAGACTCTATGAAGGTGATAGGATCCAGATGGATCTACAAGCTAAAGAGAAACTCTGATGGAACAATAAACAGGTACAAAGCTAGGTTGGTAGCCAAGGGTTTTGCACAAACCCAAGGCATTGATTATGAGGAGACATTTTCTCCTGTGGCTAAGATGCCAACTATCAGAATATTGGTGAGTGTAGCTGCATCCAAGAATTGGAACATGTACCAATTAGATGTCAAGAATGCTTTCTTGAATGGATGGATATCTGAAGAAGTCTACATGTCACAACCACCTGGCTATGAAGATTCCAAGAAGGTAAACTATGTTTGTAAATTGAAGAAGGCTCTATATGGTTTGAAACAGGCACCTAGAGCATGGAATTACAGGTTGACAACCTACCTCCTAGACCAAGGATTTGTAATGAGTAAAGCAGACACTTCTCTATTCATAAAGAGAAGTAATACAGAGGTAATCTACTTGTGTGTTTATGGTGATGACATCATTATTACAGGCAATGATGTCAATGGTATTAGACACGTCAAAGGACAGATGATGAAAGAATTCAAGATCAATGATCTTGGATTATTGAAGTACTTAGGTCTTGAGTTAGTCTACACCAACTCAGGTATATATATCACTCAAAAGAAGTATGTACAGGATATGGTCAAGAAGTTTGGTTTGCAGGATGCTAAAGTATCTACTACTCCAATGGAGGTCAACCTAAAGCTAAGTGCTCATGAAGGGGAAGAAGTCCAAGACATCACAGGATATCAAAGTATGGTAGGTAGTTTGAATTATGCTACCTTGACCAGAATTGACATAGCATATGGAGTTAGTGTGCTTAGTCAATTCATGCACAAACCAAGGGTACCTCACCTAGAGGCAGCAAAGAAGATCTTGAAGTATTTGAAGGGAACTCAGAATCATGGTTTATACTTTCCTTATACATCAGATATTGACATTAAAGTTTATTCAGATGCAGATTGGGCAGGATGCAAGGATGATAGGAGGAGCACATCAGGTTACATTTGTTTTGCAGGAGATAAGCCTATTTCTTGGTCAGCCAAGAAACAACCTATAGTGGCATTGTCATCCACTGAAGCAGAGTATAGAGGGCTTGCCAATGCCACCCAAGAAGCTATCTGGTTGAAGCTTCTATATACAGAGTTAGGCCTATATACAAGGCCACCAATCATATTTGGAGATAACACTAGCTCACTTCACCTTGCAGCTAATCCAATATATCATGCCAGAACCAAACACATAGAGGTTCATTACCACTATGTGAGGGAGAAGTTACTAAGCAAAGAGATACAATTGACTTATGTGTCTACTAATATGCAATGTGCAGATTTACTCACTAAAGCATTGGATGGAAACAAGTTATGCAGATTTAAATCCATGATTGGATTGCAGGATGTGATTGAAGACTAAAGATGAAGAAGATGAAGACTTAAGCCAAAGTGTTTGGCTTGAGGGGGAGTTGTTGGTGCATTTCAAGCCTTCACACATTGGCTTGGAACCTTGGAAGATTAGCTTGGACAAATTTCATCAAGGCCTTACTTGAAGGAAAGGGCATAGGAACCCATACCTATGACTTATTATCTTTTACCCATTGTAAAAGTCTATATGACTTGGCATCTCATGTAATCACTTACCTACCTGATCAGTCATGGAAAAGAGAATGGTTTAGTGGAGAGAATATCTCCCTATTTTTAGAGGAGAGATTCTAGGGAGCCTTAGTTTGAGTTTGAAATTCAAATCAACTTCCAACTCATATAAAAGGTGAAGAAAAAACTCGCGGGTTAGCTAGTCTAATTGAGCTCACTCCCCGAGGCATTCTACTGTTGTAACTCAGTGTGTGATAGAGCCACTTCATAGCCTACACCACCACACCTCATTTAGCTATGCTTGTCAAGCTAATGAGATTGTACAAACACATTAATCAATAGTAGTATACACATTCACTATCTCTGTTGTCTCTGAGTCTTCTACTCCAAGTCTGTCAACTTCAAAGGAGCATATCTCAGGATCTACTGAACCAAAGCAAGTGATTCAAAGCACATTGAAACCAGCTCCAAGTCTACTATACACCTACAAAGTTTCAAATCAATTGGATCAGCCGTCTTGGAGAAATCTCGCTCGAAGTGCACACTGGTCTGTGTCTACAGAGTTCCTAAAAAGTCGGGGGTACATATATTTTTGCTAAACATCTTTCTCTGAGTATAGTCCATCATTTTATCTCATTCCACTTGCAAATGGTAGCTTTTTAAGCTAATTTAATATGTCCTGAAGGAATTAGATCAATTGTAAGTGTGCTGGTCATACTGAGTGAAAGACTGAGCAGGTATCAAGACCAAAATAGAAAGTTTTCAAGTCTTGTGATTTACAAACTTATCTGTTTTGATCAAGTCATTACTCAAACCTTTTCCAAAGTACATATAGTATATTTTGGTATCATTTGGAAGCTCAAGGAGTCTACTAAGCATATCTGGAATCAAAGGAGGGCTGGTGTGAAGCAGGTATAGCAACACCAACTCAATCTTCTGTGTGCATCCAACCATCACTCCCAACAGCAAGTCTGGCCTGTAACTTCTTAATTTGTTTGTTTAATGCTTGATTTTCTGCTTTGACTGCATCTAGTTCTTCTTGGAGAGGGCTAATGTCTGCTTCCAGAACATCAACCTTGTGTTGAAATTCTTCTCGGATGTTATTAGTCACTTCCTTTATTTGTGCTGGTAGTTGCTGCGATAGCTGGATCAACATTTGTCCCATGGATGCGAGCTCAGAAAACATAGGAATTGATGGAAACAGAAGAGAAGGACGTGGTTGAGATGAAGAGGTTGTCAGAAGTTGGTGTGAAGAGGGAGCAGAGTAATTGGGTGAAGAGGATGAAGCGGTAGGTTCCTCGCGGACAATGGGTGGAACAGAGATAATGGGCTTAATTGGAGGTTCGGGTGGAGGAGTTAGAATAACAGTGGTTGTTTCTACTACCTTTTCGGTGGATTGCTGCATAGTGTCATCAGGGTTGGCAACTGCAGACTCGACTCCCTTAATCAGTTCTTCAAAAATTTCCTTAGTAATATTATGTACCTCTTTTTGCTTTTCTTGTTCGGATTGTTGCTGAGATTCTTCTTTAGAGGAGCTGGCTGCAGAATCGGCGGTATCATCATGCTCCTGTTGCTGGTTCGGAGATGATGGAGCTGATGAATCCTAGTGCATTGATGTTGCGGTGTCGTAGAAAGTCTCTTCTTCATTGTTGTCGTCTTCTTTTCCGGCGACAGAATTCTGTACTTGACTATCAGATGAACTAATTCTGATACATTTTTGGCGGAGGATTTGGAAAAGTTCTTCGTCATCCTCTTCGTCGTCTTCCAGTATCTGCGCAGATTCTTCATGATGTAATACGGGACCTTTGGGTGGTGGTTGTGCTGCTTGGAGTACCGGAAACAGGAAACTTAATATGTGGGGGAGACGGGAACGTGGCATATCACCCTTGTTTACTTGTTTAATTACCGAAACGCATTCTCAGTGAATGCGATGGAAATAGTAGGAGGCAAAGTTTGCAGGCTCTCTAGCAGCCATATCTATTGCAAAGTAGAATGGGCGAGAGATCCCATATGTACGCTTTTGCAGGTTCAAGATGGTGACTAAGAACTGTAAGGCTATTCTTTCCGGCTCAGGGCAACAAAGAATATTGGGGAAACAATTGGATCATTGTGACCATTGGCAAATTAGGGCCATTCTCTCGACCTTCCAGAGAGAGTCGGAATGCATCAGAAAAGGTCTGTAGAGTGATTACGGTACGAGATGGTAAGGAGGTTATTGGCCAACTCTGCTCCGTACTAGGTGTGGCAGCGATGGCGGCAATGATTTGAGCGTAGAACGGGTGACAATCCGCTGAATGCCAAGGCAATTCAGCAAAATTGGCCAACCCACGGACACGCAGGAACTCACCTACATCAGTAGGTAGTCCATCACGGAACGTAGCAAAGTTTGCTAACGCTTCCATGATGCGCACACGAATAACAAGCACAAGAACACAATTGCACAGGGTATACAGAGAGCACAAGCACACAAAACACACAGACACAATAGCGATTAACAGTGGAATGAAAAAGGTTAAGTAGATACTTGGCATCGAGAAGCAATTGAAATCGTTAATCATCACGCGATGTTGAGATGATAACCTCATAACTACGGTGTGCATGCATGAGCGGAATCGATAAGAAAAGGCGGCGATTATTCATGGTTATGTATCCAAACGAGGAGTTTATGATTATGTAGCAAAACGAGGATTTTAAGGATTTCATTCAACCAACACGAAAACTAAAAGGAAAAGAAAAGAAAAGAGAAAAGAAAAAAATATGCGGGCAACCACAGAACACTTCAGTGCGAATCAGGCGCTTGATGATACGGCCGCAACTTTGAACCATTTATCACTTTCGGAAGAGGAATTCCGATCAAAGTAGCCAACCGAAAAGTTGTTGGGCCTACTTGTTCAGTAATCTGGTAGGGACCAAACCATCGTAACTTGAATTTTCCAGCAGAACGATTTGATTTTGCATTATAAAATAGCACAAGTTGCCCCACCGTAAAAACTGGAGTTTTTAGATACCGATCATGTGTACGAGGTTGCCGCAACTGCACTTCTTGAAGAGTCAGAAAGCTTTCCCAGCGATGCTCATCTAGTTCTCTAAGTGTGTCCAACCGAAATGGCAAAGAATCTTCAGGTAACAATTTCTGAGAGATGGCCACACGTAAGCTTGGTACTACAAGCTCCATTGGTGCAATTGCCTCCATTCCATATGCAAGTTTGAAAGGAGTCAGTCCGGTGGAAACTTTGTAAGTAGTCCGATATGCCCATAATACTGCAAGTAGTAACTGATCCCATCTTTCTGGTGATTCGATAATCAATTTACCAAGCATACTCAGCAAGGTCTTGTTTGTACTTTCAACCAAGCCATTAGCACGAGGATAGTATGGTGAACTGAATTTGTGTAGAATCTGAAAAGAGTGTGTGAGAGCTTTCATTAAATTGTTAACAAAATGTGTGCTTGATCTGTCACAAGTTCTAGAGGTAACCCAAATCGTGGGAATACATCCTTCATCAAACATTTTGATACCAAAAAAGCTGTAGCAAACCGTAAAGCCCAAGCTTCTACCCATCTGGTAGCATAATTTGTACATGTCAGAATGTATCGAGTATTACTGAGTATTGCTGGGGGTGTGATTGGTCCAATAAAATCAAGACCCCACTTCTGGAAAGGTTCTAAAGGTGAGACAGTGTAGAGGGAAGAAGTGGCGTTGTAACGGCTGTCCAGACCACTGACAATTGTCACATTTTTTGACAAACTGAGATACATCCCTATACATGGTAGGCCACCAAAGCCCACTTTGCAAAATTTTCCGGTGCGTTAAATCTGTTGCAAAATGTCCATTGGAAGGTATGGAATGTGCCAGAGCGATAACTGAGTTTACTTCATGTGGAGGAATACAACGAAGTAAGACTCCAGTGTGATCCATATAATACAATTCTCCAGCAATCAATCGGAATCTGTGACTGTAAACTGCAATTTTCCTACGCATTGCAGGAGAAGTCTGAGCAAGAAGATATCCATTAGTAAGAAAAGTTAATAACTGATCATAGTAAGTAGATGTCAGAGGAGGTTCTGCAGATTCATCATGAATTGGGTCAGTAACATAAATTGCAGGTGTGGTGTCATCAACACCGATCGGAGCTTCATCAGAATCCAACCGAGAAAGGAATAGATGGATGGATAGATGGATAGATAGATAGATAGATAGATAGATAGATAGATAGATAGATAGATAGATAGATAGATAGATAGATAGATAGATAGATAGTTAGATAGATAGATAGATAGATAGATGGATAGATAGATAGATAGATAGATAGATAGATAGATAGATAGATAGATAGATAGATAGATAGATAGATAGATAGACAGATAGATAGATAGATAGATAGATAGATGGATGGATAGATAGATAGATAGATAGATAGATAGATAGATAGATAGATAGATAGATAGATAGATAAATGTCAGACATTGGTCTACAGAGACCATTCCATGTGTGTGTGGGACGAGGGCTAGTTAGCCAAGGTCCTAAGCTCGGGGGTATATCCTAAGGTATTTGATGGTTAGTGGGGATGAGTGTTGCATGCTGGCCACATGGCGACACTAGAACATTCCAGATCATTGCTATTTAGATACAAGTGGATATAAATGGATGGGAGGAGAGTGTCACACACATCATTTGCATGTTTCTTTTCAGGAGAGGCTAACAATTGGTATCAGAGCCATCTACGATTTTGGGGCGTGATTTTTTTTTTTGGCATGTTTTTTTCCGTCATCAAGAGTCTCAGGCGGCTGTTTTTTTTAGAGGAGGAGAGCAGAGAAAGGGACTTGAAGAGCCCGTGTGACCCCCGTTTTAGCATGCAACTCAGAGATGCCTATCTACGCACTCATCTTACGTGCCTGTTGGTAGACGGTCATGCATGAGTGCATGAGTATGTTGTTTTTTTTCCGAAGAGATTGGATGTACCTACCTTCCCTACGGTTGCCCGCTTTACGCCTGTTGCCTAGACAACTGGCGTGTAGCAGAAGTTCTGAGCGCATGCGACAAGACCCTTTGTGTTTCTACAGGAGTTAAACTACAATCGTTTCTTATTCCAGCCGAGCGCGTTCTACGCATGTTTTGTTTGCTTCAGAAGTGGACAACACCTGAATTTATATTCTATATTTGGCTTCAACATTACCTATGGGATAATAGGTTCACTTCGGCACGTCATCGTGCATGCCGGCACATGATTTGATTTTATTGAATGCTTGACGATTGTTATTTTCTTCGAAATTATTTCGGATTTCAAAGTGACACCGTTAGGCTGCTGAAATTTCTAAAACATTAGCATGCATGTGCATCAAAGTTTAGAAAGCATATTAAAAGTTTCTTTCTTTTGATTTTTTTTTGTTAAGCAAAAGCTTTAACTGATTTTTTTTTTCCGCTTGCCAATAGTATTTACGTTTGTTTATTCTTAAAAAAAAAATTTCTTGCCTACCATGGAACCCGAACCTTCATCACCTGTTAGGACAGAAACCATTATGCATGAACCTCCAGTTGATCCAATTCAAGCTATGAATAATAGAATTGCATCCTTAGAAAGTTCTCTTCATGATATCTTGGAACACGTGCGTTGTTCTAAGAAAGAAGAAGAGCTACTTGATTCTGATTTTCCAGAGATGGAAGTAGATGCTCCAGATGAGCATCCAACTTCAAAAGTCCTTAACGATAGTGTTTTAGTTAGACAAGCGCGATGGCAGCTTAAGGATTAGTGATGGCTCTATTTTAGGAGACGGGACAGTTCTAGCTGCTTCTTCTTCTACTAAAGCAAACAAGTCCATTCCGTATTCTAATTTCTCACAAGAGAATGGAATAGTGAAGCAGAAAGGAAAGGTTTGTGTGCGAGATTCTCGGGATTTGAGAAAGAAAGTCATGCGGGATAACCATGATGTTCCTTGTGCAGGACATCCTGGTGTTGACAAGACAATTCAGCTTGTTAGAAGAAAATTTTGGTGGCCTGGATTAGCCAGAGATATCCATACTTATGTTCAGCAATGCTTTATGTGTCAAGTCAACAAATCAGAAAGGGTAAAGACACCAGGTCTTTTACATCCTTTACAAGTTCTAGATCATAAGTGGGATAGTATATCCATGGACTTCATAGTGGGGTTACCGCGGACCTAAAGGAAGCGAGATACAATCCTAGTTGTGGTAGATAGACTAAG
>CM035417.1:42912335-42914835 GCA_020310875.1 Ceratopteris richardii | reverse complement strand
TAGATGTAGCCTAATGAGTTGGAGATGTGTAGGCTATGGTGTAGCACTTACACACTCAATGATCACAGATGTTAGCCTCGGGAATGGTGCTGGACAACCGCGACTTTTGACTTACACTTTTTATAGGAGTTAAGTTGAATTTGAGTTTGAATTCAAATTCAAATCTCCTATGATCACTCCACTAAATGTAGGAAGATATTCTCTCCATTAATCAACTACCTTTTTCCACGAATCTATCAAGTAGGTGTGATTACATGAGATGCCAAGTCATATAGACTTTTACAATGGGTAAAGAAGTAAGAACTTATAAGCATAAGTTCACATGGTCCTTTCTTCAAGTGAATTAAACTTCCAAGGTTTCAACACCAAATTTCCAAGGTTCCAAGCCAAGTGTGAAGGCTTGTATTGCACCAACAGCTCCCCCTCAAGCCAAACACTTTGGCTTAAGTCTTCATCTTCAATCTTCAATCACATCCTGCAATCCAATCATGGATTTGAATCTGCATAACTTGTTTCCATGCAAAGCTTTAGTAAGTAAATCTGCACATTGCATATTAGTGGAAACATAAGTCAACTGAATGTCCTTGCTTAGCAACTTCTCTCTCACATAGTGGTAATGAACCTCTATGTGTTTGGTTCTGGCATGATATATTGGATTAGCTGCAAGGTGAAGAGAGCTTGTGTTATCTCCAAAGATAATTGGAGGTCTAGTGTATAGACCTAATTCTGTATACAAAAGCTTCAACCAGATAGCTTCTTGAGTGGCATTGGCTAGCCCTCTATACTCTGCTTCAGTAGATGACAAAGCTACTGTAGGTTGTTTCTTGGCTGACCAAGAAATAGGTTTATCACCTACAAAACATATGTATCCTGATGTGCTCCTCCTATCATCCTTGCATCCTGCCCAATTTGCATCTGAATATATTTTAATGTCAATATCTGATGTATAAGGAAAGTACAAACCATGGTTCTGAGTTCCCTTTAGATACTTCAAGATCTTCTTTGCTGCCTCTAGGTGAGGTACCCTTGGTTTGTGCATGAATTGGCTTAGCACACTAACTCCATATGCTATGTCAATTTTGGTTAAGGTAGCATAATTCAAACTACCTACCATACTTTGATGTCCTGTAATGTCTTGGACTTCATCACCTTCATGAGCACTAAGCTTTAGGTTGACCTCCATTGGAGTACTTGAGACTTTAGCATCCTGCAAGTTAAACTTCTTCACAATGTCCTGTACATACTTCTTTTGAGTGATATATATACCTGAATTAGTGTAGACTAACTCAAGACCTAAAAAGTATTTCAATAATCCAAGATCATTGATCTTGAACTCCTTCATCATCTGTCCTTTGATGCTTCTAATACCATTGACATCATTGCCTGTAATGATGATGTCATCAACATAAACACACAAGTAGATTACTTCTGTACTACTCCTCTCTATGAATAGAGAAGTGTCTGCTTTACTCATCACAAATCCTTGGTCTTGGAGATATGTTATCAACCTGTAATTCCATGCTCTAGGTGCCTGCTTCAATCCATATAGAGCCTTCTTCAATTTACAAACATAATTTACCTTCTTGGGATCTTCATAGCCAGGTGGTTGTGACATGTAAACTTCTTCAGATATCCATCCATTCAAGAAAGCATTCTTGACATCTAATTGGTACATGTTCCAATTCTTAGATGCAGCTATACTCACCAATACTCTGATTGTTGGCATATTAGCCACAGGAGAAAATGTCTCCTCATAATCAATGCCTTGGGTTTGTGGAAAACCCTTGGCTACCAACCTAGCTTTGTACCTGTTGATTGTTCCATCTGAGTTTCTCTTTAGTTTGTAGATCCATCTGGATCCTATCACCTTCATAGAGTCCTTCTTGGGTACCAAGTCCCATGTGTCACTCTCCTTGAGAGCTTCTATTTCTTCATCCATAGCTCCTTTCCATTCTGGTTTGGTGATTGCCTCTTCATATGTACCTGGTTCTTCATTCAACAAATCCTTTGCAAGATATACAGAATGCTTGGTTACAAGAGAAGTATCATACCCATATCTGATAGGCTTCTTACTTTCTCTCTGAGATCTCCTCATTGCTTGAGTTGAGGATTCTGGTATATCCTCTAGCTTCTTCATTTTCATCTTTCCTTTGGACTTCCATGCCTTGAATTCCTCAAGGTTAATTGTATCATCATCATCTGAGCTTGAGTCTTCTTTCTGGATTGGTTCCTCCTTGGTGAGCTTTGGGAAATCTTCTTCCATATCATAGGGTAGACTAACCTTCCTGCATTCATTCTCATACCATGAGTCATTCTCATCAAAGATGACATCTCTGCTTACCTTGAAGCCTTTGTTTGTTGGGTTGTAGAATCGATACCCTTTTTGGTTCAAGTCATAACCAATGAAGATACATTTTTCAGCTTTAGGGTCTAGCTTTCCCCTTACCTGTGAGGGAATATGCACATATGCTACACAACCAAAAATTTTGCAATGATCCAA
>CM035417.1:42879835-42892335 GCA_020310875.1 Ceratopteris richardii | reverse complement strand
ATATACATATTTTAGGTTTAAATATTTAAGATTAGGGTTTTAGGTTTTTAACACCTACAAAACATATATACACACATACACATACACATATAATACATATTTATACATGTAGATACACATGCATACAAAAATATACATATCTTAGGTCTAGATCTTTAAGATTAAGGTTTTAGAGTTTAGGCATACATATAACTCAATTATATTTATATTAAGAAAACATATATAGAAAAATAAGAAAAAAAATCTGAATATATAAATAAATATATATATAAAATATGATTAGGGTTTTAGGATTAGGGGTTTAGATTTTTATAAGTGTATAAGTATTTAGGTTTTAGTATTTCAGATTTAAGTCTAAGTCTTTCTGATTAGGGTTTTAGGAATTTAGTACCTACATAACATATATGCATAAACACACATATACATATAATACATACATACATGTAGATACACATGCATACAAAAATATACATATTTTAGGTTTAAATATTTAAGATTAGGGTTTTACGATTTTAACACCTACATAACATATATACACAGATATAATACATATATGTACATGTAGATACACATGCATACAAAAAAATACATATTTTAGGTCTAGATCTTTAAGATTAAGGTTTTAGGGTTTAGGCATACATATAACTCAATTATATTTATATTAAGAAAAAATATATAGAAAAATAAGAAAAAAATCTGAATATATAAATAAATATATATATAAAATATGATTAGGGTTTTAGGATTAGGGGTTTAGATTTTGATAGGTGTTTAAGTATTTAGGTTTTAGTTTTCTAAGTCTTTCTGATTAGGGTTTTAGGGTTTTAGTACCTACATAACATATACACAAACACACACATACATATAATACATACATGTTGCGAACATTTGTTTTATGTAGGGTACAAGTTTCAAATTATGTAAATACCTTTGGGAAGTCTTCAAATACTTCAAGAAGGCTCATATTATTCATAAAATGTAGCAAAAATACCACATGAGTTCTAGAACATGGTGAGTCAAATTAGTGAGTCACAAGGGAGCTTCAGTGGTGTCCTAGTGGAAGGTCGATGTGGCTAGTTCTCAAAGTCCATCAATACTTTGCTTATTTGAGCACTTGAGTCATGTAATACCTCCATCCAAGTGTCTACCACGAATTTAGATGTATTAGGAAGGTTTTAGATTAGTTTCCCATGCTATAAAAAGAGGAGAAAAGTCGTGATCTTGTGGGATGTCCAAGAGAGTCATATGTGTATCTCTACACTGCTGTAGTTTTGTATGCAGAGATTGCAGAGCTTGTATCGCCCTCATTATATATCCAAATTACATGTTTGATAGCTCATTGGAAAGCTCTTACTGTCTACGTTCTTCCTGTAAATTTTCATAATCATTGGATTTTTGATCTGAGAGCAATACTCTCTGCAAGTAGTGTGTATTCTCTGTTTTTTATCCCTGCTAAAGGTCTCCATTAAACCTCAAACTTGCAGAGGTCATATCTCCTTGTGTATGTATCCAAATCATGTGTTATTTGGCTTGTTAGAAAGCTGTTTAAGTCTACTTGTATTCTGGAAAGTTTCAAAGTCATTGGAGTTGTGAGTTAAGAGCAGTAGTCTCTGCAAGTGATATGTGTCCTCAGGTTCATCTCTGTTTCAAGGTCTCCATTAAAGCTGCATATTGCAGAGGTCATAACTCATTGTGTATTTATCCATTTGAGGTGTTCTATATCTTGTTGGAAAGCTCTTAGAGTCTAATTTATGTGTGTGAAACAGTTTTGGAAAATTCCAAGTGACTAAAGAGAAATTTGCTCTGCAAGAAAATTGGTCTGTACATACAAGTTTGTGAAAAAGTCAACTAGGTCCTGTTGGGTTTCACCTACTTCTAGTTGTACTTTGGAGATCAATAAACTCCAACAATACATACATGTAGATACACATGCATACAAAAATATACATATTTTAGGTTTAAATCTTTAAGATTAGGGTTTTAGGGTTTTAACACCTACATAACATATATACACACATACACATACACATATAATACATATATATACATGGAGATACACATGCATACAAAAATATACATATTTTAAGTCTAGATCTTTAAGATTAAGGTTTTACGGTTTAGGCATACATATAACTCAATTATATTTATATTAAGAAAAAATATATAAAAAAATAAGAAAAAAAATCTGAATATATAAATAAATATATATATAAAATATGATTAGTGTTTTAGGATTAAGAGTTTAGATTTTTAAAAGTGTTTAAGTATTTAGGTTTTAGTATTTCAGATTTAAGTCTAAGTCTTTCTGATTAGGGTTTTAGGGTTTTAGTACCTACATAACATATATACACAAACACACATATACATATAATACATACATACATGTAGATACACATGCATACAGAAATATACATATTTTAGGACTAAATCTTTAAGATTAGGGTTTTAGGGTTTTAACACCTACATAACATATATACACACATACACATACACATATAAAACATATATATATATATATGTAGATACACATGCATACAAAAATATACATATTTTAGGTCTAGATCTTTGAGATTAGGGTTTTAATTAACTATATATAATTAAATATATATAATTAAATATATAAAAATGGGATTACATAAGGAAAAAATCTGAATATATAAATAACTATATATAAAATAAGATAATTATATAAATAAATGCATATAAAAAGAACTAGTGTTTTAAATAATTTAATTAAATATATATAATAAAATATATAAAATAACACCTACATAATATATATACACACTCTAGAGTACACATATAATACGTATATACATGTATATACACATGTGTATAGAAATATACATAATTTAGGTTTAGATCTTTAAAATTAGGGTTTTAGGATTTAGGCATACATATAACTCAATTAAGAGGAAAAAAATCTGAATAAATAAATAAATATATATATAAAATAAGATCAATTAAGAAAAATTTGAATATATAGATAAAATAGGATAGTTATATAGATTAGGATTTAAGTCTTTAAGAGTATGATTTTTAGGTTTAATAAAAAAACAAATGTTCTAAAATGTCCATATTATAGCTGATGGCTTCTTTGGATCCTGAAGAGAGAATGGCATGTCCTTGCACACAGTGCAAGTATCAAATTTATCGGAAACGATGGATTTGTACTGCACATGTTAGAGAGTATGGATCCTTTGATAGGATTTGACTGGAAAACCTACACTATCATTCGGAAGGTCCCCCAGGTGAGCAGATGGACCCAAACGAGATTGCATCGGTAACCTCTCGTGGACAAAAGAGAGCAAAAAAGGACTTAGACGTACAAGCAAGTACTAATAATATTACACAGAATGAACATATGGAAGAGGTGCTTGAAGCATTTTATGAGATGGACGAAGATCATGATGGTGGAGAAGGTGTGAAGTGTTTCATGGACACAACAGAAATTCCACGATCAGAAGTCGATGAAGAATATGAAAACATGCGAAGACTAGCTCATTCACCACTTTACAATGGAGAAAAGATATCTGTACTACGTGCGTCACTCGCGATGCTCAATCTGCAATCCATTTATGGATGGTCAGATAGTAGTGTCACTGAATTGTTCAGGTAAGTGGAGAACAAATTGGCTTTCATTGTTGTATCACAATAACTTTATTTACTAATATCGTTTTACTTGCTTATTGCAGGCTTCTTAAAGATCAATTTTTGCCAGAGGGCAATGACATGCCTCCAACACGTGGATCTTTTGGAATGAGTATGAGCATCTCCACATATGTCTAGAGTGTGGAACAAATAGATTTAGAGAAGACGTTGTAGGCGAAGCAATCCCCGCAAAGGTTCTTGGCCACTTTCCTATCATTCCAGGAATTAGGAACATGTTTAGATGCAAATCTATATGAGTTAATGTCATGGCATACAAAGAGCAGGTCTACAGATAATGTAATGCGAGTGCCTGCTGACTCTGATGCTTGGAAGCACATAGATAGTAAGTGGCCAGAGTTTGCTAGTGAGCCTCGGTCCATACGTCTAGTCCTAGCTATGGATGGAGTGAATCCATTTGGATTAGGCAGTTCTTCATGGAGCACATGGCCTGTATGTTTGGTCAATTATAATATCCCACCATGGTTGGCCACAAAGAAAGGTCATTTATTATTACCTCTTATTGTACCAGGTAAGTATAAGGTAAAAAACATGGATGTATATCTTGCACCACTTGTGGAAGAACTGCGCATTTTATGGGATGGGATTACTGTGCGTGCTATAAGAAGACGAGATGAGCGAGTGCAAGGCATACTTATATGGACATTGCATGATTGGCTTGGTTATGGTGAATGTTCAGGTTTACCGATTTCGGGTTACCATGCTTGTCCTTTGTGCAGACCACGACTCGAAGCACGCTATTCCAAAGCACTACGTAAAACTATCTATCAAGTACATCATAGATATTTGCCTGATGGACATGTTTTACGTGAAGGAAAAATTGGTCGACAAGCGCAACACCAAATGAAAGCTAGCGATTGGAAACAACTGTGGGATTCAGAAAATCTAGTTTCTGGCATGAAACGGTTGTCCATCTTTCATGAACTCCCTTATTAGAGTGAATTGTTGATCAATCATTTGCTGGATCGGATGCATATTTTTAAGAATGTGGGAGAGATTCTTTGGAAAACTTTGATCGGAAAGAAAGAAAGCAAAGCACAAAGGGAGGACTTAGAAGAGCGAGGTCGTATGCGAGAGTTGTGGGCAATTACTAAGCCCAACAGAACAGTATCATTACCAAGAGCTCCTTGGGTGCTTCGCAAGATGGAAGAGCAAGAAGTGAAGAAAAGAATTTCAGAGTTTTGAACAGCTACTGGATGCATGAGGTGTCTAAAGACTACTTTCACATGAAACGACGATCTTGCAGGACTCAAGTCTCATGATTGGCACAAGCTTTTACAATTTGTGCTCCCTATAGCTCTAAAAGATTGTCTTTCAGAGGATGTACGAAGAACCATTTATTTATTAGTTCTTTAGTACGGTCGATATCTTCTAAAGAGATAAATAGAGATAGCATAGAAAGTGCAAAACTCAATGCTATCGAGGCTGTTTGTATGGTAGAGAAATACTTTCCCACAAGTATTCTCACTATTCAACTTCATTTACTGGTTCATGAGTTAGATAAAATTGCAATAGCAGGAACTGTACATAGTCGATGGATGTTCTTCTTAGAGCGCTTTATGAAGACATTAAAAGGATTTGTTTGACAGAGAGCACGTCCAGACGGTAGCATGGCAGAGGGATGGCTTGTACAAGAATCTCTTTTATTCATAACTGAGTTTTTACGTATGTCAGATCCCGAAATGCCTCGCTTATGGAGCGATGATGAAGATGTTTGTCTCGTAGGCGATGAACCACAAGGTAAAGAATTGCAGAGAAAAATGGATGCAGCTTTCAGAGAGAAGGCAATGAAGTTTTGCATAGTTAACTTTGAGCCTATGCAGAAGTGGTTAGGAAGATATGAGCTTGCCAAGGAATTTAATGCAAAGGAAAGAGCTCAGTTTCGAAGAAATTGTTCCACTCAATTTTTGCCTGTTCCAGAAAGTCTCCGACCTCTTCCACCTTTTCCAACAAGCAGATGGCTAGATACAACGGTTTCACAAGCAAAGGCAGTGGGTGAAGATATCTTTGAAGAAGAGGAAGAAATCGCAAAAGGATGTGATTGGGAGTATATTAAATACGATGCACTATGGTCTCATGTACGACACTTTCGAGTCGCACGAATTAATGAAATTAGGTCTACTTTTGATAGTGGAGTGATGGTGAATTTTCTACAAAAAAGTAGAGCGAGTGCAAGAGATGATAATGCTCTAGAAGGCGAGCTAGATTATTGTGGTGTGATTCAAGACATTTTGAAACTATCTTTCAAAAAGTTTGATTACTTTGTTTTTTATGTGAAATGGTTCAAAGTAGTCATCTCTGGAAGAAATGCAACAGTGAGATGGGATAAAAGCGGTTTGCTTCAAGTCGACTCCACAAGATTATTGACATATGAAAGGGATACATTTGTACTTCCCGAACACTTTGAGCAAGTTATTTTTATACCAGATTCAAATGAACCAGAGTGGCTATTTGTTTTACAAGTCGCTCTATGTAGTAGACAAATTCTTGAGAACATAGATGTAGAAGAAAGTCCATCTCTAGTGGACTCAGAGATTCATTCGATAGTCGAGGAGGAAGAAATCATTGTTCGAGAAGAAGAGGTCATTGTTCGAGAAGAAGAATCAATAGATGATGATCAGGAAGAAACCAGCATAGCAAGTGATTTAGAAGCCATCAATATAGAGATAGATATTCTCGGTGCATCGAATCTTCAAGAGGAGGCTAGTGTAGCCCGGCGGTGCTTCCTCCTCCTCTCTCTCTTGTCCATGGTTGAAATTCCTCATATTGTTGATTCTGAGTTTATGCTGGTCCACTAATTTGGTTGTATTTGACCCATCTCTCTCTCTCTTTCAACGATTTATTTCTCTCTCTCGTTTTCTCTCTCTCGATCTCTCTCTCTCTCTCTCTCTCTTCCTATCTCTCTTCCCCCCTCTCACCTCCCCTCTGCCCCCGCAAGCCCCCCCCTCAGCCCTCCCCACAAGGCCCCCCTCTAACCCCCCCCCTCAGCCACCCTCACCCCAGCCCCCTCACCCTCCTCCTCGCACCCCCGCCCCCTCACCCTCCCACCACCTCCCGCCCCCTCACCCTCACCCTCACACACCTCCCACCACCCCCGCACCCGCCCCCTCACCCTCCCACCACCTCCGCACCAGCCCCCTCACCCTCACCCTCACACACCTCCCACCACCCCCGCACGCGCCCCCTCACCCTCCCACCACCTCCGCACCCGCCCCCTCCTCAGCCCTCCCCGCAAGCCCCCCCTCAGCACCCTCACCTCCCACCACCCCCGCACCCGCCCCCTCACCCTCCCACCACCCCCGCACCCGCCCCCTCACCCTCACCCTCACACACCTCCCACCACCCCCGCACCCGCCCCCTCACCCTCCCACCACCTCCGCACCCGCCCCCTCACCCTCACCCTCACACACCTCCTACCACCCCCGCACCCGCCCCCTCACCCTCCCACCACCCCCGCGCCCGCCCCCTCACCCTCCCACCAGCTCCGCACCCGCCCCCTCACCCTCACCCTCACACACCTCCCACCACCCCCGCACCCGCCCCCTCAGCCCTCCCACCACGCCCGCACCCGCCCCCTCACCCTCCCACCACCCCTGCACCTGCCCCCTCACCTCCCACCACCCCCGCACCGCCCCCTCACCCTCCCACCACCTCCGCACCCGCCCCCTCACCCTCACCCTCACACACCTCCCACCACCCCCGCACCCGCCCCCTCAGCCCTCCCACCACCCCCGCGCCCGCCCCCTCACCCTCCCACCACCCCCGCACCCGCCCCCTCACCCTCCCACCACCTCTGCACCCTCCCCCTCACCCTCATCCTCACACACCTCCCACCACCCCCGCCCCCTCACCCTCCCACCACCTCCGCACCCGCCCCCTCACCCTCCCACCACCTCTGCACCCGCCCCCTCACCCTCACCCTCACACACCTCCCACCACCCCCGCACCCTCACCCTCCCACCACCCCTGCGCCCGCCCCCTCACCCTCCCACCACCTCCGCACCCGCCCCCTCCTCAGCCCTCCCCGCAAGGCCCCCCTCTAACCCCCCCTCAGCCCTCCCCGCAAGCCCCCCCTCCAGCCCTCCCCGCAAGCCCCTCCTCAGCCACCCTCACCCCCGCCCCCTCACCCTCCTCCTCACACCCCCGCCCCCTCAACCTCCCACCACCTCCGCACCCGCCCCCTCACCCTCACCCTCACACACCTCCCACCACCCCCGCACCCAAACCTCCGCACCCGCCCCCTCACCCTCACCCTCACACACCTCCCACCACCCCCGCACCTGCCCCCTCACCCTCCCACCACCTCCGCACCCGCCCCCTCACCCTCACCCTCACACACCTCCCACCACCCCCGCACCCGCCCCCTCACCCTCCCACCACCTCCGCACCCGCCCCCTCACCCTCACCCTCACACACCTCCCACCACCCCCGCACCCGCCCCCTCACCCTCCCACCACCCCCGCGCCCGCCCCCTCACCCTCCCATCACCTCCGCACCCGCCCCCTCACCCTCACCCTCACACACCTTCCACCACCCCCGCACCCGCCCCCTCACCCTCCCACCACCTCCGCACCCGCCCCCTCACCCTCACACACCTCCCACCACCCCCGCACCCGCCCCCCCCACCCTCCCACCACCTCCGCACCCGCCCCCTCCTCAGCCCTCCCCGCAAGCCCCCCCTCAGCACCCTCACCTCCCACCACCCCCGCACCCGCCCCCTCACCCTCCCACCACCCCTGCACCCGCCCCCTCACCCTCCCACCACCTCCCCACCCGCCCCCTCACCCTCACCCTCACACACCTCCCACCACCCCCGCACCTGCCCCCTCACCCTCCCACCACCCCCGCACCCGCCCCCTCACCCTCCCACCACCCCCGCACCCGCCCCCTCACCCTCCCACCACCCCCGCGCCCATCCCCGCCCCCTCACCCTCTCCCTCACACACTCACACATTGAAAGGTAATTGTTAAAAGTGAAAGTGGAATTGCCACCAACCATTCACGGCGACTACCTATTTTTGTGGACTCAATTCAAATCAAGGGAATAATTGACTTACCCTCAATTTTGGGTAATCAACTGACACGTGATCAGAGGAAGTGAAGATTCGGCAAGGCTCTCTTGGCCTATTGGGGCCTATAAAAACAATGGATTTGTGCTCATTTGGGGTACAACGTTTTAGAGTTACATTGGTTCAGATAGGCGTATGTACGTGCAGAAGTCCTCTCTTGCACTTTGTGGCTTCAAGCCTACTGGAGGAAGTCACTCTGTGGTGTGGATGCAGAGTGTGGGCTTCCCCAGTGGAGGGCTAGTATCACTATAGAGTGAAGAGAGTGGCTTGGCTTTGTCTTTTGTTTTGAGTCAGTAGTATTTTCATGCTCTTTCTTTTAGGACAAGTCTCCATACTTTGTATTGATCAAGACTAGTCTACATCTAGTTGTGTTCATTATACGGATTGTCTGAGTCTCTTGTACTGAGGTTATTTGGAGTATTATGTTAACTTAGAGCACTATTGTCTGTTGAGCACCATTATCTGTTGCATTTCCTTGACTTAAGGTGTAATCAAATATCTTTGGATTCTCCAAATATTGTCATTTATCTTAATCCTACTCTGAGAATCATTTTATCTGCCTGCTCACAGAAGTGTTAAAGGGTATACTTCCCTAAAGAGAACCTCCCTTGAGTAGGTGACGTACTGGATTGGTTTATTATCTACTCTTGATAAAAGTGGATACCCCAGTACCTCCTCTACAGTTTGGCACGCCCGGTGGGACCTTTGCATTTCTGTGAGAGGTATTTTTGCCCTATTACATTTGCAAGTAGGTACATGACCCATACACGGGCAGATAAGGAGTCTCTTCGTGTTCGGAGGAGCCTTAACAAGTTAGCCATAACCACGACTAGTGAGTCTACCTCCCCTCTGGCCTCCTTAAATTTATCTATTGATTTGGGTGCAACACCCTTGTCAAAAGAGGGGTATAGGAGAACTCTAGACTTCTCCTCAGATACGTCCGAAGAAACACCAGTACAAATGGAGGATCTCTCTCATTTACTCTCTAGATTAAATATCAAATTCCCTACCTTCAAGGGACAAGCCTATGAGGATGCTGATGATCATGTGAGAAGATTCATCTCTTTATGCCGTGGACGAGGTTTGCAAAATAGAGAGGATGCAATGCTGGCACTCTTTCCATCCACATTGGAGGGTCTTGCAGATAAATGGTATAGTCAATATGCAGATGGCCATTTCACTACATGGGAGGCTTTGAAGGCGGCGTTCTCACAGACATTCCGACCAAGTGATTCCTCGAAAAGAACTCTAGATCAACTAGAGAATTTGAAGCTAAGACCAGGTGAATCCTTTCATGAACTTCACACTAGAACAAAAGCACTTGTTGCACGTCTGCCACATGCTACAGGTGACTTTTTGGTTAAAAAGTGGATCGAAAAGGCTCTGCCTAGGTCATCTCAACAGAAGCTTCGTGAATCTCTTAGATTGGATGCGACCCTCAATGATTTTGTTGCAGCGACATCACGCATTGAAGAAGCAAGGCAACATTTTGAAGGGGATACACAACAAAAGTATGCTGCAGATCTGGATCCTATTGAGCAACTAAGGAGGGAACTGGAAGCATTGAAGATGCAACAAAATGAACAAGAAGAGAAGGTCTTGCCACCACTACGTCGCATTGATGATGAAGTAGCTCAACTTCGCCGAGAGTTAGAAGATTTGAAGACCACTCAGGATATAAGGAGACAAATTTGGTGTACAATCTGTAACAACAATGGACATTCCAATGCTAATTGCCCTATTAAGGTAACCTGTCAATTTTGTGGAAAAGATGGTCATGAAGCCAGAGATTGCTATTACCTCAAGGGTACACAGCAGAGAGGTAACCCTCAAACTTTGGATTCATACTATGCTAGTACTTCAAATACATCTAATAGAGAGGAGAATAGGCGTGCAAAGCCTAGATATAATAGACCCTTGATGTGCTATCGTTGTGGTGAATATGGCCACATGCAAAATAGGTGTTCCCTCCCAGAAGATGCAGCTCCTTGTCAACATTGTCCAGAAGCCAAGGATCATTATACCAAAGATTGCCCCCGAGGTTGTCCTGCTCCAATTCACATGATTGCAGTCTCTCCACATGAAGAAGGAAAAACCACTCAGACTTATGCTGTTTCATCCTCTGCAATGCCCAGGATGACTAGAGCTAGGCAAGCAGCTGCAACCCAGAGAGATGAACAACAAGGATTTCAGGATAAAGAGGAAGAAAAGAAGTCTGGATGGAAGGACCAAGTAGAAATTGAAGGAGCTTATGAAAAGATGGCTACTACTAGGGACCAATCAATAAGTTTGAAAGAAGATGTTCATAAGGTAGACATTGAGCAGATCTTGAAAGGTATTCATCACAAGGTTAGTTTATATGAACTTATAAGGATGGATTCAAAAATAAGAAGTGACTTACTGAAGATTATACGCTCTGCTCACTTGGTCCAATCACCTAGTATAGATGGTTTCATGGTTGATTTTCCTCCTGCACCCTTAGCAGACTACCAAAGCTCAAGATTATCTGTTTGTATAAAGGATGAAACTCTCACAGGTGTGATCATAGATGGAGGCTCTGCTATCAATTTGATGCCAGATTTCACAATGAAGAAACTGAATTTGAACCCCACCAAAATGGCACCATTTACAGTTACACTAGCAGATCAACATCGGGTTGCGCCTCTTGGCATTATTGAAAAGGTACGGATGATAGTACAGGGTTGCCACTTTGTTCTAGATTTTGTTGTTATTGCACTTCCACAGGAGACTTCTTACCCTTTACTCCTGGGGAGACCTTGGCTGAGACAAGCAAGAGCTTTGCAAGATTGGGGGAAAAACAAACTATGGATTTCAACAAGCACCAATAGCCAACTGCAACTACACTTGGAGGAAGGATTTGACTCAGGGAAAACTACTGGATATACTGTGGACACTCAGGTAATGCCCTCTCTACCCCAAGAAGATGATACATTGTTAAATTGGATGATGGGAAGTGCAGAGTGTTGCACAGTGGAGATCAATGAAATTGAGGAAGAAGTTGCAGATAAGGTAATTATAGGAAAGGGCAATGAAGACCACAAGGTGTTGGAGAATGAGCAATTGAAGAAAAATACAAGCTTCGACGAGGCAACCAATTTAAAAGTATCGGAGGTGGAAGGTTATGAACCTAAGAGAAGAGAAGATCTTCCTTTTGTAGATATACCTCAAGGATGGATGGAAGAACATGTTGCAGAATATAAATTAAAATCCACTCATGCATATAGTGGAGATGATTTCTCAAGCAAGAGTAGTCCTGAAACATTGGTTCAAGAAGTAAATTTAGGGGATGAAGAGAACCCTCAAGTAGTCCATTTGGCATCCTGGTTGTGGCATTATCCTCCTTTGCTACAAAAGGTAACTTCTTTGCTTTTTACTTACAAAAGTGTCTTCGCATGGTCCTACAAAGATCTAACAGGGATACCAGAAGAGCTTGGGTTACATCGGATACCCTTAGTTGAGGGAGCCGCGCCTGTAAGAAGTACGCCATATCGACTCAATCTGAAGTATGGAGAGGCGGTAAAAGCGGAGATTACAAAACTAGAGGAAGCAGGTATAATTGTGCCAGTAGAACATTCTAGGTGGCTTTCTTCTATGGTTATTGTGCCCAAGAAAAATAGTGGAAAAATAAGAGTATGTGTTGATTTTCGTGCTTTGAATAAAGTGACCATTCAAGATGGATTTCCTCAGCCCTTCACAGAACAAGTACTTGAGGAAGTAGCTGGTCACACTTTGTATAGTTTC
>CM035417.1:42794835-42867335 GCA_020310875.1 Ceratopteris richardii | reverse complement strand
CTCGTGGTAGCACTCCTCCTGGCCTCACTCCTGGTGGCCTCACTCCTGTCGGCCTCACTCCTGCCGGCCTCACTCTCGCCGGTGTCACTCCTGCCGGTGTCAATCCTGTAGGTGGTGCTTTTCCCGAAGGAGGTATATCTCCTAGCTTTATGACTCCACCATGACCATCTTTTCAGCCATCCCATACTGGCTCTAGTAGTAGACATGTGCGTTCAACACCTCAGCGTGATACATGTTCTGGCCCCTCTCCTAGGTCGAGGTCATGCTCTAGAGCAGGAGGTTCTAGGAGTGGATCTACAGGTAGGTCTGGAGGAGGCGGCCGTTGTGGAGGCTGTGCGACGGACATTGTATCACCCGCTTCTACTCCTAGGATGAGTACCTCAGATGTAGGTACGCCATGCGGTACACTACATGGAACACCACGTACACCTTGGGATGCTCATGACCATGATGACTCCAAGGTGTACAATATCCGAGATGGAGCTCTGTTGATGGATGCTGCTCGCAAAGCAATGCATGCACCTATACGACAGCTTTGCTCCATACAGTTTTGACACTCTATCATGTTGAAATGGAGTGAACAAGATAAAGATCGAAAGAATTATATCACACAGACAATTTATCAGGAGTTCCGACCAGCCAATGGACAGTCTCTTGTCAGTTCATAGTGAATTCTGCACACCGCATGTGAAGTTATTTCCCATCGACAATCCGAGGCTCGTGGTGCTTTCAGAGCAGGCTTACCAAAGCTTGTATGGTTAGATGCTGAGGAGTGGGATATGATTTGCCACGAGCAGCAGCAGACTCCTAATTGATATCGTCAGCACTAAGATGCCGCAGCCACACGTTTAGATACGGTTGGACCATCACATTTGGGCAGCAACGGATATGATACGATGCGTCATAAGTTTGTAAGTATCATTTGATTTATTGAATTTGTTTGTGTTAAGTTTCTCATGTATGTTCCTCTAATGTTTTGTATGTTTGTTGCAGGAGCTGGCAATGGCTCGTCCTCCAACATGAATCGTCATGGATTGACTGCACTACTGGAGGACTTGGAGGGACGCGGTGCGGTCGTTTCATGGGAGCATTTCTGATGAGGTGATTAATTTATAAACTTGGTTTTTACTTGTTGTTTGTAAATTTCATGTGACTTTATCTAATTTCATTAATGTTCTTTGTTACAAGATTGTTGATATGGAACGCTCTTTGCATGTGTATGGCAGTGGCACACCCAAATTTTGTATTTGATTTTTATATGGCAATGCAATGCTTTGACACATTTTGTAAAAGCATCATATATGACAGTGGTTTGCCACACTCTTCTACATGCTTCAATTATGAAATATATAACTCTTTTTGTACATGGTTCATGATTCATTCTGATTATCTCTTTTGCGTCCAATAATATTTTGTTTTATGAAATCATATTTCGGTTGACATTAGAGTACACATCACATGTAATTGGTTTTTTTTTTTTGGGCAGAGTGTATTGTTCTTTGCTAAGCAACATCATGGTAATGTTGCTGTAGCAAAAGACAACACACTTTGCCCAAAAAAAATTTGCAGATATGGTCGTCGGTATAAGCATTGGTGTACCCAATAATGTCATCGAAATAAGCATCGGTACACCCAATAGGCACCGGTACAGGTGACAGTGCACCCAATAGAGGCGCTGGTATGGGTGTCGGTATGGGCGTCGATAATACCGATGCATATACCGACGCATATACGGACGCTCATACCGATGCTCATACCGATGCCCATACCGGCACTTTAATACCGACGTGCATACCGACATCTACACTGACGACCCACCAAAAAATATGCATTCATTTCCCTCGATAAAAACCTTGGTATATGGCCGATCTGTTGTAGTGAAGCATTCTATGTACATGACTAAAGACTCTATGACAGAAGAACCTTCTTCATTTGAAGAAGCTAATGAGAAGAAAGAATGGAAAGAAGCCATGCACGAAGAAGTTGAAGCACTTCAAGAAAACAACACTTGGCATTCGATTCCCTAGAAGCAAAGCACGAAGGATCCAGGTAGATATATAAAATAAAAAAGAATTCAGATGGTTCTATAAATAGGTACAAAGCAAGGCTAGAGGCAAAGGGGTTTGTGCAAACCCATGAAGTGCATTATGAAGAAACTTTTTCACCTGTGGCTAAGATTCCAACAATTAGGGTTTTGGTATGTGTTCTTGCTTCTAAGAATTGGAACCTATATCCTTTAGATATTAAGAATGCATTCCTAAATGGATGGATCTCAGAAGAAGTGTACATGTCTCAACCACTAGGGCATGAAGATAATGACAAACCAGGTTGCGTATGCAAGCTAAGGAAGGCACTCTATTGTCTAAAGCAAGCTCCTAGAGCTTGGAACCATAGGATTTTCACATATTTGACGGATCAAGGATTTGTTGCTAGCAAATTAAAATGATCTTTATTAATAAAAAAGACCAACACAAAGGTTATTTACTTATGTGTCTATGTGGATGACATTATCATTACAGGGAATGATGCTAATGGCATCAAGTGGTTTAAAGCTCAAATGATGGAAGAGTTTAAAATCAGCTATCTTGGTTTGTTAACATACTTTCTTGGATTAGAACTTGTATACACAGATTCTTGTGTGTCTATTACTCTCACGAAGTATGTTCATGATATGTTGATGAAATTCAAGATGGAAAACACTAAAATTGTCGGTAAACTGATGAAACGCAATCAAAACCCTAGTGCTCATGAGGGAGAAATTCTTTAAGATGTTACAGGTTACCAAAAACTTGTTGGGAGTCTCAATTATTCAACCCTAACAAGAGTAGACGTATGTTATGGAGTAAGTACACTGAGCCAGTTTATGCATACACCAAGAAAACCTCGCTTGGAAGCTTCCAAGTGGATCCTAAAATATTTAAAGGGTACCACAAATGAAGGACTATTTTTAACCATTCAGTTCTGATTTGGACATAAAGATGTATTCTCATGCACATTGGGCTGGCGCCAAGGATGATAGGAAGAGCACCTGAGGATACTTGTCTTTTGCAAGTTCAAAGCTAATATCATGGTCATCCAAGAAGCAACCAACTGTGGCATTGTCATCTACAGAGGTAGAATGTAGAGGCTCAGCAAATCAAACTCAAGAGGCTATGTTGCTCAAACAATTCTACATAGATCTGGGGTTACATTCTTACACTCCAATGATTTTTGGGGACAACAAGAGTCACTTCATTTGGCTATTAATCCTATATATCATGCAAGGACTAAGCACATTGAAGTGCACTATCATTATGTAAGAGAAAAATTACTTAGCAGGGACATTCAATTGTCCTATGTATCAGCTCAATTGCAATGTGCATATATGCTTACAGAGTCTTTAGATGGAACTAGGATGAACAAGTTCAAGATGATGATTGGATTGTAAGAAATAAAGGGAGATTAAAGACCAAGCATGTTAGGCTTGAGGTGGAGCTTTTGGTGCAAAGCATCCAAGCCTACATACTTGGATAACTAGGATGTATCTCATATAGTCATATACGATCACTCTCTTGTAAAATTTGCATTACGTTTTATCCTTGTAAAAGTTCATATACTTGATGCACTACTTTTAGGAGGAGTTAGGAGGAATCAAATCTTGACTTACTTGGTAGATGGTTCATGAGAGAATATATCCTATAGTTTAGGACTCATTTTTTGGTGAGAATTTGAATTTGAATTCAAAGAATGGCTCCAACTTAAACTATAAAAGAGGATAAAAAAGACTCACGAATAGAGAGATTAATAGAGCCCAATTATGAGATCATTTTTAGAGGAACTTAAATGATGAGTGTGCTCATCTCATAGCTGTGAAGAGATGGATAGGTATGTGCTTGAAGATGAAGAGGTGTTGCAAAATCGTTGATCTACACTAGCCAAATGAACTCCAGGAGTATATGGTGGTCCCTTTTAGCTTGCCAATGGATGTATTAGACACCCTATGTACCTTGGAAGATCACTCTCAAAAAGATAGATCAAAACAGATAAGTTGGAGTTAGCTCAGAGGTGAAAACTTGCTATTTTTGGTTCATACACCTGTTTAGTGTTTTACATAATTCTCTCAGCACAGCAGCAATTAGCTCAATTCCTCTTGGGGAAGTCTAGGCAACTTAAAGAGCTAACTTTCAAGAGTAATCTCATCAAAAATAATGAACCACACACTGAGAATGAGTTTTAACAAGTGATGACATCATCCCGATTTTCACGGGCTGCTACAGAAATAGACCAGTGAGCAGAAAAATCATTATACCTCCAAATTTAAAAATCCAATGATTATGAAAATATGTATGGCTATACTAGACAGTAAGCTGAATCCAACAAGCTTTAAATCACTGACTTTGGATAAGTAACCACGGAGAAATGGCTCTGACAAGATGAGTTAAAAAGTCGGGTACCTGACAGAGAAGTGAAGATGAACAGACCCTGTTGACTTCAAATGAGCATAACTGACGATTTCAACATCCAAATGACATGAAAATTTGTGAGCATATAGTAGACTTATAGAGCTAACGTTACCAAGTTAAATCATTGAAATTGATGCACCAAGCTCAGAGAAAACATCTCTGCAAGCTGACTGAGAAAACTGAGAGTAATGGCAGTGAGTAGTACACTTCACAAGAACATGGAAAGATGAACTCAAATAATCATGAAAATGAAAGTATATTGCTTGTACAATACAATGACTTACTGATACATATGTGTGCCTTGTAATCACACCTTGATATGGCATAAAGCTCAGCTCTTGGAGGTCTTCACATAGGTCTCTCTAACCACGACTAAAACTGCCATCTATTTATAGTTGAGTTTGGGAGGCTAACTTCCCTCAATCACTCTCCAATCAATCAATGATTGATTCGATTCTCTACCTACCACAAATCACGAATTCGTGGCTCCTCTTTCCATTCTTGATCAAGTGGACTCAACCACTTAAGATTCTCTTACTTTTACATTAAGTAAACTCTTCAAAAGTTACAAGAGGTAGTTCACAAGTGAACTTTACATAGTCTTCTTTTTAAAGCTTCTTCTAAGACTTTGTGAGACTCAAGCCAATACTTAGGCTTGTCATAGACTTGCTCCAACAGCTCCCCCTCAAGCCAAGTATGCTTGAGGTCTTCAATCTTCCAAGATTACCTGCAAACCAATCATAGCCTTGAATTTGCAAAGCTTTGTACCATCCAATGCTTTGGTTAGAATATCTGCACATTGTTGATGAGTGGACACATATGATATTTGAATCTCTTTGCTTAGAACCTTTTCTCGTACATAGTGATAATGAACTTCAATATGTTTAGTCCTTTCATGAAAAATAGGATTAGCAGCCAAATGAATAGAACTCATATTGTCACCAAAAATAGTTGGAGTTCCAAACTCCAATCCAAGATCTTTGAATAATGTCTTCATCCACATAGCTTCTTGTGTAGCTATGGCAAGACCTCTATATTCAGCTTCAGTAGAAGAGAGAGCAACTGTGGGTTGCTTCTTGGATGACCATGAAATAAGCTTTGAACCTGCAAAGGTAAGATAACCCGAAGTGCTCCTTCTATCTTCCTTGGAGCCAGCCCAATCTGCATCAGAAAATAGCTTCAAACCTAAATCAGATACATAAGGATAATAAAGTCCTTCATTTATGGTTCCTTTGAGATACTTGAGAATCCTTTTGGCAGCATCCATATGTGGTTTCCTTGGTGTGTGCATAAATTGGCTTAGCACACTCACATTGTAACATATATCTACTCTTGTCAATGTGGCATAGTTGAGACTACCCACTAGACTTTGATATGATGTGATGTCCTCTATGAGTTCACCTTCATGTGAGCTCAATTTGTGATTGACCTCCATTGGAGTACCTGCAATCTTACAATCTTGCATCTTGAATTTTGCCAACATGTCCTTAATGTACTTTCTTTGAGTGAGAAACAAACCATGATCTTTGTAGACAACTTCCAAACCTAGGAAGTAGGTAAGTGAACCCAAATCACTTATCTTGAACTCTTCTCTCATCTGATCTTTGATCTTCTTCATACCATCTGCATCATTTCCTGTCAATATAATATCATCTACATATACACATAGGTAGATGACCTCGGAATTACTCTTTTTAATAAAGAGTGAAGGATCTACCTTGCTTGGTTGAAAGCCTTTGTTCTGCAAGAATGAAACAAGCCTGAAATTCCAAGCTCTTGGAGCTTGCTTGAGACCATACAATGCTTTGTTAAGTTTACACACATAA
The DNA here is from genome assembly GCA_020310875.1 of Ceratopteris richardii. NCBI lineage: Eukaryota > Viridiplantae > Streptophyta > Polypodiopsida > Polypodiales > Pteridaceae > Ceratopteris > Ceratopteris richardii. Next base: position 42,861,067 of record CM035417.1, on the reverse strand, counting down.
TCAGGATAAACTTGATTCTCAAAACCAGGTGGTTGTGCCATATATACCTCTTCTGTTATCCAACCATTCAAAAATGCATTCTTTACATCTAGTTGAAGTATCTTCCAATTCTTGGAAGAGGCAATACTAAGCAAAACCCTAATAGTAGGCATCTTTGCCACAGGAGAGAAGGTCTCCTCATAATCAATTCCCTGAGTTTGTGCAAAGCCTTTTGCTACAAGCCTTGCCTTATACCTGTTAATAGACCCATCTTGAGCCTATTACCTTCATCGATGAAGTATTGGGCACCAAATCCCAAGTGTTGTTTTCCTCAAGTGCTTCAATCTCTTCCTTCATTGCATGCTTCCATTCTGTTTTTGCTTTGGCCTCTTCAAATGATGATGGCTCCTCTTGGTTTATGTCCTGTGCTATGTAGATAGAATGTTTAGTTACTAATGAGGCGTCAAACCCATACCTTTCTGGTTTTTTCTTTTCCCTCATAGATCTTCTTAGGCCATGATGTGATGATTCTGCCTCATGTCCAAGTTCCTGCAATTTTGCTTTACCTTTAGACTTCCATGCTTTGAGCTTTTCCATGTGAGATTCTTCATCATCCTCTAAGGTTTCTTGTTCTTCAATCTTTGATTGTTCTCTACCAAGCTTTGGAAAATCTTCTTCAAGATCATATGGTAAATTGATCTTCCTGCATGAATCTTCATACCATGAATTGTTCTCATAAAAAACTACATCTCTGCTTACCAAGAATCCTTTGTTGGTAGGGTTGTATAACCTGTAGCCCTTTTGATTGTTGTCATATCCAATAAATACACACCTTTCTGCCTTTGGATCCATCTTGCCTCTAACCTGTGAAGGAACATGAGCAAAAGCAATACATCCAAAAATTTTACAATGATCTAAGCTTGGTCTTCTTCCATTCCAAGCCTCATATGGAGTCATCCCATCAAGGGATTTTGAAGGCAACCTGTTAATCAAGTAAGTGGCTGTAGATACAGCCTCAGCCCATAAGTAATTAGGTAAATGCTTTTCATTTAACATAGACCTTGCATCTTCAACAATTGTCCTATTCTTCCTTTCTACCACTCCATTTTGCTCAGGAGTGTACCTTGTAGTTACCTCTCTTTTGATTCCTCTTTCTTGAAGAAAAGAATCAAAATCATGGGAGAAGTATTCTCCCCCTCCATCTGACCTTAGCCTTTTTAGTGATTTACCTGTTTGATTCTCCACAAGAGCCAAATATCTTTTGAAACATGAAAAAACTTCATCTTTGTGTTTCATAAAGAATAGGATAGTCCATCTGCTGCAATCATCAATAAAGGAAACATAATACCTTGATCCAGATATTGAAGCTTTCTTGCTAGGTCCCCATACATCTGTATGAACCAACTCCAAGAGATCTCCATGCATATAACCTTTCTTCATGAATGGTAACCTGTGAGACTTTCCAAATTGACATGCACTACACTTATAAATCATATGTTGTTTTGACAAATTAGGATGTCCAAGTACACTTTGGTCCCTGCAGATTTGCTTTAATGACCTTTCACCAATATGTGCTAACTTTTTGTGCCATACTTCCAATTCTGTGAGTGTCTCACTACCATAATTAAAGAGAGCAATGTTTCTAGTGTCCTGTAATTCAAATGTGAACAATCTACCTGTCTTTTCACCTTTTGCAATTCTTCTGAATCCTTGACTTGGATCTTCAACAAATGCTCCTGCTTTTGTGAACCTGACTTGCAACCCTTTCTCTACTATCTACCCAACACTTATCAAATTCTTTGTAATGGTAGGGACATAGAGTACCTTACTGAGTAGGTTGATGTTTCCATCAGGTGCTTTGACATTGCCTATTTTCTCCACAGGATGTTTTGTATCATCTCCTGTTTGTACCTCATGCTTATTCCTTGGATCTTCTAAATCTGATAGGAGTGCCACATTTCCTGCCACATGATTTGAACAACCTGAATCTATGTAGAAAACATGCTCATCAGATTTACCTTGTGGCATAGCCATGTTCATGATCAATAATGAATCCTCTTTGTTTGAGTCTTCTGTGTAGTTATTGTAGTCTCTCCTTCCTTTGTAGCCTCCTTGATAGTTTGAATGATTGTAGTTGTTGTAGTTGCCATGGTAGTTGTTGAACCTTCCTCTTGAGTAGCCATAACTTCCTCTATTGTATCCTCTGCCTCTTTGATTCCTGGAATTCCTAAAGCAATTTTCAGTTGTATGATGAGTTAATCCACAAATAGAACATGAGTTGGAGTCTTGGGATCTCCCCCTGCCTTGTCTACCTCCTCTTCCTCTACCTCTGCCATGTCTTCCTCTACCTGCATAGTTAGCTTGATATGTACCTGCTTCATCATCCACTTTCTTTGCCTTTCCTTTGTTATCTTTAGACTTGCTTTTATCCGTGTATAAAGCTGAAGATTGATTACCTTTAGAGCTTTCTCCATTTTTGATAAGCTTTGCCTCTTGAGTAAGTAGTTGTCCAATGAGTGTGTGGAAATCAGGTACATGCATGTCCATGTACAAATCCATAGCTGTGGTGAATGCTTCCCACTTATCATCTGCCTTCAAGCCATTGATGACCTGCCTTACAATTTTCTCTTCATCTATTACCTCTGCAATGCTTCCCAACTGATCCGCTATGTCCTTGAGCTTTGTGACAAAATCAGTCACATTTTGTTTGGGAGCCTTCTTGAGAGTTGTGAAATCCAGCCATAGTTGATGCTTCCTAGCTTTGGTACTTGAAGAAAAGAAAGCTTCAAGTGCATCCCACACTTCCTGAGATGTCTTACAACTTCTAATGTGAGGCAACAAAAAATCTGAGATAGAGTTGAGGAGATAAGACCTTGCAAGTGCATCCTTGGAGCACCATGTGCTCAATCTTTCTTGCTCTTCTTGTGTTGGTTGACTTTTGTTCCTGAAACTTGGCATAACTTCATCTCCAGCCACATAACCATATAAACTTCTACCTTGGAGATAAGCTTCCATTCTTAATGACCAAGCTGAGTAATTACCTCTATCCAATTTATCAATTGATGAAGGAAATCCATCTGCCATGTTGTCCAACCTTGCTCTGATACCACTGTGAAGAGATGGATAGGTATGTGCTTGAAGATGAAGAGGTGTTGCAAAATCCTTGATCTACACCAGCCAAATGAACTCTAGGAGTATATGGTGGGCCCTTTTAGCTTGCCAATGGATGTATTAGACACCCTATGTACCTTGGGAGATCACTCTCAAAAAGATAGATCAAAACAGATAAGTTGGAGTTAGCTCAGAGGTGAAAACTTGCTATTCTTGGTTCATACACCTGTCCAGTGTTTTACATAATTCTCTGAGCAGAGCAGCAATTAGCTCCATTCCTCTTGGGGAAGTCTAGGAAACTTGAAGAGCTAACTTTCAAGAGTAATCTCATAAAAAATAATGAACCACACACTGAGAATGAGTTTTAACAAGTGATGACATCATCCCGATTTTCACGGGCTGCTACAGAAATAGACCAGTGAGCAAAAAATTCAACATAACTCAAAATGTAGAACTCCAATGATTATGCAAATTTGTATGGTTATACTAGACAGTACGCTGAATCAAAAAAGCTTTAAATCACTGAATTTGGATAAGTAACCACTGATAAATGGCTCTAACAAGTTGAGTGAAAAAGTCGGGTACCTGACAGAGAAGTGAAGATGAACAGACCCTGTTGACTTCAAATGAACATAACTGAAGATTTCAACATCCAAATGACATGAACATTTGTGAGCATATAGTAGACTTATAGAGCTAACTTTACCAAGTTAAATCATTGAAAATGATGCACGAAGCTCAGAGAAAACATCTCTGCAAGTTGACTGAGAGAACTGAGAGTAATGGCAGTGAGTAGTACACTTCACAAGAACATGGAAAGATGAACTCAAATAATCATGAAAATGAAAGTATATTGCTTGTACAATACAATGACTTACTGATACATATGTGTGCCTTGTAATCACACCTTGATATGGCATAAAGCTCAGCTCTTGGAGGTCTTCACATAGGTCTCTCTAACCACGACTAAAACTGCCATCTATTTATAGTTGAGTTTGGGAGGCTAACTTCTCTCAATCACTCTCCAATCAATCAATGATTGATTTGATTCTCTACCTACCACAAATCACGAATTCGTGGCTCCTCTTTCCATTCTTGATCAAGTGGACTCAACCACTTAAGATTCTCTTTCTTTTACATTAAGTAAACTCTTCAAAAGTTACAAGAGGTAGTTCATAAGTGAACTTTACATAGTCTTCTTTTAAAGCTTCTTCTAAGACTTTGTGAGACTCAAGCCAATACTTAGGCTTGTCATAGACTTGCTCCAACAATAGCCACTTCACTACCTTCACATTGAGCAATTGATCATTGCCAATGTCATTGTATTTCTATGTGATCTAATACATATACATTGATTACTTTTCTATCTCACTTCTCTACTGTAGTCCATCTTTTTATTGAAATAACTTATGATTGGTGGCTATCTAAGTTAACTAGATGCCACCAGAAGGAATTTGGCTAATTGCTAGCAAGTTGAGACCAATGTTCATTCTATTGAACATGTGTAGAGACTAAAACAGCAACTCTATGATCTTGGATCAATTTCCTACTCATCTATTTTGATCCATTGATTAGAGGATCATGATCTAAAGCACATACCTAATGACTTGTGATTATTAGCAAGCCAAAGAGGCCTATTACACTCTCCACCACTTTTTCTTGGCTAGTGTGAAGCAGGTTTTTGCAGCACCACTTCATCTCTAATGACTATCCACCATCTCCTCCACCATGAATCACTGGCCTCTTCCATACTTCTAAAACTTTAGGCACAAAAATCATCACTAATCCAAAAAATACTATGAACCTTTGTACTGCAATTGTCAAGATAGTATAGCATCTTAATTTTCAATCCATTGTCCAGATTGGACTAGTGGCTTATAACTTATTAGATTACACTTCCACGAAGGGGTTTCTAGCTACTTATGCTGATGCCACTAGAGTATTTTTGGCATTGAACCTCCATTCCTCTAGACTATGATTATTTTTGTTATAGATGGTACAATATAATTGGTTCAGTGCACAATCACTAGTAATGTGGGCAGATAAATATTTTTCTTTGTAGCTAGACTAGTCTTCTCAGAACCGCAATCAGCTAACTATATTTTTTGGTCCATTTGTTTGGCAAGCCCGATTACTCGATCTAACACTTTTGCTTGTTCCAATGTATACATATAAATCCTTTCCTTTATGGTTGGCTACAATCCATCCATGAAGAATTCTTGCAGCAATTCTTCGGAGGGACATCCATTAGCAAGGCATTGTCTCATGCTGGATCAGAAATCCAATGCATATTTTTCCACTCTATCCTCTTGCATCATATACTGTAAGGTTGCATACAATTCTGACACACTTTGGCACTTTGGAATCTTTCTAGGAATGCCTCTTTAAACTTTTCATACATTAAAAAATGGTATGGGGGATTCTCAATGAGCCATTAAAAATGCATTTCTAGCAAGAGTTGCTTGGAATATGTGTGATTTTTTTATCATCATCCTGTATTCCTCTATGGTTGCAGACATAGTGATTCTTGAAGGTCCATACATGCACATCATCTGTTCATTTATAGAAATGGGTGTAATTCAGTCCTAGAACTGGGTTTTGGTGCACCATCATTTCCTCAAACTCCTCTAACATTCTGGGTAAAGTGAAGGGGACTAGGGCTAAACCAAACTTAGGTTGGGGTTTGCTACACTCTCTTTGGCCTAAATCAACAAGGCGCTCTTCTTCTTGCTATTGGCTCTACTTGTGAGCTCCATTGAATTCCCCTTGCCATGAAGCTTTTGCTAGTTTCTTGTTCCTCCATTCAAATATCCAATCCTACAAGATAGTATGAGGTAGCACTCCATTCCCTACCCATTGCAATAATTCCTATGAGATATTTGTTGCTCTCACAATTGGGATATCTTTCATGTTGCTATAGTCTACTTGATGAATTTGTCTAGTTACGTGTGATGCTGATCACTTCTCACGTACTCTTTACCGCTTTGCAATGGCATCAACTCAATCGAAACTACATCTTAAACCAACCCCATCCCATCCTCATCACAAAATGTTTGAGGGTTGAGATGTCCTTTACAAACATAACAACATGCTATCCAAAGGTTGGGTACAAGAATGTGGATTATGAGTGTGTTACCACAATCACAACATGCATTTGCATTCTTGAACTAACTTTATGCACTTAGAGTTTTCGGAGTATTTATATTGCATAGAGAATCAAACATCTTCGGAAACAAGACAATCTTCAGATAGATAAATTTGTAGAGTAACAATAATGATTATTTGATAGAGATTCTGCCTATAGGCTTCAATCTTCACACCACATTACAACACTCTATGCTTTCACAGTTCTATAATACCAAATTTTGCTTCTTAGTTTCTCGGGACTACACCATCCTCATAGACACAGTTCTCCGAATACCGCACCATTCTATCTTCCTCCCTCTTCATACTACTTCGCACTGAACCTGCATTCCTCTAGACTGTGATTATTTTTGTTACAGATGGGACAATATACCTGGCGCAGTGCACAATTAGTAGTAATGTGGCTGGATACATAGCTTTCTTTCTAACTAGACTAGTCTTCTCATAACCGCAATTAGCTAACTGTATTTTTCGGTCCATTTGTTTTTCAAGCTCAATTATTTGATCTAATGCTCTTTCTTGTTCCAATGTATACATATAAATCTTTTACTTTATGGTTGGCTACAATCCATCCATGAAGAATTCTTGCAGCAATTCTTCAGAGGGACATCCATTGGCAAGGAATTGTCTCATGGTGGATTGGAAATCCAATGCATATAGTTCCACATCCCTACCCCCTTGTATCATATAGTATAAGGTTGCATACAGCTTTGACACACTTTTGGCACTCTAAAATCTATCTAGGAATGCCTCTTTTAACTTTTCATACATTGAAAAATGGTATGGAGGATGCTCAATGAGCCATTAAAGTGCATCTCTAGGAAGAGTGGCTTGGAATATGTATGATTTTTTATCTTCATCCTGCATTCCTCTATGGTTGCAAACATACTGATTATCGAAGGTCCGTACATGCACATTAGGTCCTCATCTATTCGTCCATAGAAATGGGTGTAATTCAGCCCTAGAAGTGGGTTTCAATGCACCATCATTTCCTCAAACTCCTCTAAGATTCAGGGTTGAGTGAAGGGGACTAGGGCTAAAGCTAACTAAGGTTGGGGTTCACTACCCTCTCTTTGGCCTAAACCAGCAGGGCACTCTTCTTCGTGCTATTTTCTCTACTAGTCGGCTCCGTTGAATTCCCCTTGCCATGATGCTTTAGCTAATTTCCCATTACTCCATTCAAATATCCAATCCTGCAAGATAGTCTAAGGTAGCACTCCATTCTCCACCCATCACAATAATTCCCTTGAGATATTTGCAGCTCTCACAATTGAGATATCTTTGAGATGTAATGTTGCTACAATCTACTTGATGAATTTGTCCAATTACTTGTGATATTGATCACTTCTCACGTACTCTTTACTGTTCTGCAATGTCATCAATTCAACCAAAATTGCATCTTAAACAAACCCCATCCCATCGTGGTCGCAAAATGTTTGAGGGTTGAGATGTCCTTGACAAACATAACAACATGCTATCCAAAGGATGGGTACAAGAACATGGATTATGATTGTGCTACCAAAATCAAAACATGCATTTACGTTCCTGAACGTAACTTTATGCACTAAGAGATTTTGAAGTATTTATATTGCATAGAGAATCAGACATTTTTGGGAACAAGACAATCGTCAGATAGATAAATTTGTAGAGTAACAATAATAATTATTCCATAGAGATTTGCCTATGGTCTTCAATCTTCACACCACATTACAACACTCTACACTTTCACAATTCTATAATACCGAATTTAGCTTCTCAGTTTCTCAAGCCTACACCATCCTCATAGACACACTTCTCCAAATACCACATCATTCTATCTTCCTCTCTCTTCATACTACTTTGCACTATTCCTTATTTCCGAAATAAGAAGACATGATACTTTCAAAAACTCTTTGAATCTGTCTAAAATAACCCCTCTTCCTATTACAAAGTAACTTTGAATCTCTCTAAAATAACCCCTCTTTTATTAGAAAGTAAATTACACAAGTCGTGGTTAGTCCATTCCGGCTCCTATTACTAAGCATCTATATTGAGATTCTGTGGAAGATAGGTCAATTATAGGTTCTTTCTTTGCCATCCATGAGATAACTTTCTTGCCTAGCATCACTACGTATCCACTCGTAATCCTATCATCTTCTTTGGAAAAGCCCAATCAACACTTTGATTGCATGCCATTGTGACTTGCTTCATACCATATAGTGCCTTCTTTAACCTGCAAACATAATCATCTCTAATTTTATCTTCAAGCCCTAATGGTTGATCCATGTATACTACCTCCTCTAGCTCTCCATTTAGAAAAGCATTCTTCACATCAAGTTGATACATCTTCCAATTCCTTCTTGCTACAATTGCAACAGTTGTTCAGATGGTAGTCATCTTAGCCAAAGGGCTTAAGGGTTTTCATAATCTACTCCATATGTATTAGCTTTATCCCTACCAATGCTACCATCTAAATGCTTCCTTACCTTGTATACCCAATTGTTTCCAATGACCTTCATATACTTCTTCCTAGCTTTATCCCTAACAATGCTACCATCTCATATAAATACCTCTAGCCCAAGGGGTCTAGGCTCGCCATGTGTCCAAGCCACATGGTTTTCCAAGAAGAGTTCTTGACATGGGTTTCCAATTCAAGCAATCACATGGGCTCACATGGAATCACATAGGATCATTTGAAAATCACATGGTATCATGAGAGAAGAGCTCTAGACTTGCACGTACACCCTTAAGGGGCCTTGAATTGAGTTATTATTTGAGTTCCACTAAGCTAAGTGACTCGAACTGAGTTGTTATTTGAAATCCACACCTTAGGATAGAAATCATAAGGTTCAAACCATTCAATCCCCAAAGGTTCATATATGAAACCTAAGGATTCTCCAAAGGTTTCGCAAGCGTTTCTCTAGGAAACTCAAGGGCCTAAACGGCCCTTGGAACCCTGGTTATAGAGCATAGAGTCTAGAGCATGTAATTAACCCTGGTTATAGAGCATGGAGTCTCCTCTTATTGAATGTGTTTTCTATGATTGCCACCTCTACATCAAAGATAGTGAGGATCTCATGTTCATCTCTTGAAGCCCAATGTTTCATAGAAGAAAGATCGAAGGAAGGGCCAAAAACAAGTCATTTCAAAAGAAAATTAATTTGGAGAAAGTTACATGGAGACATAGATGTGCGAATTGTGCGCAATTAATATACTTTTTCAACTTGTGCATTGCACTGACGAGAGGCTATTTCTTATAGGGATCGAAGGAGAGCTCCAAATTTCAGTAATGCACCATTATAGTTTTGATGTGATTACAAATCCTTTTTGTAAGAATCCTCAAAACTTCATTCATTCATTAAATCAAGCCACTTTCGTTTCATTCTTTGTAGATTCCTTATGTCTTCTTCCATCTCATAATAATAGCACCAAGAATATGCATTCGATGTTCATTATCGAATCATTTGTATATTTAACGGAAGGCCTATTTTTGTTTTTAGGATATTCTATCTCAAGAATATTCTATCTAGAATGCTATCTCAAGAATATTATCTAGATTGTGCTCATGAAAATAGAAGAGAATACAATATAACATTTCATACAATATAATATTTGAACTTTTTTCCCGAATCCAAGATGACCAATCATGGAACAAAAGTTGAAGTCCCATGACTTGAGACTAATAGAAGAAACTAACGATGTTTTGTTCGATTTCCATCATATGGATGTGTGCGTTTATGTATGTATCTTTTTATGCGTACGTATGTATGTGTGCGATCGAGAGAGAGGAAAGAGAGAGAGACTCTCCTAAACCTCTCAATCAATCAAAAGCCAATGCCGCGTGGTTTAGGAGTTCTCTTTGTCAATCTTTCAGAAGAAAACATAGATCTCCTTGCACATGGAAACAGTACCGTCAAGATTGTTTGATGAAGGCCATGTTCTGCTCTAAGTCAACTTCTATGGACGCCCCGATTGAGTTTCAACCAGCGATGAGAGTCAGAAAACGTGTTCTGTGCCAACAGTTATGTGAAATTTCGCTACTAACAGCTTCTTCTACGCTATTCCAACTACTCCTTCAGAAGCAGATGGTTTGAAACAATTGTGTGCTTTCTGCTTTGCTCGCGAGTTATAATTAGAGTCGGACGCTAGACACTGGAAACCATAGAAGTAGATCGAACTCCTGACAGATAGATAAGATTGAGAGAGAGAGAGAAAGAGAGAGAGAAGGATTGAGAGAGAGAGAGAGAGCGAGAGAGAGAGAGAGAGATGACGATGAAGCTCTCGCGACTTTGCGCAGTTCTGTGCCTGACGTTCATGATGCTCATAGTGCCTCGGATCGCTGCGAGGAGCAAAAGCTCCGACGACCTATCTGACGTTTACATTCTCTGCAATACGCAGAATTACACGGCGGGGGATGCCTTCGACAAGCAACTCAAAGCGTCCCTTACGTCCTTGCAGCAGCTGGCCCAACGTCGCTCGTCCTACAGGCTCTTGCAGATCCGGGGTCGTGGTATAACCTTGATGACCTCGTTCCAGTGCCGTGGTGATCTTTAACCGAGTAAGTGTTCTGAGTGCGTGACAGCAGCAGTACAAACAGCTTCCTCTAGCTGCCCAAGCTCCATTGGTTCCCGCGTCCAGAAGAATGGGTGCTTTCTCCGTTATGAGCAGTACTCCTACAACACCGAGGACTCAAGCGTGGTAGTGGAGCTTTGCAACACTTAGAAGAATACCGACCCATACTTCAGGAATCAAGTACAGGGCATTGTCAGTCGTGTAATCTCATCTGCCCCGGGGCATAAGAACTTGCTCGCTAGCGCCAGCGTCTCCCTGGCGTCTCAGAAAGGATCGTCAGCCGCCTCCAAGCTCTACGCGCTAGCACAGTGCCAAGGCTATTTATCGCCGGGCCAATGTGCGGATTGGCTAAGCGCACATTCATCATCCTGGCAAGATTGCGACGCCGCCGTCGGTTCCCAAATCCACTCCGTCAGTTGCTACTATCGCTTCGAGACTTACCCTTTCTTCTACTAGTAGTAGTAACTGCGCTTCCCCTTCTTCTTTGGAGTTCGGGTGTTGTACTACGCAGACGTGCTCTCTGTATTCACATACACGCTCAATAGTCCCACGTCTTCAGGTCCATAAAGCTCAAATTCATCAGCTTCTCAGACCTGATTCTTGTATTTAATACGTCTCCTTCGCAGTATGCCCTGTTGGAACTAATAATGCGGATGACCGCAATGTATGAACACATGTAATAAGATGCGAAGAGTCGCCACATATCTATATATGTAATCAAGTCCTCTCGTATAATGAAGAAGCCGTTTACTACGCGTGTGTCCTGTGGTGTCTGTTATGTCTGCGTTACGGTTTCTTCATGGTATCGTCGAGACCAGCCGATTGCTGTGCATGGGCAGATTGATCAACTCCCACAAGCACCAGCCTCGTTGGAGTTTTCCAGACAGAGTTCTTTACTGCGATGGACCGTCCAAGCAGGTACTTCTCTTGCACGTGCGTCTCAATTAAAGCGCTATGTTTTTCCTAGACAGATTGCTGCTCTCTGTGGTTCCCTACCCGCAGCCTCTGCTTGCACAGTCCTCTACGCGCGCCATCTCCAAAGAGGATTCCAAGATGATAGTGTGCGGCCTCACCGCGCTGTTGAAGATCAAGAAAAGATCGCATGTGCTATGCCTAAAGCCCTACGCTTTACTTTCTTTGGCCACTGAGCCATGCGAATCCGACACTCAGGTGTGTTTACCCCCATCTATTTGAGGATATCTTCATGCATCTCGCCCTTGCGATGTATGCTGCTGCCAGTCGGCCAAGAATCTCAGAAGATGCTGTGTATCCTGCTGATGTGACAAAGTTGACGATTTCTGAATGTGTAAAGGATGTCACATCTTCCGTGCTATGTAGTGACGGATTTATACTGGAGAACAATGTTGACATTACGATGTCTCTACTACTACGGCTCATCCATACATGGCCCTTTGCTGCTGCAAATCAGGAGAAAATATGTATCTATGGTACAGACATGTTGAAGCCTTGACATACAGTGGTCTATCGTTTGCTAATGATAAAGCTATTCCTCTAGTCTCAAGTGTGTGACCCAGGTGGAGTTGGACCTGCTGTTCAAAAGTATGACCATTTCATCTCCAGACAGTTCTACGCCCACTCACTTTCAGTATTCGCTTGAGGGGGAGAAAATGAAGACCAAGCTCAACTGATCTTGGTGTCTGCGCAGCTATGGTGGCTCCATTGACAACCTACGGGACACACAGACGAGAGACACAGAGAGAGTCAATTGAGATAAGCTGCACGCGGTGCACGGTAGACTACGCGCGTTTCATACTTTTTAGTTTTGTAGTCTTTTACATATAAAGATAAATATGATGCCACATCATCAAATCTCCCTCTCAAGCTCAGAGTGAGCTTGAATACAAAATGAAAGAAATACATATGTCCATACAAGATGAAATAACATGAAATGAAACCTAAATCCAAACTAAAGCTTTCTAACTCCTAAAGCTTCTCTGAATTAGATGAACTTTTCTTTGGGAAGAGCTTTGGGGAAGATATCCGCCACTTGTTCTCCAGTGCTGATGTGGATCAGCTCCACTTCTCCTTCGATGACCTTCTCACGAACAAAATGATAATGAACTTCGATGTGCTTTAATCTCGCATGATAAACTGGATTCTTCGATAGCATTATGTTGCTCACATTGTCACAATAGATGACCACCTTCTCGACGATGTAGACTCTCATGTCTTCGAGTAGGTACTTAATCCATGTTGCTTCACAAATGGCTTGTAAGATTTTCAAGGTGTCTCATGTGCAAAGCTTTTGCATGCATGCTCTGATCATCTAAATTTTGCTAGATTTCTACACCTACTAAAATTTGAAATGGTGTCCTCTCTACCCAGTCTTTGAGGCACCTGGTAAACATGTCTCCAAAGGTTGTAATTTGGGAAAAATGCAGCATTTGTTTTTCCCAAAAGATGGTTCAATTTGAGCTACTCAAAAATTGTAGATTGTTCATAGTGATGTATGTCGTCCTATGTAGAAACCTTCTTTTGGGAACTATGTTTGCTTCATGATTTTTATTGATGACTTTTCTAGGCATGCATAGGTGTATCCATTGAAAGCAAAGTTTGAATCCATTATGTGCCTCAAACATTTTTAGCTTTGGCTCAAAATCAGTCAACATGTAAAATGGGCACCCTCTGTTTTGATGAAGGAGAGTGTATCGCGGCATTTACCTCTCTCTCTCTCTCTCTCTCTCTCTCTCTCTCTCTCTCTCTCTCTCTCTCTCTCTCTCTCTCTCTCTCTCTCTCTCTCTCTCTCTCTCTCTCTCTCTCTCTCTCTCTCTCTCTCTCTCTCTCTCTCTCTCTCTCTCTTCCCCGCAAATCCCTCCAACCCCACCCTCCCCTCCTCTTTTCTCCCACCACCCCCGTGCCCCCACCATCACCACAATCCCCTCCAACCCCACCCTCTCCTTCTCTTTTCCCCTACCACCCCCGTGGCCCCCACCATCACCGCAACCCCCTCAAACCTCACCCTCCCCTGCTCTTCTCCCCGACCACCCCCGTAGCCCCCACCATCACCACAACTGTTACCGTTAATGTTCATGTGAAAGGCCAAATGGCCACCAGACACTTCTTTATATATCTTCTTTAATAAAACATATAGTGGCCTGGTCAGTCATAGACTGTAAGTTTGACTGCATTTACAAGACCTAAGAAGTCTGTCTTCGTGCTCTCTGTGTACTGTGTTTTTTGCGTATTCTGCAGCCTCTGCGTGGAGTACTGCGTGCGGCCTTAGGAGCTCGGTTTTCTACTCCGAGCATATCATCGTGGAGCTCTCAAGAAGGAGAGCGCACTGTGGTGCATCGCCATCGAAGTACTTCACTTGTATCAGAGCAGTTGAGGTAAAAGCTTTGTTCCTTTTGTGCGAGCAAAGTGATGGTTTCTCCAAGGCTTACGACTAAGGCGGCGACCAAGGCATAGACCTTGGCATACCTTGTCATCCGAGTCACCAAAGTCACTGTTGGCGCCATTGGTTACGCGCGAGGGAGGACCTCAACGATCAAGGAATATAGAGGTTCCTAGTACTTCCCGGGAGGTCACCCATCCTAGTACTGTTCCCCCCACACCTCGCTTAACCATGGCAATATGATAGAGTGTCCAAACTAGATGGAGCAAAGTTTTCATATGCGTGCATGCATGGCTTTGCCAACCACATCCATCACCGGAGCTCCATCTCGGATACTATACACCTTGGAGTCTTCATGGTCATGAGCACCCTTAGGTGTACGTGGTGTTCCACATGGTGTACTGCACGACGTACCTACATCTGAGATACTCGTCCTAGGAGTAGAAGCGGGGAACACAACGTCGGTCACACTACCTCCACAATAGCCGCCTCCTCCGCCTCCAGACCTACCTGTAGATCCACTCCAAGAACCTCCTGCTCTAGAGCGTGACCTCGATCTACGAGACGGGCCAGAACGTGTATCGCGCTGAGGTGTCGAACGCACATGTCTATTAGTAGACCCAGTAGGAGATGGCTGAAAAGATGGTCGTGGTGGAGTCACAAAGCTAGGAGACATACCTCCTACGGGATTAGCACCACCCGTAGGAGTGACACCGACAGGAGTGACACCGGCGGGAGTGACACCGGCGAGAGTGAGGCCAGCAGGAATGAGGCCGACAAGAGTAAGGCGGCTAGGAGTGAGGTCGAGAGGAGTGCTACCTCGAGGGATCCAATATTGTGATGCAATAGCCATATACGCGGGAGGAACCTGAGAGATGAACTCCAAAACCTGCTCCTCTGTCATGGAATGTGGAGTGACTGGAGGACTGTCTACCATCGTGCTGTGTAATAAAAGAACTCAAGAAATCAGCATGCGATAATAAAAGTAATATAGAGAATAAACAAAAAAAACAAAAATTAGTACGTACAAGTGTTTTATTCAAAAGTCCTCTAGTCTAGCATCCTCTTGAAGATCCGATGCACCGAGAATATCTATCTCTATATTGATGGCTTCTAAATTGCTTGCTATGCTGGTTTATTCCTGATCATCGTCCATTGATTCATCTTCTTGAACAATGGCCTCTTCTTCAATTACCTCTTCTTCTCGAACAATGATCTCTTCCTCCTCGACTATCCACTAGAGATGGACTTTCTTCTATATCTATGTTCTCAAAAATTTGTCTACTAGGTGGAGCTACTTGTAAAACAAATAGCCACTCTGGTTCTTTTGAATCTGGTATAAAAATAACTTGCTCACAGTGTTCGGGAAGTATAAATGTATCCCTTTCATCTGTCCATAATCTTGTGGAATCGACTTGAAGCAAACTGCTTTTATCCCGTCTCACTGTTGCGTTTCTTCCAGAGATGACTACTTTGAACCATTTCACATCAAAAACAAAGTAATCAAATTTTCTGAAAGATAGTTTCAAGATGTCTTGAATCACACCACAATAATCTAGCTCGCCTTCTAGAGCATTATCATCTCTTGCACTCGCTCTACTTTTTTGTAGAAAATTCACCATCACTCGACTATCAAAAGTAGACCTATTTTCATCGATTCGTGCGACTCGAAAGTGTCGTCCATGAGACCATAGTGCACCGTATTTAATATACTCCCAATCACACCCTTTTGTGAGTTCTTCCTCTTCTTTAGAGATATCTTCACCCGTTGCCTTTGCTTGTGAAACCGTTGTATCTAGCCATCTGCTCCTTGGAAAAGGTGGAAGAGGTTGAAGACTTTTTGGAAGAGGCAAAAATCGAGTGGAACGATTTCTTCGAAACTGAGCTCTTTCCTTTGCATTAGTTTCCTTGGCAAGCTCATATCTTTCTAACCACTTCCGCATAGGCTCTGAGTTAACTATGCAAAACTTCATTGCCTTCTCTCTGAAAGCTCCATCCATTTTTCTCTGCAATCCTTTACCTTGTGGTTCATCGCCTACGAGACGAACATCTTCATCATCGCTCCATAAGTGAGGCATTTCGGGATCCAACATACGTAGAAACTCAGTTATGAATACAAGAGATTCTTGTACAAGCCATCCCTCTACCATGCTATCCTCTGGACGTGCTCTCTGTCGAACAAATTCTTTAAATGTCTTCATAAAGCGCTCTAAGAAGAACATCCATCGACTATGTATAGTTCCTGCTATTGCAACTTCATCTACCACATGAACCAGTAAATGAAGTTGAATAGTGAGAATACTTGTGGGAAAGTATTTCTCTACCATACAAATAGCCTCGATAGCATTGAGTTTTGCACTCTCTATGCTATCTCTATTTATCTCTTTAGAAGATATTCACTGTACTAAAGAACTAATTTTATAAATGGTTCTTCGTACATCTCTGAAAGATAAACTTTTAGAGCTACAGGGAGCATAAATTATAAAAACTTGTGCCAATCATGAGACTTGAGTCCTGCAAGATCGTCGTTTCATGTGAAAGCAGTCTTTAGACACCTCATGCATCGAGTATATGGAGAATGAGTTCTCCTATGCGCAACGGAAGTGTATAGTGAACCCTTGTATGTCCAGCACTTGGACAAATATCTGCACCTTAGATAGCTTGCTGCTCTCAATACAAAACTCAAATGGACTTGAGACTTTAGAAAACCAAAGAAGACAACGAGATCTTTCTAAGAAGCTATAAATGACTTAATTTGGACAAGTTTTGATTAGAAAACAAAACTGTCAAAGATGAACTACCTGTCCACACAGGTATGCTGAAGAATTGAGCTTCACTCTCGGACTGATAAATGTGTGAATATATATCCTTTGATAAAGATATTTGTATAGAGAACGTAGACACAAATAGCTTTCCAACAAGATAAAAAACAAGTAATTTGGATGAGTTTTAATTAGGAAACTCAACTCACCAAGATAGACCACCTGCACACATAAGTACACTATAAAACTAGACTTTACTATCTGATAGATATCTCACAGAATATAAATGATCTCAATATGATATTTACGACAGTGAAAGTAAATGCCAAGAGCTTTCCAACAAGACAAGAATCATCCAATTTGGATATGTTTTGGTTGGGAAACTTAACCGACGAAAATAGACTACCTATCTATACAGATATACTAAAAACTTGGACTTCACTCTTTCACTGATATCTCACAAACTACATAAGCTTTGAAAGCGATATTTGGTACAAAGAAAGTACACAAGATGAGCTTTCCAATGAATGTATTAACGCAGAAAATGGTTATATATGCACTGAGATATGAGCTCTGCAACAGAGCTATGTACAAACTGATGTGCGGCTAGAAGGAGTCTAAGGGAAAAGCAAAATGCCAAAATGGCTAGATCCCACTACTGGGAGCTCTTGCATCTTTCCCTCCTTGTTTTGAATGTGCTCCCACTTCACTTTTATAACCAATGAGCATGTGAAGAAGTTTGTGCCTTCTTCTTAACTCACCACTTTCTCTACTACATGCTACTAACTACAATGCAAGATATTGTATCTCTTACTCATCATGAAGTTTTGACTAGACTTTTTCTTTTATTATTTTTTCCTTTTTTTCTCTAATTTTTCTTTATCTTTATATTTGGTAAATTTATCCAAGCATGGATCATATGAAAATGAGCTTGTACATTTATCTTCAACACTCCCCCTCAAGCTCATTTGGGAGTTATCTTCATCCATGTCCTACAAATTTATCACATCCTTGAAGCCTTTGAGTTTAAAAGCATCCAAGAACTTTGTAAACATATCTGCAACTTGCTCTTTGGTTCTAATGAACTTTATCTCCACATCTTTGCTCAGCACCTTCTCCCTTACATAATGGTAGTGGACCTCTATGTGCTTGCTCCTTGCATGAAACATAGGATTGCTTGCCAAGTAGATACTTGACACGTTATCACCATATAAAGGGATGGTTTCAACTTGCACTCCAAGATCAGCCAAAAGCTTTTTAATCCACATTGCTTCACATGTGGCAAATGCTAATCCTCTATATTCAACCTCCATAGATGAAAGTGCAATAGTAGGTTGTTTCTTTGAGCTCCACGTGATAGGTTTGCTTCCTATCATGAACACATAACCTAAGGTTGATCTTCTATCTTCCTTTGAGCCTGCCCAATCAGCATCACTAAAGCCTTTGACCTGCAGTTCTTCATCAAACTTGTAAAACAAAGCATGATTAACTGTATGCTTTATGTATCTCAACACTCTCTTGGCTGAATTTAAGTGTTCACTTGTTGGGGCTTGCATAAACTTAGAAAGTACACCAACAACAAAAGATAAATCAGGTCTTGTAATGTTTGCATAGATTAATGATCCTACAATGCTTATGTATGTCGTTACATCTTCCAATGGTTCTCCATCATTTGAACAAAGCTTTGTATTTGTGTCCATGGGTTGAGTGAGTGGTTTGCATTCACTCATTCCAAATCTGAAAAGAACATCCAACAAGTACTTCCTTTGCATCAAGTAGATGCCACTCTTTCCATAAACAACTTCAATTCCTAAAAAATATTTCAGCTCTCGAAGATCTGAAATTTTAAACTCCTTAACAAGCTTCCTTTTGATATCTTTAATCCCTGTAACATCATTTCCTATTATGATGAGGTCATCGATATATATGCAAATATATACCTCTCTATTTTCTTCCTTCTTCATGTACAACGAAGGATCTGCACTACTTGGGTTGTATCCACACTTAGTTAGATACTCTACCAATCTCTGATTCCATGCTCTTGGTGCTTGCTTCAAGCCATAAAGTGCCTTCTTCAACCTGCAAACAAAATCTGGATGGTTTTCATCTTCAAATCCAATCAGTTGACTCATGTATACCTCTTCTTGTAGTTCTCCATTAAGAAAAGCATTTTTTATGTCGAGTTGATATAATGGCCATCTCCTTGAAGCACCAATTGTTATTAGGGTTCTGATAGTTCCCATCTTTGCAACAGGGCTGAAAACTTCATCATAATCTATGCCTTGTGTTTGTTTAAGTCCTTTGGCAACTAATCTAGCTTTATATCTAGCTACTGAACCATCAGCATTCCTCTTTACTTTAAACACCCATTTGTTTGGAACAATCTTCATACCTTCTTTCTTTGGCACTAGCTCCCATGTGTGATTATCTTTGAGAGCTTTGATCTCCTCTTTCATAGCTTGCTTCCATTCCTTTTGTGTGCAAGCTTCTTCATATGTCTCAGGCTCTTTGTCTTTGATACCCTGAATCATGTATGCAAAATGTGTCACCATAAAACTATCATAACTTAACCTTCGAGTTGGATACCTTGTCCTTGAAGATCTTCTTTCATTGCCTTTAGAAAGTTTCTTCTTTAACCTATTCAACTTTACCATCGGAGTGATTACCTCTTCATATTCTTCTTCACTTGCATCTACCTCACTGTTTGGAGTACCACTTGCTTCTTCGGCTCTACTATGAGCTGAAATTGGAGACAAGGAATGAATCCTCTTCCATGTTGAACATTCTTCATTTGATGTAGATGCCTCTGGACCTGAAAGCTTTGTGCTTGATTGTTGAGCTTCTCTTTGATTTGTTCCTTCATAATCATCACAATCTTCTTCAAGCACCTTTTCCTTTCCTTTATCTTCATACCATGGTCTTATTTCATCAAAGACCACATCTCGCGAGACTCTTAATTCCTTTGTTCTAGGGTTGTAACACTTGTATCCTTTTTGCTCCATCGAGTAGCAGATGAAAATGCATTTTTTTTATCTTGGTTCCATCTTTGTTCTAACTTCTTGTGGAATGTGAACAAAGCAAACACATCCAAACACTTTGAGGTGTGCAAGATCACGTTTCTTACCGGAATATACCTCTTCTGGAGTCAAGTGATGTATTCCCGATGTTGTGCACCTATTCATCAAGTAAATGGCGGTTGTGGTAGCTTCAGCCCAATAGTACAATGGTACCTTCATCTCATTGAGCATGCATCTTGCAATTTCAGCAATTTTCCTATTTTTCCTCTCAGCTACTCCATTTTATTGTGGTGTATACCTACAAGTGAATTGCCTTTTGATCCCATTCTCTTGTAGAAAATCTGAAAATTCTTTGGAGAAGTATTCTCCTCCACCATCGGACCTTAAGGTTTTGATAGACCTTCATGTTTCCTTTTCAACTTCAGCTTTGAATCTTTTGAATATAGAAAACACCTCTGATTTTTGCTTCATACAAAACAGCCATACCTTTCTTGAGTGATCATCAATGAAGGTGACAAAAAATCTATTACCAGCCATTGATGCCTCTTGGGTTGGTCCCCATACATCCGTATGTATCAAGTCCAAGACATTTGGAGCCACATAATTGCTCCTTTTGAATGGCTGCCTCGTTTGCTTTCCTAGTTGACAAGCTTCACATAACTCATGTAGTCCAATGCTGTTAAATTTTGGAAGACCTCTTACCACTTCATGTTTGCTCATGTCCTTCAGCTTTGGAATGTTGATGTGTCCTATTCTTTTGTGCCATAAGTCCAGCTCTGAAATCTTCTTGTTCCCACATTGAATGTACATGACCTTTCCATATGGATGTTGGACATCCAAAGTGAACATCCTTCCTTCTCTTCTACCTCGAGCAATGACCTTGAAGTCTTCCTTTGGATTCTTTATGAAGCACCCATTCTCATTGAATATGGCATGATAACCCTTCTCTACCATTTGTCCTACTGAAATCAAGTTCTTTGAAATTGTAGGAACATGAAGAACATTACATAGTACCTTTGCTCTGCTTGTATCTCCAAGCCTTATATCTCCAATGTGTTCAATCATGTGTTGAGTATCATCACCTGTTTCAACACATCCTTTTCCACTTGGTACGTGTAGATTAGTGAACAAACTTCCTTGGCATGACATATGGTTATTACAACCTGAATCAATGTACCATTTTTTGTCATCTTCACAAGAGCTTCTATACTCATGTCTCATTGCAAGTAGTGTGTCCTTGCTTCCTTCACTTGAGGTGCTTGCATAGTTGCTTTGGTTCCTTTGATTATCTCCATTTGGTCTTCCATTCTTCAGCCAACAATCACTAGCGGTAGGAGCTTTGGCCTCTTCCTCTACTTCTACCTCGACCTCTTCCTTGTGTGTTGGCATTTGATGCATCCTTGTTGTCTTCCGAATTGTTTTGATTGTAGTTGGAGTGGTTGTGACCTCTTCCTTTTCCTCTTGAGCCTCCTCTTGAGTTTCTTCCTTTACCTCGACCTGCATATAACATTTGGTTGTGGCTGTCCTTTCCTTTGGGACCACCGAAGCTAAGCTCTTCTGTGACAAGATGAGGGATTAGTTGTTCAAAACCTGGATATACATCTTTCAAGTTAATGGAAGTTATAAAAGGCTTCCATCTTTCATCTTCTCTCAAGCCATTGAGAGTATAACACACAAGATCTTCGTCTTCAACCGTTGTGCCAATAGAAGCTAAAGCATCGCTTAGCTCCTTAATCTTCAAAGTATATTCAGCTATGGATTGACTCGAACTTTTCTTGATTGTGTTCAACTCATTCTTGAGTTGAAGTTTCCTAGCTTTGGTATTTGTTGAATACATCCTTTCAAGAGCTTCCCAAGCATCCTTAGCTTTCTCTAGATGTTGAATATGCCCTACCATGGCATTAGTAATGACTTGCGAAATGAGGAACATGACTCTCCTATTCCTCTCTTCCCATTCTTTTGCTTGCCTCCTTTGGACTTCGGTGGCCATAGCTTGATTGATTTGAGGTTGAGCACCATCGCCACTCACAATACCCCATAATCCTTTTCCCATTAGGTAGTTGGTCATTCTAAACTTCCACACGGGATAGTTATCCTTGTCCAACGTCTCTACTTGTTGACCCAAGTCAGCCATTGAAGAGTATCAAAGACTTTGAGAGTTACCTCGAATAGTTATAGTCCTTTGCTCTTGCGTTTGTGAAGCTCCCTCTTGTTTCGTAGCTCCTCTTTTGCTTTGCTTCAACTCTAGCTCTGATGATGAAGCTTCAACACCAAGTCGCTCTGATACCAACTGTGGAGAATGAGTTCTCCTATGCGCAACGGAAGTGTGTAGTGAACCCTTGTATGTCCAACACTTGGACAAACATCTGCACCTTAGATAGCTTGCTGCTCTCAATACAAAACTCAAATGGACTTGAGACTTTAGGCAATCAAATTAGACAAGGAGGGATTTCTAACAAGCTATAAATGACTTAATTTGGACAAGTTTTGACTAGGAAACAAAACTGTCAAAGATGAACCACCTGCCCACACAGGTATGCTGAAGAACTGAGCTTCACTCTCGGACTGATATATCTCTGAATATATATCCTTTGAAATAGATATTTTGTATAAAGAAAATAGACACAAATAGCTTTCCAACAAGATAAAAAACAAGTAATTTGGATGCGTTTTAATTAGGAAACTCAACTCACCAAGATAGAACACCTGCACATGTAAGTACACTATAAAACTGGACTTTACTATCTGACAGATATCTCACAGAATATAAATGGTCTCAATAAGATATTTGAGACAGTGAAAGTAAAGAGCTTTCCAACAGCACAAAAATCATGCAATTTGGATATGTTTTGGTCGGGAAACTTAACCGACCAAAATAGACTACCTATGTACACAAGTATATTGAAAAACTGGACTTCACTTTGTCACTGATATCTCACAAACTACATAAGCTTTCAACGAGATATTTGATATCAAAAAGTACACGAGATAAGCTTTCCAATGAATTTTTAAACACACAAAATGGTTACATATGCACTGAGATATGAGCTCTGCAACAGAGCTATGTACAAACTGACGTGCGGCTGGAAGGAGTCTAAGGGAAAACCAAAGTGTCAAAATGGCTAGATCCGACTACTGGGAGCTCTTGCCTCTTTCTCTCCTTGTTTTGAATGTGCTCCCACTTCACTTTTATAACCAATGAGCATGTGAAGAAGTTTGTGCCTTCTTCTTAACTCACCACTTTCTCCACTACATGCTACTAACTACAAGGCAAGATATTGTATCTCTTACTCATCATGAAGTTTTGACTAGACTTTTTCTTTTATTATTTTTTCCTTTTTTTCTCTAATTTTCCTTTATCTTTATATTTGGTAAATTTATCCAAGCATGGCTCATATGAAAATGAGCTTGTACATTTATCTTCAACACAGTAGGTGTTCGAAACTCTAGAATTGTTTTCTTCACTTGTTGCTCTTCCATTCTGCGAAGCACCCAAGGAGCTCTTCTAAGTCCTCCCTTTGTGCTTTGCTTTCTTTCTTTCCGATCAAAGTTTTCCAAAGAATCTATCCCACATTCTTAAAAATATGCATCGGGTTCACCAAATGATTGATCAACAATTCACTCCAATAAGGGAGTTCATGAAAGATGGAGAACCGTTTCATGCCAGCAACTGGATTTTCTAAATCCCACAGTTGTTTCCAATCGCCAGCTTTCATTTGGTGTTGCGCTTGTCAACTAATTTGTCCTTCACGTAAAACATATCCATCAGGTAAATATCTATGATGTCCTTCATAGAAAGTTTTACATAGTGCTTTGGAATAGCGTGCTTCGAGTCGTGGTCTGCATAAGAGACAAGCATGGTAACCCGAAATCAATAAACCTGAACATTCACCATAACCAGACCAATCATGCATTGTCCACATAAGTATGCCTTGCACTCGCACGTCTTGTCTTCTTATAGGTTGAGACATGTCATGCACAGTAATCCCATCCCATAAAATGCACAGTTCTTCCACAAGTGGTGCAAGATATACATCCATGTTTTTTACCTTATACTTACCCGGTACAATAAGAGCTAATAATAAATGACCTTTCTTTGTGGCCAACCATGGTAGGCCAAGGTAGAGCCTTTGTGAAATGACCTACAATTTTATCCTATATGGGCATATATGAAAAACTAATCTCACTAGTATAGAAACTCTCCTTTACATAATGATAATGCACCTCAATGTGCTAAGTTCGAGTATGAAACATAGGGTTCCTCACAACTACCAATGGGCTCTAACTGTTAGTGATGATGGTCGTGGTAGAAGAGTGACCAACACCCATGTCAACGAAAACTTTTCTGAGGCACACACACTCAACAATTATTGTAAAATATACCCTTTACTTAGACTAAAAACTAGAAGTGGCCTTAGTAGGCTACTTCTTTCTCAACCAAGATATGCATTAGCTACCAAACATGAAGCTAAAACCACTAGTGGTCACAAGACATCATAGCAACCAACCTAGTTTGAGTGACAAAAAGCATATAAATGTGGTGATAGCGACCCCCCCTTAGGATAAAACAATCCAAGTATTTGGGTACCATTCAAGTTGCTAAAGATGCACTTAACCACCTACGAACTCATAAACATGCTCATCTGAGGCACAACAAATCGAATATCAAGCTAGGTTATGCATACATGAATCAAGCATCCTACAACCTATTGATAGGGAACAACACCAAATGCATCTCCAACATCATGAAGACTCAATCATAAAGGTATCTCCATAGGAGTTGCAATAGGTTTGCAGTCTTCTAGGTCAAAACACTACAATAATGTGTCAACCTTTTTTTTTACACAGAGCTACTCCCCAATCAACTTGCATAAACTAACAGCTCAAATTATGATGCAAGCACCTCAAGTCTCACATCTCAAAAGACGCGTGCAAATTTGCCTTAAAATCAGCAATATGCTTCTCATTAGGACCAATGAGCAGCATGCCATCAACAAAGACTATAATGATCAGAAATACATCATCTGCATGCTTAACACATAAGGATCTCTCACTTGGACTATTCGCAAAACCATGTGCAATGAAGTAGGCATGTATCTTTTCATATGAAGCATGTGATGCTTATTTCAATCCATATGAATTTTTCAACCTATAGACTTTGTTTTTCATGACCTTTCTACACAAGACCATGGGGCTAAAATACATACACTTCTTTATGTAATTCCCCATTCAAAAATCTAGTTTTAATGTGCAACTCATGGACATTCCAACCATGATGAGCTCCAACTGCATAGATGGTATGAACGGTGGCCATTCGACTAGTGGTTACAAAGGTCTCCTCAAAATCAATGCCTCTCTCTTGAGCCTAACCTTTTGCAACAAGCCTAGGCTTTTACCTATTGACTGTCCCATCAAGTTTATAGTTCAACTTGTATACCCATTTAGTGCAAATGGCCTTTTTATCATGAGACAAATCACATGAAGACAAAGTACCATTCTTCATAAAAGCATCATATTTTTATTGCATAAAAGCCATCAAATTTTCTAAATTTTGTGCTTCATCAAAAGAAATAGGCTCATTCTTGTATGAATGACTAGATGTAGCCATAGCATAGCAATTGATACAAAAGAAGCACTATTAGAGCCTTTACTAGTATGATATGACATAGGTGCATCTAATTTGCTATCTCACAAAGTGTGCACTAGCCATTTAGGCTTCGTTCTTGCCTCCTCTATATGAGCCCTCTCAACAAAAAGTGCATCATGTAAATCTCCATCAGAAATGGAATGATCTACATGATCATATGGAACCTATAAAGGTTGAGAAATTGCCTCATTTGAACTAGCACTAGAGTGTGCACGTATAAAAAGAGTTAGCAAAGTGTCATACAATCTTTCGAGGTAACTGGTGTCTCCTTAGTACATTAAAATAATCGCTAAATTGAGTCTTTGAGAATTGGTAAGCTAACCAAAATTTGTTTAGTCTGTGGATGATATAGATGATAGCCTTTTTTTTGCCGAATTGTACCCAACAAAAATACATTTTACTGCTTTATTATCAAATGTATGCATTCTTGATACTGATGCATATGCGAGACAATCAAAGACTTGCAGATGAGCAACAAATGGCTTGAGGCAATGCCAAACCGCATATGGAGTGATAGACTAGAGTCCTTTCATGGAACACCTTTTGAGTACATATGCTACACACATAACATCCGCAAGCCAGAAGCTATCTGGTAATTCCTAACTGTTGATCATGCACCTCACCATCTCCATGAGAGACCTCTTCTTTCATTCAAAAACTTTTTTTGATGAGGTGTAAACAACACTTTATAGTGACATTTTATCCCATGTTCAATGAGAAAAGCATTAAAATCAAAAAACATGCATTCCTTCCCTTCATCAAGACAGAGGGTGCCCATTTTATATGTTGATAGAGTTTGAGCCAAAACTAAAAATGTTTGAAGAACATAACCAATTCAAACTTTGCTTTCAATGGATAAACCCATGCATGCCTAGAAACATCATCAATAAAAATCACGACCCAAAAGAAGGTGTCTACATAGGACCACATTCATCACTGTGAACAATCTCCAATTTTTGAGTAGCTCAAATTAAACCATCTTTTGGGAAGAAGGAATGCTACAATTTGTGAAAACTACAACCTTTGAAGACATTTTTACCAGGTGCCTCAAAGACTAGATTGAGACAACACCATTTCAAATTTGAGTAGGTGTAGAAAACTAGAAGAATTTAGATGACCAGAGCATGCATGCCAAGGCTTTGCATATAAGACACCCTAAAAATTTTGAACTACATATAATGAATCAAAGTACCAAACATTTGAGTCTACTATAGACATGTAATGCTTATGAGAAGATGGGTCATAATTGCATATAGTAGTAAATGGCTATTCTTCATTCTACACAAGATTAATAGACTCTGTTTTTGGTGTAGAGGCCCTTACAACAACCATTGCAACCTTTTTTTTCTTGGCCTCTTTTTTCGTAGCCTTTTTTGTAGCCAATTCTGGATACCTATTTATGATATGATAATTTCCTTTACTGTATTTGCAATAAAGTTTTGCTTCTCTATTTCCTTTTCATCCCTATCTTCCTTCTTTGATTGTGTAGCATTCGTTGATTTTTTCTTACTAGTAGATGAGCTGTATTTACCTTTTCCCTTCTAACTAGCTAAGAAATCTTGATCTCCAACATGCAAGACTAATCTATTCTTCCTAGATTAATCTTCGTGCAATAAGAAGATAGTAGTCCTCGAATGCTAAGGTATTTGGATTGCCCTTCATCATCAACCAAAGACTAGAAGCAAAAACTTTGATCTGAATCCTAAAGACAATTAAGAAAAGTTTGCACAAGTGAAATATCTAGTAAGACTTCCTCAACAAAAATCCACTATTTCTTTAAATCTTTGATCTTTGCCTTTTCAGAGGTAAGCAAGAAGAGCCTCATTTATTGCCTAGTACAAAGTGGTAAATGTATCCCAAGCATCCTTTGCTATTTTGCAAGAGTGAATGTAAAGGATACTAGCATGTTTGATAGACAAAGCTATCAATGCATGTTGTTGAGCGTCTGTGCCATACCAACAAAGTTGCTTTAGAGTAGGTGCAATAGGAACTGCAACATGAATAGGATCTTGAAGATCATCATCTTCAACACTATCTCCATCAATAACTTTAGTCGTAGGTGTAGTACGAAATTTTTCACTACTGTGGATAAGATTCCAGAGTCATTTTGTGACCAATACATGATGCATATATATACCCACAATGAGTAATGGTACCATCCTACTTATCGTCAAGAGCCAACATATGGAATATATCATTGCTTTCAACCATGGCCACTAAGTAAAATTAAACCCTAATATAGAAAAATGATTGTATCTTCAAAAGTTGAAAAGAACTACCCTATCAAGCTCCGCTAAACATGTAGCACACTTCAAGGTGCTTGTACAAGCAAAGAAAAACCTATATATGTTTTTGGCACAGAAGGACAAAATTTCTTGCATAGGTGCTATGATAGTGCATTCGGAGGCTCAAACAAGCTTAGATCCAAATTTGTACACCAAAGAGCGAAGAAGTTTTCAACTCGTAATTGCCTTGAGCATAATGGCCACTTTTCATGTCATTCTCAAACTCTGACCCAAGAGGTGTCAAAAATGCCCTAGATGAATCAATCACTTGATTCGATACCAATATTTGGAGTTTGCGGCCTACGAAAGCATGTGAATAGCACAAGAAAGAGAAGAAGATTGGACCACAACACACAATAATGAATGTATTATTTAGTGAATGTACAAATATAAGTGACCACATGGCACACCTATGCCTAAGGCAAGATGGTTAGTGCTCCAAGAGAGTTAGTCTAGTTTCATGAAAGATAAGAAGCTTTATCTAAGTCATTGTATATCTAGAGGAAATCATAACATCTATCCAATAAAGCTAAAGGCAAATATTTACCTCTAGAGAGGTTTGATTATGAAAAGATATAATTTTATTTTATTTCCTTGAGGTCTAGGTGTATTTTAAGAAGACACATGGTCGTTTCAAAACAAGTGACAAGTGAGACATGTAAGGCAGCATTGTGGCTTTCCCATCTTTCTTGTGATATAGGTCTACTTGAACATGTACCTCCTCTTCTTAGTGATGGTTAGAGTGCCATTGCATTGGCTAAGAATCCCACCTATCATGCAATGACCAAGCACATTGAGGTTTGGTATCACTTCATTAGAGAGTGCTTATCCACTGAGTATATTACTCTTGAAAAGGTTCATACTGGAGATAATGTTGCAGATGCTTTGAATAAAGCTCTACCACATGATAGCTTTTGACATTGTTCACTTGATGGGAGTTACTTGCTCGATGATCTTACATAGTTACTTGTGTATTGTGTAATGTTGTATATTGTGTAACAAGTGGGAGGTATAGTTTGTATACTTACACTTAGGTAATCTTTGTTTTTCTCTCATAGACACTTTTGCCATATTGGCCTTAAGCCGGAGATCGTTACCGTTAGTGTCCATGTGAATGGCCAACTAGCCGTCTGACACTTTTCTATATGTTCTTTAATAAAACATATAGTGGCTTGGTCAATTAGAGACTATATGTTCGATCGAATTTGTAACATCCAAGATATCTATGATCGTGCTCTCTTTGTATTGTTTTTTTAACTATTCTGCACACTTTGTGCGGAGTATTGTGTGTGGTTTTTAGATGTAGGTTTTCTATACCGGGCGTATTGTCATGGAGCTCTCGAGAACGAGAGTCCATTGAGGTGCAATACTAACAAAACACGTCACAAACCTCATTGGTGTTGCTTCTCTTCTCTCCCCACAAAGGCAAGAATGTATGGCCTATATCTTTACACTTAGATCCAAAATGATTTTGCAGACATTGTAGGAGGCTCGATGATCTTTTGTCATGTAACAAGATCCAGAAGGCTATCGATGCCCTTCCCATGGAAAAAGGCGCTAGCAAGGATGATCTCGCTAATAGATTCCTCAACAATTTCCTCATGTTTGGTGCCCTTGTGTTGCCTCCAAAGATTGATTGTGGAGTGTATGAAAGAATAAACCCTTTTTGGAAAATTCTCCAGAGTGAGATTTGGAGCAATGCAAACTTTGTGTTGAATCGAAGCACAGTTCTTTTAAACAATTCTATTTAGAATTTTATCTTTGTGTTGAATAAAACCACAAGGGGTTTTCTAGACATGGTAAACTGTCGGTATTCTACGGAAGAGTAAATTATGAGTATTCTGCGGAACACTAGCGTTCTCGACATGAATTTTTATAATCAATTTCTTTGCATGCCTTTCCGACAAGATAATCCCTTCTCCTTGTGGAAGCACGTACAATGCGGTCATGAATCACCCTTGAGATGCCTGATCGTCTACAGATACATAGCCAGATTTCATCATGTAAATCTTGAAATTTAGCGCGCATTGTTTACTGCAAACGAGAAAACAATCACAAACATTTTGTACTCTCCGGAAAGAACAAGAGTTCTTCCTGCATTTTGTGCAACGTCGTTGGCTTCCATAAGCATGAAGGCAGCGGCAATGAAAAACTACAGAGTTTCCTGAAAAGAACACTTATAGATCTTCCAAAATCAAATCCTTTTGCCAAAGTTTATCTTGCTTATCGAGAGGAAAAACCATCAGGGCATGCTGAAATGCCAGAGCCCACAGGTACACAGGCATGACGACGATACACGGAGACACACGCGTACTAAACGGCTTCTTGATTATACGAGAGGACTTGATTACATATATAGATGTGTGGCGACTCTTCGCATCTAATTACATGTGTTCATACATTGCGGTCATCCGCACTATTAGTTCCAACACTCCCCCTTTAAGTTGGATAGACCGCATAAAGGAAAGAGAAGTTTTATTGATGGAATCTGAACTACATGCACAATGCATACAACTATGAGATGCATAGGATAACTAAGGTGATTGTTTGATAATGAAACTGGTTGGCTTTATTTCTTCAATTCTGATTCAGTTGAGCTTGATCTTCATTTCTCCCCCTCAAGCCAATACTGAAAGTGAGTGGGCATAGAACTGTCTGGAGATGAAATGGTGATACTTCTGTGCAAGGATGGGTGATAACATTGCACAAATAGTTGCTGATAAGCTGAATAAAGACAACTACCACATATGGTCATATAGGATGGAAAATTTCTTGGTGGGAAAAGGTCTATGGGGATTAGTGAATGGATAGGACGAGTGTCCTGAGTTGCGAGAGAATCTGAATGTAGAAGAGCAAAAAGAATATAAAACGTGGATAGGAAAATCTAGAAAGGTTCTCCATTGGATTTTGATATGTATATCAGAGAGCTTGATTCCACATATTATGAAAGCTAGCACACTCAATGAAGCTTGGGATATAATCCATAAGATATATGGTACGTCGATGGAAGCTAGAAAAATTCACTTAAAGCAAAAGTTACATAGTGTATGGCATGAAAATAGGTCCATAAAAGATTATGTAATGGAAATTAGGAAGATCACTGATGATTTAGCTTCCATAAATTGCACGGTTGATGATGATGATATGGTTTTAGTTATGCTAAATGGTCTAGGACCATAGTACAACAGTTTAGATACTTCTATCTCAGTGAGAGGCACTATGCCAGATTTTGATAAGCTAGTAGCTCTTTGCATGACAGAAGAAGTAAAGCTTGGTTTGAATGCATCGGGAAGTGGCAATTCGAGAGATCATGCATTTTTTCAGAATAGAGGAAGAAGTTCTAGTCGTGGACGATCATCTTCTAGATATGCAAATACAATGGATATGTCAAGAGGTAGAGGAAGATCATACTCTAGAGGTAGAGGAAGATCACAGGCACCTAGGAATTGTTACCATTGCAGCAAGTATGACCATTTTGAGAAAGATTGTTATCATAAGCAGAATAGCCAAAGAGGAAGAGGTAGAGGCCATTATGCGTCACATGGAAACTTCTCTGCTGAGAGTTCATATAGAGACTATGGCAGAGATAATATGTTTGCAATGGAGCATGTGTTGAATAGTATGTCTAAACCTGGAAATGATATGAATTGGTACATAGACTCGGGTTGGACAAATCACATGACGAGCATAGGAGATTGGTTCGAGTCAAAAGAGCCCTTGAAGTCTAAAGAATATGTGGCAACTGGTGATGATACCTTACACCTGATTAACGATGTTAGAAATGTATGAATCATACAAAATAATGGTGTTCGGAACACTGTAAGTGATGTTTTACATGTGCATAGCATTACAAAGAACCTAGTTTTGGTTGGTCAGCTTACGGATCAGGACATGGCAGTAATTTTCAACAAGCATGGTTGTTTCATACATGATTTCAAGTATGGCAAAAGAGGAAAATTGCTTGGTCATGGAAAGAAGATGGGTAGATTATTCACCTTTGACATGGGCATACCTCTTTTTCAAAGTATGTATGGCAAGAATAGTGAACACTCAGATATAGCAGAATTATGGCATAAACGAATTGATCATATCAATGTGAGTAAATTGAAGTCTGTGGAGAAGCAAACTTTAGTGCATGGACTACCAAGATTTGGTCATTTAAACTTTGAAAGAATTTGTGAAGCATGCACATTTGGAAAATGTCAACGTATGAAGTTTTCAAGAAGAGAAATGCACAGGAGGAGACCTCTAGAACTCATCCATAGTGATGTGGTTAGACCAACTAGAACAAAATCAGTTGGTGACTCACTATATTTTTTGATATTCGTTGATGATTATAGTCGATATACATGGATTTACTTCCTGAAACATGAGAGTGAAGTCTTTTAGTGCTTTGTGAGATTCAAAAACATGGTTGAAAAGCAGTTGGTAATGTATATAAGGTGCCTATGATCAGATTCAGGGGGAGAATATATCTCAAGAGAATTTGATCACTACCTAAGTGATCATGGAATCAGAAGGCAATTATCTTGTAGATACACACCACAATAAAATGGTGTTGTAGAATGTAAAAATCGTGTGATTGAGGAAGTTGCTAGAGCCATGTTGAATGAAAAGAACATGCCAGATATGTTTTCGGCAAAAGCTTGTCATAGGGATGTGCATGTTATAAATAGAGCTTCCACAGGCATGGTTCATGATCTCACACCTTATGAGAGGCTATGGAAGCATAAGCCTAATATTAGCTATTTACGAGTTTTTAGAAGTATTTGTTATGCGCATGTGCCTAGTCAGTTGAGACACAAGTTTGAGGTAAAATGTGAAAAGTGCATATTTGTTGGATACTCGGAAGAGAAGAAAGGATATCGATGTTATAATCCTGTTACAAAAGAATGTAAGTGAGTAGAGATGTTATATTCGATGAAAACAATGGTTATGATAGAGAATGATATGGATTATTCTATGCATAATGTTCATGATGAGCTAGGAACAAGTCGTAGAAATTTTGACCATGAAGAGAGTCAAGACTATGGTTCATATGAGTTTCCTACACTTGAAACATCATGGAGTGAAAATACAAAAGACTGTGCAAGGAGAAAGGAGAAAGGGAAAGAGAAGATAAGAGAGTACATGTCTGCTTCGGATATTGATGATGAGATCGTTACATGTAGGATGTTAAAAAATAAGGAGAAATATGTTCCTCCACATGCAAGGAAAGATACACGTTCAAGATCAGATGAAGAAACACCTGTGAGAAGATCTACCAGAGCAAGACATCCTATGGATAGACTGAATCTATACAATAAGTCTATGAAGCTTTATTATGCATACATGATGGAGAGAATTAAGCATGAGGAACCAAAGAATTTTCATAATGCGTCACAAAGTGAAGATTGGTGCAAAGCAATGGATAATGAGATGAATGCATTGAAGAAGAATGATATATGGGAATTAGTGAAGTTGCCACCGAATAAGAAAGCTATTGGATGTAAATGGGTATATAAAGTGAAGTACAAAAGTGATGGTTCTGTGGAGAGATTTAAAGCGCATTTAGTTGCAAAAGGATATGCACAAGTAAATGGATTGGATTATGCTGAAATGTTTAGTCCAGTGGTGAAAATGACAACGGCGAGAAGCGTGATTGCATAAGTTGCTATGCACAATTCAAAATTATATCAAATGGATGTTAAGAATGCATTCTTAAATGGCAAATTGCATGAGGAAGTTTATATGCAACATCCTGAAGGTTATCTACATCCAAAGTATCTTGACTATGTATGCAAGTTAAAGAAAGCGGTTTATGGTTTGAAACAAGCTCCAAGAGCATGGTGTAAACGATTCATTAAGAAGTTATTGGATCTGAAATTTATGCAATCGAAGGCTAATTATTCACTCTTTGTATGGAATCAAGGAAGCGAAACGATTCTATTAGTGATTTATGTTGATGATTTGATCATTACTGCCAATGGTGAGAAGAGGATTGATGATTTGAAAGGCAACTAAAATCTAAATTTTTGATGTCGGATTTGAGAGCTAAAATACTTTTTGAGGATTGAAGTAGTTTCAAGGAAAGAAGGAATTTGGATGATACAATGCAATTATATGCTGGAAATGCTTGACAGATTTGGTATAAGTGCTTGCAAACGTGTTGATATGCCACTTGATGCTAATGCTAAGCTTATGGATGATGGGAAGTACGTGCATGATGTCAATGTGTATAGAAAAATGGTTGGAAGTTTGATTTATGTAACAAAGATAAGACCAGATTTGAGTTTTGTAGTCGGATTGGTGAGTCAGTTTATGCATAAACCATGTAGAGTGCACTTGGATGCAGTGCGACGCATATTACGATATGTGAAAGGAACATATAATTTTGGCTTGTTTTATGAGAGAAAAGTTCAGCTATGTATATATGCATACACAGATGCAAATTGGGCAGAAAATATCATAGATCGAAGGTCAACTAGTGGTTTTTCATTCTTACTTGGAAGTGCAACCATTTCATGGAGTAGCAAGAAACAACCAACTGTCGTCTTATCAAGTACCGAAGCTGAATATAGAGGCATTACACAAGCCATTTGTGAAGCAACATGGATTAAGTACCTACTCAAAGACATGGGAGTCTACATTGACGGGAAGGTGGTCATCTATTGTGACAATGTGAGCAGCATAATGCTATCAAAGAATCTAATTTATCATGCGAGATTGAAGCACATCGAAGTTCATTATCATTTTGTTCGTGAGAAGGTCATCGAAGGAGAAGTGGAGCTGATCCACATCAGCACTGGAGAACAAGTGGCAGATATCTTCACCAAAGCTCTTCCCAAAGAAAAGTTCATCTACATCAGAGAAGCTTTAGGAGTTAGAAAGCTTTAGTTTGGATTTAGGTTTCATTTCATGTTATTTCATCTTGTATGGACATATGTATTTCTTTCATTTTATATTCAACCTCACTTTGAGCTTGAGGGGGAGATTTGATGATGTGGCATCATATTTATCTTTATATGTAAAAGACTACAAAACTAAAAAGTATGAAACGTGCATAGTCTACGGCGCACCGCATGCGGCTTATCTCAATTGACTCTCTCTCTATCTATCGTCTGTGTGTCCCGTAGGTTGTCAATGGAGCCACCATTGCTACGCAGACACCAAGATTAGTTGAGCTTGATCTTCATTTTCTCCCCCTCAAGCGAATACTGAAAGTGAGTGGGCGTAGAACTGTCTGGAGATGAAATGGTGATACTTCTGTACAGCAGGTCCAACTCCACCTCCAACTCCACCTGGGTCACACACTTGAGACTAGAGGAATAGCTTTATCATTAGCAAACGATAGACCACTGTATGTATAGGCTTCAACATGTCTGTACCATAAATACATATTTTCTCCTGATTTGCAGCAGCAAAGGGCCATGTATGGATGAGCCGTAGTAGTAGAGACATCGTAATGTCAACATTGTTCTCCAGTATAAATCCATCACTACATAGCACGGAAGATGTGACATCCTTTACACATTCAGAAATCGTCAACTTTGTCACATCAGCAGGATACACAGCATCTTCTGAGATTCTTGGCCGACTGGCAGCAGCATACATCGCAAGGGCGAGATGCATGAAGATATCCTCAAATAGATGGGGGTAAACACACCTGAGTGTCGGATTCGCATGGCTCAGTGGCCAATGGAAAGTAAAGCGTAGGGCTTTAGGCATAGCACATGCGATCTTTTCTTGATCTTCAACAGCTCGGTGAGGCCGCACACTATCATCTTGGAATCCTCCTTGGAGATGGCGCGCGTAGAGGACTGTGCAGGCAGAGGCTGCGGGTAGCAAACCACAGAGAGCAGCAATCTGTCTACATAGCGCTTTAATTGAGACGCACGCGCAAGAGAAGTACCTTCTTGGACGGTCCATCGCAGTAAAGAACTCTGTCTGTATAACTCCAACGAGGCTGGTGCTTGTGGGAGTTGATCAATCTGCCCATGCACAGCAATCGTCATACTCATGACACACCCAGGATCGGCTGATCTCGACGATACCATGAAGAAACCGTAACGCAGACATAACAGACACCACAGGACACACGCGTAGTAAACGGCTTCTTGATTATACGAGAGGACTTGATTACTGTTGGAGGAGGCACACCTCAGATGTGATACGCAGAGACACCATGACTCGAACAGAGAGGCGCATAGACAAGAAGCGTCATGTGTTATATCTGTTATTTTGTTACGAATCTCGAGATACATATATATATACAACGGAGTGGGTAGATGGACAGTCAGTCCGTTACATCTGCATCTGGTAATCCGTTACATCTGTGTGGGTAGAATCTACGATCGATGACGTGGATTTATAATTTACTACTTCCAACACACCCCCCTAAATTCTAAATCTGCGTAACCAAGTTAATGGTAGTACAAAATACAATGTATTGGAAATTGCAATTGTAAAGATCAAACTAAACAGTGAATGAGCACATTGAAGCTAATTCGAATGTTGAAGATTGCAGGCATTGTGCCCAACTTTCATCGACTAAAACGGAGATAATGCTGTAGCTGACTTTGGAAGAGGTTGATTTGAGCTGAGTTGTGATTGCAATATATTTATCATTTTTCCTGCATTGAGAAAGCTTGAATATTCACCTTTCACCCCCCCGAAGCTGAGAAATGCTCCAGAGGAGTATGTCTGGATCGAAAGGTAATAGTAAGAAAAATAAGATGTGTTCGATCGGAAGGGAGTTAGAAATCAACATAGCTTGTTCCTTTGACGGCGAATGGAATGTGTGAGAGGGAGATGTTGAAGGACAGGTCGGAAGGCCAAAATAGGTAAGCCGAGCATCTGCGATAACATTTATGGTGTAGTGATTTGGGTAACACTGGAATTGCAGAGCTTGTGCACACAAAAGTTTTTGTTTTGAAAAAGTGTGTCGCACTGTATCCGCCTGGGTTCTATGGTTAAGACTTTCTCATGATGGTTTATAATGTCTGTTTGGTTTGTTTCAGTGACAGCATTCCTACTTTTACCATCCCCTCCCGTGCCGGCAGGTGCAACTACCATGTCATCAACCGATTGACCTATGGGAGGGGTCTGTAGTAACTTCTGAGATGGTAATCCAAGAAGATCAAATAGGTTTTTGGCAAAGAAAACGTGCAGAAATCCAGTACAAAAATGCATTGTTTGTGTGTGTCGAGGGATCTTCGTGGATAGTAGAGGTGAGGTATTGCGCTCATGACGTACGTGAGGGAAATTTGAGCGAGGACTGAGTAAAAGATGGCATGCGGCAAGTGACGGGCATTCTTTCAAGATTGTGGTTGATTTGTTTGTCTGCATGCAAAGCCCATTCTTCAACAAACAGAGGTGGTTCTGGCAATTGTTATCTTGAAACAAAATGTGAAATGTCAATGTCACAGGGGATTCTTTGGAATCACTAAGGCTGCATTCACACAGAGCCGGCAGAACTGAGAGTGTTTTTAGCTATGTTCCGGATGGAACAATGCAAAAACTCATGCTGCCGCCGCTTACATGTTCAAATAGAGAGGTGGAACGATAGAAAGCTTTTTTTCTGCTGCCGCCCTGTCTGGAGCCTGGAACATGTAAGGGGCGAGGGGGGAGCCCAGAACAAATTTTCTCAGTTTGTTCCGTGATGTGGAAGAAAACTTTTCCATTGCCTCCGCCCTTTGTGAACGCTAGGTGACAAATGTCAACATGCTATTGTTGTAGAGCATTGGCAGGCTTGTGGCGCCGCCCTGTGTGAACCCACACTAAGACGTAGAGTAAAACTAGAAACGAGAACTTGACCATCTACCTTGGTGGATGGGAAGTTATCTCCCATGTTTGAGGGAGAATGCACATCAAAATCGAACGCACAAGCATCGGCCATGAGAATAACCGACTTATAGACAAGGAGACATACGTTTATGGTGTAGGCCTGAGCGGGAGCAAGCCCAGAGAGTGAAGTAACCGTAGAAAGGCGAACGATGCGTGTTTGCACATTAGGAAAAATGGACCTGTCTGGAACATTCTCCAGGGATATGGAAGTGCTTGTGGCCTTCTGAGCATCAGCAAGCGAAACTGTGTGATCTTGTTGCCATGAATAATGGGTAGTATTCCCGTCAGAGGGATGAGTGCTGTCAAGGAAGACTGCTGTAATCTTTTCATCCTCGGAATAATTGTCCTCGAGGGAGATCTCCAGTAGAGGAGCTTCTGCACTGCTTGTGGTAGCAAGTAAGTCCCATGGTTGTTGACCATTGAGAAGGCGCGTAAGGAATGCTACGATGATGGGACTGTTATCTGCAGTGAGAATCGGACTCAGTGTATTTGCACTGAGAACAACTGCTTCGTCTGCGTCGACAGGAACTTCTGAGTCATAAGCAAGAACTTCATCCATAAAGTCAGAAACTTCGTCTGCTTCACAGAAAGAACTTCTGCGTCATAGGCAGGGACTTCTACTTCGAAGTGATCAATGGCACTCGAAGAAGTGACTGTATGAAACTCCATAGTAGGAGGGGTAGCGACATTGACAAGGTCGGGTACTGAAAGATAAACAAGAAAGTCGGAGATAATTGCGCTATCTGTTAGCGCATGACCATAGGAGGAGACTTCTTCATCAGCTACAGGAAGAGAGTACTCACAAGTGCTATCAGCGTCCAGTTGTGGGTAATCTTCACGATGTGTGACTGCAAGGCATGTCATGTTGGCTACGTTGCGTCTTTCACTGTCAAGACGGGTAGCAAGAAATGCAGAGATGACAGCTCCATCTTCTGCAGGAAAATCGATATGTGTTGTTGTATTTCTTTGCGAGACAAGAAAGGGCTCCTCGTTAGCAGAGAGCGCATTCGATAGAAAGGCATCATCGGCAGGATGTATGCTCGTCACCGTGTGAGAGGTGGTTTTTGGCAAACTACGCCTGTAGGCCTCCAGAGCGTAGTTGAAGGATCGATGAAGCCCATCAAGATGACTAGAGCTTGAAGTGGAAATGTGATTCGTCTGCACCCGGCTATGGTGTAAGGGCAGGATGTGGTCGGCCATGGTAGAGAGGCCTGCCTCATTGAGGTTTGCGGTATGACACACAACATCAAATGGAGGGCATGCGTGTAAAGCCCGAATGCTAGCAGGAGGGTTATCTGCAGATACCTCCATTGTAGCTGTAGGAGAGAGTGGTGCCTTCGTAGGAGATGGAGGCAAAAGACTTCCGACAAATCTCATGTAAGCGTCAGGATCTGAAGACCACCGGATGGAAATGGATGTATCAGCACGAACAGGGACGTGGGAGAGGTGCGCCATAGTAACGCTCTGATACCATGTTGGAGGAGGCACACCTCAGATGTGATACGCAGAGACACCATGACTCGAACAGAGAGGCGCATAGACAAGAAGTATCATGTGTTATATCTGTTATTTTGTTACGAATCTCGAGATACATATATATATATACAACGGAGTGGGTAGATGGACAGTCAGTCCGTTACATCTGCATCTGGTAATCCGTTACATCTGTGTGGGTAGAATCTAGGATCGATGACGTGGATTTATAATTTACTACTTCCAACAATTACATATATAGATATGTGGCGACTCTTCGCATCTTATTACATGTGTTCATATATTGCGGTCATCCGCATTATTAGTTCCAACAGGGCAGACTGCGAAGGAGACGTATTAAATACAAGAAGCAGGTCTGAGAATCTGATGAGTTTGAGCTTTATGGACAAGGGTGTGTGCATAGTCGTGAAGACGTGTGACTATTGAGCGTGTATGTGAATACAGAGAGCACGCGTAGTACAACACCCGAACTCCAAAGAAGAAGGGGAAGCGCAGTTACTACTAGTAGAAGAAACGGTAAGTCTCGAAGCGATAGTAGCAACTGACGGAGTGGATTTGGGAACCGACGGCGGCGTCGCAATCTTGCCAGGATGATGAATGTGCGCTTAGGCAATCCGCACATTGGCCCGGCGATAAATAGCCTTGGCACTGTGCTAGCGCGTAGAGCTTGGAGGCGGCTGACGATCCTTTGTGAGACGCCAGGGAGACGCTGGCGCTAGCGAACAAGTTCTTATGCCCCGGGGCAGATGAGATTACACGACTGACAATGCCCTGTACTTGATTCTTGAAGTATGGGTCGGTATTCATCTGAGTGTTGCAAAGCTCCACTACCACGCTTGAGTCCTCGGTGTTGTAGAAGTACTGCTCATAACGGAGAAAGCACCCATTCTTCTGGACGCGGGAACCAATGGAGCTTGGGCAGCTAGAGGAAGCTGTTTGGACTGCGGCTGTCACGCACTCAGAACACCACGGCACTGGAACGAGGTCATCAAGGTTATACCAGGACCCCGGATCTGCAAGAGCCTGTAGGACGAGCGACGTTGGGCCAGCTGCTGCAAGGACGTAAGGGACGCTTTGAGTTGCTTGTCGAAGGCATCCCCCGCCGTGTAATTCTGCGTATTGCAGAGAATGTAAACGTCAGATAGGTCGTCGTAGCTTTTGCTCCTCGCAGCGATCCGAGGCACTATGAGCATCATGAACGTCAGGCACAGAACTGCGCTAAGTCGCGAGAGCTTCATCGTCATCTCTCTCTCTCTCTCTCTCTCAATCCTTCTCTCTCTCTTTCTCTCTCTCAATCCTTCTCTCTCTATCTCTCAATCTTATCTATCTGTCAGGAGTTCGATCTACTTCTATGGTTTCCAGTGTCTAGCGTCCGACTCTATTTATAACTCGCGAGCAAAACAGAAAGCACACAATTCTTTCAAACCATCTGCTTCTGGAGTAGTTGGAATAGCGTAGAAGAAGCTGTTAGTAGCGAAATTTCACATAACTGTTGGCACAGAACACATTTTCTGACTCTCATCGCTGGTTGAAACTCAATCGGGGCGTCCATAGAAGTTGACTTAGAGCAGAACATGGCCTTCATCAAACAATCGTGACGGTACTGTTTCCATGTGCAAGGTGCATAAAGTTACTTCAAGAATGTAAATGCATGTTCTAATTTTGGTAACACAGTCATATTCCACATTCTTGTACCCAACCTTTGGATAGCGTGTTGTTACGTTTGTAAAAGACATCTCAACCCTCAAACATTTTGTCACCATGATGGGATGGGGTTGGTTTAAGATGCAGTTCTGGTTGAATTGATGCCATTGCAGAGCGGTAAAGAATACATGAGAAGTGATCAGCATCACGCATAATTGGACAAATTCA
This sequence comes from Ceratopteris richardii, assembly GCA_020310875.1. NCBI lineage: Eukaryota > Viridiplantae > Streptophyta > Polypodiopsida > Polypodiales > Pteridaceae > Ceratopteris > Ceratopteris richardii. The sequence goes on along the minus strand of CM035417.1, from coordinate 42,820,025 downwards.
TCAAGTAGACTGTAGCAATGTTACATCCCAAAGATATCTCAATTATGAGAGCAGCAAATACCTCAGAGGAATTATTGCGATGGGTGGAGAATGGAGTGCTACCTCAGATTATCTTGTAGGATTGGATATTTGAATGGAGGAACGGGAAATTAGCTAAAGCTTCATGGCAAGGGGAATTCAATGGAGCTCACCGGTAGAGCCAACACCAAGAAGAAGAGCACCTTGCTGACTTAGGCTAAAGAGAGTGTAGCGAACCCCAACCTAATTTTGCTTTAGCCCTAGTCCCCTTCACTCGACCCAAAATCTTAGAGGAGTTTGACGAAATGATGGTGCACCGAAACCCACCTCTAGGGCTGAATTACACCCATTTCTATGGACGAACAGATGAGGACCTTGATGTGCATGTATGGACCTTCAAGGATCACTATGTCTGCAACCATAGAGGAATACAGGATGACGATAAAAAATCACACATATTCCAAGCTACTCTTGCTAGAGATGCAGTTTAATGGCCAATTGAGCATCCCCCATACCATTTTTCAATGCATGAAAAGCTAAAAGAGGCATTCCTAGAGAGATTCGAGAGTGCCAAAGTGTGTCAGACTTGTATGATACCTTATAGTATATGATGCAAGAGGGTAGGTTGGACAAATATGCATTGGCTTTCAGATCGAGCATGAGAGAATTCCTTGCTAATGGATGTCCCTCCGAAGAATCGCTACAAGAATTCTTCATGGATGGATTGTAGCCAACCATAAAGGAAAATATTTATATGTATAAATTGGAAGAAGCAATAGCATTAGATCAAATAATTGGGCTTGCAAAACAAATGGACCAAAAAGTACAGTTAGCTAATTGTGGTTCTGAGAAGACCAGTCTACTTACAAAGATAAATGTTTATCTCGCCACATTACTACTGATTGTGCTCTGAACAAGTATATATAGTGCTAATTGCGGTTCTGATTCTGCTCTTCGTGGAAGGGTAATCTGATAGGATATAAGCCACCAGTCCAGGTTCATAGTATTTTTTGGATCACTGATGATTTTTATGCCTAAAGTTTTAGAAGTATGGAAGAGGCCGGCGATTCATGGTGGAGGAGATGGTGAATAGTCTTTAGCGATGAAGTGGTGCTGCAAAAACATGCCTCACACAAGCCAAGAGCAACTGTTGGAGAGTGTAATAGGCCTCTTTGGCTTGCTAATAATCACAAATCATCACGTATGTGCTTTGGAGCATGATCCTCTAATCAGTGGATCACAATAGATGAGTAGGAAGTTGGTCGAAGATAATAGACTTGCTAATTTAGTCTCTACACATGTTCAGTAGAATGAACAGTGCTCTCAACCTGCTAGCAATTAGCCAAATTCCTATTGGTGGCATCTAGTTAACTTAAATAACTACCAAACATAAGTTATTTCAATAAAAAGATGGACTACAGTAGAGAAGTGAGATAGAAAAGTAATCAATATATATGTATTAGATCACATAGAAATACAATGACATTGGAAATGATCAATTGCTCAGTGTGAGGGTAGTCGAGTGGCTATGAGATGAGCATACTAATCACTTAAGTCCCTATAAAAATGATCTCATAATTGGGCTATACCAATCTCTCTATCCGCGAGTACTTTTTATCCTCTTTTATAGTTTAAGTTGGAGCCAATCTTTGAATTCAAATTCAAATTCTCACCAAAACGTGAGTCCCAAACTATAGGATATATTCTCTCCTCAACCATCTACCAAGTAAGTCAAGATTTGATTCCTCTTAACTCCTCCTAAAAGTACTGCATTAAGTATATGCACTTTTACAAGGATAAAAGATAATGCGAATTTTACAAGAGAGTGGTCATATATGACTATATGAGATACATCCTAGTTATCCAAGTATGTAGTTTTGGATTCTTTGCACCAAAAGCTCCACCTCAAGCCTAACATGCTTGGTCTTTAATCTCCCTTGATTTCGTAAAATCCAATCATCATCTTGAACTTGTTCATCTTAGTTCCATCTAAAGCCTTTGTAAGCATATCTGCACATTGCAATTGAGTTGATACATACGACAATTGAATGTTGTTGCTATGTAACTTTTCTCTTACATAATGATAGTGCACTTCAATGTGCTTAGTCCTTGCATGATATACAGGATTAATAACCAAATGAAGTGAACTCCTATTGTCTCCAAAAAATCATTGGAGTGTAAGAATGTAACCTCAAATATATGTAGAGTTGTTTGAGCCACATAGCCTCTTGAGTTGCATTTGCTTAGCCTCTATATTCTACCTCTAAAGATGACAATGCCACAGTTGGTTGCTTCTTTGATGACCATGATATTAGCTTTGAACTTGCAAAAGACAAGTATCCTAAGGTGCTCTTCCTATCATCCTTGGAGCCAGCCCAATGTGCATCAGCATACATCTTTATTTCCAAATCAGAAGTGAATGGGTAAAATAGCGCTTCATTTATGGTACCGTTTAAATATTTTAGGATCCACTTGGAAGCTTCCAAGTGAGGTTTTCTTGGTGTATGCATAAACTAGAATAATGTACTTACTCCATAACATACGTCTACTCTTGTTAGGGTTGCATAGTTGAGACTCCCAACAAGTTTTTGGTAACCTGTAACAAGTTGAAGAAGTTCTCCCTCATGAGCACTAAGTTTTTGATTGATTTTCATGGGTTTACTTGCAATTTTAGTGTTTTCCATCTTGAATTTTATCAACATATCATGAATGTACTTCCTCGGAGTAATAAACACACCAGAATCTGTGTATACAAGTTCTAATCCGAGAAAGTATGTTAACAAACCAAGGTCACTGATTATAAACTCTTCCATCATTTGAGCTTTGAACTACTTGATGTCATTAACATCATTGCCTATAATGATAATGTCATCCACATAGACAAATAAGTAAATAACTTCTGCATTAATCTTCTTTATTAATAAAGATGAATTTAATTTGGTAGCAGCAAACCCTTGATCTGTCAAATATGTGACAAGCCTATGGCTCCAAGCTCTAGGAGCTTGCTTTAGATAATAGAGTGCCTTCCTTAGCTTGCATACGTTATCTGGTTTGTCATTATCTTCATACCCTAGTGGTTGAGCCATGTACACTCCTTCTAAGATCCATCCATTTTGGAATGCATTCTTAATATCAAACAGATATAGGTTCCACTTCTTAGAAGCAGCAACACTTACCAAAACCCTAGTTGTTGGCATCTTAGCCACAGGTGAAACAGTTTCTTCATAATCCTTTACATGGGTTTGAGCAAACCCCTTTGCCACTAGTCTTGCTTTGTAGCTATTTATAGAACCATCTGAATTCTTTTTCATTTTAAATATCCACCTAGATCCTATTACCTTCATGCTTGGCTTCTAAGGAACTGAATCCCAAGTGTTGTTTTCTTGAAGTGCTTCAACTTCTTCCTGCATGGCTTCTCTCCATTCTTTCTTCTCATAGCTTCTTCAAATGAAGAAGGTTCTTCTGTCATAGAGTTCTTACTCATGTACACAGAATGCTTGGTGACTAGTGATGTGTCAAAGGCATACCTTATTGGTTTTTTATTCTCCCTTTGAGATCTTTTGAGTGCTTGATTGGAAGACTTTGGAATGCCTTCCAATTTCTTAAACTTGGACTTGCCTTTTGACTTCCAAGCCTTGAAGTCAATCTGCTCTTCATCCTCTAACTTGACATCTTCTGGTATTTGTTGATCCCCTTGAGTGAGAGTTGGAGAATCACTATCCAAATCATAAGGTAACTTTATTTTCATGCAATGATCTTCAAACCATGAATAATTTTCATCAAAAACTACATCCCTACTAAGCATAAAACCTTTGTTAGTGGGATTGTATAACCTATATCCCTTCTTGTTTTGGTCATAGCCAATGAATATACAATTTCCAGCTTCTGGATCAAGCTTTCATCTAATCTGTGAGGGAATATGTGCATAGGCAATGCACACAAATGTTTTAAAATGGTCCAATGAGGTCCTCCTACCATTCCATGCCTAATAAGGTGTCATTCCATCCAAGGATTTGGATGGGAGCCATTGAATCAAGTATGTGGATATGGAAATAACGCTTGCCCTTAGGTAATTCGTTAGTTTGTCTTCATTCAACATTGATCTTGAAGGCTCTACTATTAGCCTATTCCTTATCTCTACCACTCCATTTAATTTAAGAAGTGTATCTTGTTGTGACCTCTCTCTTTATACCTCTATCCTATAAGAATGAGTCAAATTCATGCGATAAGTACTCATCACCTCCATCAGATCTGATCCTCTTCAAGCTTCTACCTATTTGGTTCTCAACAGATGCCAAATAGTTTTTGAAACATGTAAATACTTCATCTTTATGCTTCATGAAGTAAAGAATCGTCCATCTACTATAATCATCTATAAATGGAACATAGTAGCTTGAACCTGAGATTGGTGGCTCTCTACTAGGACCCCACACATGAGTGTGCACAAGCTCCAAGTAGTCTTCATACATGTATCCTTCTTTGTTGAATGGTTGCCTATTAGCTTTTCCAAATTGGCATGATCCACATTTGTAAATCATGTGTTGCTTGGACACATTTGGAATGCCAAGCACACTCTGATCCCTACATATTTGCTTTAGTGTTCTTTCACTTATATAACCTATCCTTTTATGCCATATCTCTAGTTCAGATAGGTTTTGATCCTTGAAATTGAAGAGTGCAATACATCTGGTATCTTCAACTTCAAATGTAAACATTGTACCAGATTTCTCACCTTTTGCAATCCTCTTGAAGCCTTGTTGAGGGTTTTCCACATATGCTCCATGTCTTGTGAATTTGACCTGTAAGCCTTTCTTAACAATCTGCCAAACACTCCTTAGGTTTTTTGCTATGGTTGGCACATTTAAAACCTTACTCAAGAGGTTCATGTTACCATCACAAGCCTTGCCATTTTGAATTTTCTTAATAGAGTGTCTAGTGTCATCAGCTCTTTGCACTTCATGCTTTCCCTTTGGTTCTTCAAAATCAGATAGTAGTGCTACATTTCCACCCACATGATTGGAACAACAAGAATGAAAATAGAAAAATGTGATCATCATCATTACCTTGCTTGGATGTCATGTTCATCATAAGTAATGAATCCTCTTGGTCTTCTATGTAGTTGTTATAATCTCTTCTATCTCTAAAGCCTCCTTGGTAATTGTTCTTGTAGCCTTGATTGTAGTTCTAATGGTAATTACTTCTTCCATTGTTGAACCTACCTCTGGATTATCCATAGCTTCCTCTATGGAAGCCTCTTACTCTTTGGTTTCTTTTGTTCTTGAAGCATTCTTCACTGGTCTGATTGGTTAGACCACATATATTGCAAGGTGGAGTTTTCTAAGATCTCCCCCTGCCTTTTTCTACTCCTCTATCCCTTCCTCTAGTACCTCTTCCTTTGCCTCTGAAGTTCACTTCACACGTACTAGCCTCTTCTTCATTCTTTTTTCCTTTACCTTTATCCTTACTTTTATTTCTATCTGTATAAAGGGTAGAAGATTGATTACCTCTAGAGTTGTCTCTATTCTTGTTGAGCTTTGTTTCATGGGTCTATCTATCTATCTATCTATCTATCTATCTATCTATCTATCTATCTATATATCTATCTATCTATCTATCTATCTATCTATCTATCTATCTATCTATCTATCTATCTATCTATCTATCTATCTATCTATCTATCTATCTATCTATCTATCCATCTCTCTATATTTATCTATCCATCTATCTATCTATGTATCTATCTATCCATCTATCTATCTATCTATCTATCTATCTATCTATCTATCTATCTATCTATCTATCTATCTATCTATCTATCTATCTATCTATTTATCTATCTATCTATCTATCTATCTATCGATCTATCTATCTATTTATCTATTTATCTATCTATCTATTTACTTATCTATCTATCTATCTATCTATCTATCTATCTATCTATCTATCTATCTATCTATCTATCTATCTATCTATCTGTTTATCTATCTATCTATCTATCTATCTATCGATCTATCTATCTGTTTATCTATCTATCTATCTATCTATCTATCTATCTATCTATCTATCTATCTATCTATCCATCTATGTATCGACCTATCTACCTATCTATTTATCTATCTATCTATGTATCTATCTATGTGTAGAGGAGGTATTGGGTTATCTACTTTTAGCAGGAGCATGCACCATGCACTCGAGTACTTCGCCTACTCAACGGAGGTTCTCCTTAGGGAAATATACCCTTTAACACTTCTCTGAGCAGCCAGATAACACCGCGACCTCCACCACGGCTCCCCACGGCCCCCCTCAGATCCCACATTTTTCCACAACCTTACATAAGGCTCTTAGACAATTTGGATGGATATTTGGAGGATCATTTCTTAACCAAACCCTACAGTGTTATATATTGTTGGAAAGCTCTCGATGAGTACTTTCTAATGGTGCAATAATAACTTTGAAATATTGGATCAATTTTTGACCACACCCCAAAAACCACCACAACTCCCCATAACTCACCCCTATTCCCCCCAACCCACAAACCCCACAAACCCCACAAACCCAACACAACTCCACACAACTCCACAACCCTCCACAACCCTCCAAAAACCCTATAATCTCTCTCAAACTCCCCACAACTCACCTCCCACACCGCTCACTTAATATGAAGGATCAAAAGCTACTAAAAAAAAAATAAAATTAGGTGAAGGATGTGCTTCTCAAGGACAATCCAATATCACGGGCGGTACAAACTAAGGAGCTCAGCTTGCATTCAAAAGCAACAGTAAAGGTGTAAGTGGTAAAAGTGAAAGTGGAGAAATGACTATTTCCGCCAACCATTCATGATGACTGCCTATTTTTGAGGATCCAATTCAAATCAAGTGGAATATTTGATTTACCCCTCCAATCTTGGGCAATCAACCGACGCGTGATCAGTGGACGTGAGGAATCGGCAAGACCCTCTTGGCCTATTGGGGCCTATAGAAACAATGGATTTGTGCTCATTTGAAGTACAATTTTAGAGATACCTTGGTTCAGCTACGCGTACGTGCAGAAGACCTCTCTTGCACTTTGTGGTTTCAAGCCTATTGTAGGAGCTACTCTGTAGTGTGGATACAGAGGGTAGGCTTCTCAGTGGAGGGCTATGAGCACTATAGTGTAAGAGAGTGGCTTGGATTTTTCTTTTCTGTGAGTCAGTGTTGCTGTTAAGCTCTATTCTCTTGAGAAATTCTTTGCCATTTGTATTGTTCTGGGTTAATCTGCATATAATTGGCCCCTTAGGCTGATGGGAAGACTCTGTTGCATTGAGGTTATTTACTTTTAGGGTGGCATGTTAGCCCTAAGCTTGCACATTTGAGCATCACTCTGCCCAACCTTGTAATCATCTGATTCGAATCAAGAAGTATATGGTCTTCTGTAGTCATTTGTTGATTAATATTTCTAGAGTATGTACAATTCCTCTATCAGCTCACAGAAATGTTAAAGGGTATATTTCCCTAAAGAGAACCCCCTTGAGTAGGCGACGTATTGGATGTGTTTAACCTTTATTCTCTACTTTTGATAAAAGTGGATACCCCAGTACCTCCTCTACATCAATGTTAAATGAAAAGTAATTACCTAACTACTTATGGGCAGAGAGTGTATCTACTGCCACTTACCTCATAAACAGGTTGCCATCTAAATCCCTTGATGGGATCACTGCTTATGAAGCATGGCATGGTAAGAGACCCTCACTTGATCATTTGCAAGATATTTGGATGTGTAGCATATATACACATTCCTTCTCAGATAAGAGGTAAGCTAGACCCTAAGGCTGAGAAGTGTATCTTTATTGGATAAGATCTCAATCAGAAAGGGTACATGTTCTACAACCCTTCAAATAAGGGATTCATGATTAGTAGAGATGTTGTCTTTGATGAAAATGATTCTTGGTATGAGAATGAATGTAGGAAGATTAAACTACCCTATGACTTGGAGGAGGATTTTCCAAGTCTTACTAAGGAGGAACCTACTCAGAATGAAGATACCAATTCAGATGATGAAGACATCATCAATCTTGAAGAATTCAAGGCATGGAAGTCCAAAGGCAAACTCAAGATGAAGAAACTTGAAGATATACCTGAATCTTCAAATCAAGCAATCAGAAGATCACAAAGGGAGAGGATAATTGGATCCAGAAGGATCTATAAACTCAAAAGAAATTCTGATGGGTCAATAAACAAGTACAAAGCCAGATTGGTGGCCAAGGGTTTTGCACAAACCCAAGGCATTGACTATGAAGAAACATTCTCACCTATGGCCAAGATGCCAACCATCAGGGTATTGGTAAGTGTGGTTGTAGCTAAAAATTTGAACATGTATCAATTGGATGTAAAAAATGCATTTTTAAATGGATGGATTTCAAAGGAGGTATATATGTCACAACCTCCTGGCTATGAGGATCCTAACAAGGTAACACATGTATGCAAATTAAAAAAGGCTCTTTATGGATTGAAGCAGGCACCTAGGGCATGGAATCACAGGTTGACCACTGTTAGCCCACAAAATGGTTGATTTTTATGCACTAATGCGGTTTTATTTGGCAGGAAAATATGTTTGATTGCAGGTATTTGAAGAGTTAATCAATTGGAGGAAAAGTATTTGCAAACTACATGGCTACATCTTGCTCAGAGGGGAATTTCCCAATGAAGTTACATTTTCCAGCTTGCTTTCTTTACATGAGACAGGATTAACTTTGAGAAATGGCAGGAGATTGCACTCATGTCTACAAAACTTTCTACTTGAAAATGATGTATTGGTTGCAAATGCACTTATCTCTATGTATGGCAAGTGTGGCAGTGTTGATGATGCAATGAAAATATTCAGGGGACTTGAAGGAAAAAATGTGGTGACTTGGACTATTGTCATGTCAATTTGCAAATAGAATAATTGGTACACATCCTGCAGCTCACTTTTCAAGGAGATGCAGCAAAAGGGTGTTGTTCCAGACAAGCTATCTTTTGAGATCATGATTGATGTCGTATCTGAATCTGAAGTTTTCAGTGAGGCTCACTTGCTTCACATTTATGCTGCAATTGAGGATCTAGACTCAAACATTGATGTAGCCAACTCTCTAATTCACATGTATGGTAAACTATGCAATTTGGAAGATGCATTATCAATCTTCTACAAGTTGGATACTTGGAACAAGCAGAGCTTTATCAATGTCTTGAATCCTTGTGCCAACTTGCTGGCTATTCCAAAGGGTCTGATGATTCACAGTTCAATGGTTAGTGATGATATAGCACTAGACAAGCTTTTGGGAAATAACCTAATTAATCTATATGGTAAGTGTGGCCATGTGGATAATGCTCGATGGGTGTTTGACAAACGGGATAAAAGGGGGTGTGTACGAGGGAGTCTCTCTCTCGCTTTTCGATGGGGGTGGCTCCTTCGCCGAGTATGCTGTTGCACATTTAAAATTTACTGTGAAAAGACCTGCGGAGGTTTAATAAAGGTAGAAGCAGCTAATGTGAATCCTGTTGACTGGAAGATACAGAGCGGAATTCTGCGACCATTTATGCCCTCAAAATTTCCGTATATAGGAGGTACTGATGTTGCAGGAGAAGTCGTGGCAGTAGGACCGGGAGTAAGTACTTTTTCAGTTGGAGATAAAATAGTAACGTGGCTGAACGTGAGGCTGTGTGGAAGGCAGAGCTTGCTCGCAGAGAGGTGCATTTTCTCTCTTCTGAATTTTTGCCTGCTGTGACGTACCTATGCGCTTTCAGAGCTCTTAGTAGAAGTGACAAACTCGAAGCGTTCTTGAATCATTAGGGTGTCTCACGTACTTTAGACGGAGTGAAATTGCAAAACAAGGGACAAGATTGAAGATTGAACGAGAAAATCTAGAGAAAGAGAAGAGTGTGCTCATGGGAACGGCCTCAGATAATCAAGATGGTGCTTTAGAAATAACACTTAGTGGTGAGAAGTACAGATGCCTAAGGTTTTCAAAGGCCAAAAAGTAGGCCATGAAGTCCAATGTTCATCTGTTCATCCTTTTTTATGAAGGAAAACAAGCGGTTTTTTTTGTACATATATGTGAACAGCATCCAATGATGATATATTGGAAATTTTATTGGTTCATAGGGTATGTTTTCTAAGCAGGTTATGGCCTCTGGTCAGAAGTTGATGACAAGGACAATAAAGTTATCAAGCATTATTGAGGATGATGCTCTTATATTTACTCATTCATAGTCTTTCTGGAGAGAGATTTTGTTCGATTCACAGGTGGCTGAAAGGTGTTGTAAGGTTACCTCTCGAAAGGTGTGCCAACATTTACTAGGCCTTGTATCAACAACCTGGATGGTTGTAGGAGCACAATTCTGTTTGTAAGAAATAGTTTGCCTTGATACAAAGCGAGTTTGCAATTGGTATGTGTCCCACGTTAACAACTCAGTTCCTGTATATGTGTTCTGGCTTTGAATTACTGCAATCTATCAGGTTACATGTATCAACCTTTCATATTTTTCATGTGGCAACATACAGACGTTTGTAGCATAGTGGAAGAGAAAAGGAGATTACTTTTTTCAGTCTTTTTCAATCCTGATGTATTAAAAAGATAATTACACACCAATTTCGTGAGCATTCATGTGAGGTTGACATATGTGTGTGTAAGGAAGAGAGGTAGTGACATTGCAAAAAGGGTCTAAGAGAGTGAGGGAGAGAGAGAAAGAGGCTCAGGGTGTATGTGTGGAAGCAAGGGTGGAAGAGTGAGAAGAGTAGGGTGTGCCTGAGTGAAAGAGAGCTCGGAGAGGGGAGATCATACAATCATCAATTACAGATACCTTTGTAGCTTCTAGGTAATCCAAGTAGACCGATTCCGAGGGGTTTGAACAAAATAAAGGCTTTCACAAACATTTTGGTGCGTCTGCCGGGAACATATGCGCTAGTGCATAGACATAGGAAGAATCCATTGCGAGATAATTGTGGGCTCTAGGTGATCCAAGAAACCGATGCGAGGGATTTGAACAAAATAAAGCCTCTTATAATCACTTTTTCCTTGGGCTCAAGACCCCAAACATTTTGGTGTGTTTGCCGGGAATTGGCTTAGCACCTCTCATAGAGAGTGCTATGAGTTCGCTTGGTGCCCCAATCGTGTGGCACAGCCAATTCGATCCCAAATTTGCTCTGATCTTCATTATAGAAATGGCCCAACAAAGACAAGCCTCTAGTTTTGAGAAAGCGAATAGAAGGCAACCGAATTTTGGACAAAATAGCAGATGGATAGACCCTCATCCGACCATGAGACATCATGTGAACCGAGGGTGGCGATTTGGCCCGGTATCAAACTATGTGAGATGCTGGTGTTGCGAGCAGATTGGGCATATAGCCAAATATTGCCCTCGTGTATGCACCCTGTTGGATTTTGTCCCCACATGTGAGGACTGCGGGAAAAAGAGACTATGCGAGCACGTGTGTGGCTCAAAAGAGGTGATTGACCTAAAGGTCGCAACGAATGAACCAGATAGGTGCTTATCCTCTTTGTATGTGGAAGTTGACAAGGGTGGAGTTACTTCGTCGACGGAGACTACGAGAGCAAGTGAAAGCAAGGACACTGGATCTCATGATCGAGACTTGGTAGAACTTGTGAAGAGCTTGGAATGTCAAGTCAATTGGTTGCAGGTGGAGCGAGATAACGAGAGGATCAAAATAGCGAAATTAGAGGAAAATCAAGAGAAAATGGCCGAGGTCCTAGGAACTTGGGAAAAGCAAGTACGAATGTTGAAAAATGAAAACAAGGAGTGGAAAAGAGTAAACAAAAGCTGGAGGCAAGATCTGGTGAAACCCGAGAGTGAAAACGTGGTCTGGGACTTGAGATCCGGTTTGATGGTAGCCGACTGCTTTGGAGTTGCGATCGAAGAAGAACTCTCAAGAGACGAGGATGACCTGATGAGGAGAGTCGAAGGAATGGAGCATGAAATCGAGAAGGTACAAAGCATAATCTGTCGATACAGTGATCAAGCGGGTAAGGCATGTGACGAGTTCCACCTGGAGTTAGAAAGAATGAAAAGTGCCCAAGCGGAGGGTGATGAGAAAATGAGACGTGTAGAGAAAGAGAATGCAAGGCTGAGTAGCAAGCTCGGTAGGTGGATGAATCAGAAAGATGACGAGACGCGAGGACAGGTGGAGGATCCGAGAGCGAGGAAAACGGAGGAAGAGCTGAAAGCGGTGTTGGATAGGTTGGATGCGTTCGGAACAGAGTTAGAAAAGGCGAAGGAGTTGTCAAAAAAAGTGGATGATCTGGAAGTAGAAAATATGAGTAGGATCTGGGAGGAGAGGTCGATTCGAGAAGAGGTTGAAAAGTTGTCTGGCCAAGTCGGGAGGAGCGAGGAGGTTCCTTTGGAAATAGAAAGAAAGATGAGCCATTTAGAAGAGGAGAAGAAGAAAATGTGGGTTCGGTTCCATCAAGTGGATGATGAGATTTTTCGACTCCAAGGCAGTGATGAGCGAAAAGAAGAAGGGATAAGGGATTTAGCTTTGAAGCTCGAGGCATTAAGAGGTGTAGTAATGAATGGTGGCCTTCCAGACCGTATCGCTTGGCTAGAGGACAATATCAGCAAGCTGTCGAATCATGTGGAATCTCTGCGAGGCAGAGGATGGAGATGAAAAAGAAAAAGATGATATGATGGATCCCGGTGAGGACGGCTTGAGTTTGATTAGGGTTTGCTTTGCGGATTGCGAGTCAAAGATGTGAGGACGGGTGGACCAAGTGTGTTGTACACTGAGGAACTAAAGTGACACTTTTTGAGGTTTCAGGTCGACAAAGTGGTTAGTATGTGCGGGTTTTGCGAGGACGGGTTGACCATGGCATTAGTGGCTGGATTTTGGCTTGAGTGGCAGCAGAGAGGAGATATGTCTCATTGGAATGTCCACGGGGGGATATGTGTGTGTGTGTGTCGTGATTGGGATGGTTGGGAAAAGATCCTTTCTTTTGTCTCCTAATTCTCGAGATGCGGGAATGAAAAGAAAATGAGTAAATATATGTTTGTGTATGTGTGAGTGTGGCTACGCGCCTATGTGGGCCGATAGGTGGGTGGACCCACTTTGGCCGGGTGGTCAAAGCCACGAACCGACGTCGGTTTCGCATAGGGCTAGCTGTCTGTGTGTCGCGCGCTGCGTTGGGTTGGTAGATGGGTGGAACAAACTCGATCGGGTGGTCGAGTCCACGAGTCGCATCCAGCTTCGGCGTAGGCCGGCAAGTGTGAGTAAATATGAAAAAAAAATGATGAAAAAAGAGAGAAAAAATGTGGAAAAAATGAATGAGAAGAATTCCTCGCTCGAGGGGGGACATAAGAGAGGTGAGAGAGCATGATGCTCGGATGGGAATATATGTGTTTGTGTTGTGGGGATATGGGAATGTGTGGACTCCCGATGAAACATGTCAAATTGAAGCTTAAGCTCGGCTAGGGTTTTGGTTGCGATGTGTCTATGGAAAGCTTGGACTTGAGGAATCCAATCGTGCTAGTTGCATTGTTGTCTGCAAACCTTCCAAAAGTGTTCAGTTTGGCTCTTAGGTGGTATGACAACTTGAGAAGTCCTGAATCGCGTTGATGATGAGTGGTCCTGTCGAGGTGAGCTCGTGTTAGGCTTGAGTGGTCTTTGTCGTGTGTCCATCAATTTAGGAGAGGTGGTGGTGACCTAGCATATGCTCTAGTCAACGAGCAAGAAAAACAGAGAGATAGACAGGAAGGCACGCGGGTAGTGGAAACCCTAGGTAGAAGGGGAATGAACAATCGGCGAGAGAACCCAGCTAGAAACGAAAAATGGAAGTGGGGAATGGTTTTGATTATATATGGTGTGTGTGGGAAATGTGTTGAGTATGCATGTGGAGTAGAGATTCATGACGTGTTGAACGAACAGTCGAGAAGAGTGACGAGAGCGAATGTGGACATGTCTTCTGTTTGCATGTATGTATGTTGTGTGTGACGAGAATGCATGTGTGATGCGGGATCATGATGTGTGTGCTGAGTATATATGTGTGATGTGGATGAAGGATATAATTGTCTTTTCATTTTGGTTGTACATATTGTGATTTGATGAAGAAAGGTTCTAATGTTTTAATGAAGTTGCAGACAGGTGGACATGTCGATGAAGATGCGAGAAGATGGACAAAGATGGTAAGTGAAATGATTGGATTTTGGTACTAATCGACGATTGTATGAAGGGTGATTGCAGGTGCTACATTGAGGAAGAAGAGAGTAGGCATGCAAGGTAAGGATTTTTATTTGATTGAGTGATGATCACATGTTGGAACTGGAGTGCAGGTAGCATATCGCTCGTCGAGGACGACTTCGCAAATAAGAAGAGGGGAGTATGTTAGCCCACAAAATGGTTGATTTTAATGCACTAATGCGGTTTTATTTGGCAGGAAAATATGTTTGATTGCAGGTATTTGAAGAGTTAATCAATTGGAGGAAAAGTATTTGCAAACTACATGGCTACATCTTGCTCAGAGGGGAATTTCCCAATGAAGTTACATTTGCCAGCTTGCTTTCTTTACATGAGACAGGATTAACTTTGAGAAATGGCAGGAGATTGCACTCATGTCTACAAAACTTTCTGCTTGAAAATGATGTATTGGTTGCAAGTGCACTTATCTCTATGTATGGCAAGTGTGGCAGTGTTGATGATGCAATGAAAATATTCAGGAGACTTGAAGGAAAAAATGTGGTGACTTGGACTATTGTCATGTCAATTTGCAAATAGAATAATTGGTACACATCCTGCAGCTCACTTTTCAAGGAGATGCAGCAAAAGGGTGTTGTTCCAGACAAGCTATCTTTTGAGATCATGATTGATGCCGTATCTGAATCTGAAGTTTTCAGTGAGGCTCACTTGCTTCACATTTATGCTGCAATTGAGGATCTAGACTCAAACATTGATGTAGCCAACTCTCTAATTCACATGTATGGTAAACTATGCAATTTGGAAGATGCATTATCAATCTTCTACAAGTTGGATACTTGGAACAAGCAGAGCTTTATCAATGTCTTGAATCCTTGTGCCAACTTGCTGGCTATTCCAGAGGGTCTGATGATTCACAGTTCAATGGTTAGTGATGATATAGCACTAGACAAGCTTTTGGGAAATAACCTAATTAATCTATATGGTAAGTGTGGCCATGTGGATAATGCTCGATGGGTGTTTGACAAACGGGATAAAAGGGGGTGTGTACGAGGGAGTCTCTCTCTCGCTTTTCGATGGGGGTGGCTCCTTCGCCGAGTATGCTGTTGCACATTTAAAATTTACTGTGAAAAGACGTGCAGAGGTTTAATAAAGGTAGAAGCAGCTAATGTGAATCCTGTTGACTGGAAGATACAGAGCGGAATTCTGCGACCATTTATGCCCTCAAAATTTCCGTATATAGGAGGTACTGATGTTGCAGGAGAAGTCGTGGCAGTAGGACCGGGAGTAAGTACTTTTTCAGTTGGAGATAAAATAGTAACGTGGCTGAACGTGAGGCTGTGTGGAAGGCAGAGCTTGCTCGCAGAGAGGTGCATTTTCTCTCTTCTGAATTTTTGCCTGCTGTGACGTACGTATGCGCTTTTCAGAGCTCTTAGTAGAAGTGACAAACTCGAAGCGTTCTTGAATCATTAGGGTGTCTCACGTACTTTAGACGGAGTGAAATTGCAAAACAAGAGACAAGATTGAAGATTGAACGAGAAAATCTAGAGAAAGAGAAGAGTGTGCTCATGGGAACGGCCTCAGATAATCAAGATGGTGCTTTAGAAATAACAGTTAGTGGTGAGAAGTACAGATGCCTAAGGTTTTCAAAGGCCAAAAAGTAGGCCATGAAGTCCAATGTTCATCTGTTCATCCTTTTTTATGAAGGAAAACAAGCGGTTTTTTTTTGTACATATATGTGAACAGCATCCAATGATGATATATTGGAAATTTTATTGGTTCATAGGGTATGTTTTCTAAGCAGGTTATGGCCTCTGGTCAAAAGTTGATGACAAGGACAATAAAGTTATCAAGCATTATTGAGGATGATGCTCTTATATTTACTCATTCATAGTCTTTCTGGAGAGAGATTTTGTTCGATTCACATGTGGCTGAAAGGTGTTGTAAGGTTACCTCTCGAAAGGTGTGCCAACATTTACTAGGCCTTGTATCAACAACCTGGATGGTTGTAGGAGCACAATTCTGTTTGTAAGAAATAGTTTGCCTTGATACAAAGCGAGTTTGCAATTGGTATGTGTCCCACGTTAACAACTCAGTTCCTGTATATGTGTTCTGGCTTTGAATTACTGCAATCTATCAAGTTACATGTATCAACCTTTCATATTTTTCATGTGGCAACATACAGACGTTTGTAGCATAGTGGAAGAGAAAAGGAGATTACTTTTTTCAGTCTTTTTCAATCCTGATGTATTAAAAAGATAATTACACACCAATTTCGTGAGCATTCATGTGAGGTTGATATATGTGTGTGTAAGGAAGAGAGGTAGTGACATTGCAAAAAGGGTCTAAGAGAGTGAGGGAGAGAGAGAAAGAGGCTCAGGGTGTATGTGTGGAAGCAAGGGTGGAAGAGTGAGAAGAGTAGGGTGTGCCTGAGTGAAAGAGAGCTCGGAGAGGGGAGAGCATACAATCATCAATTACAGATACCTTTCTAGCTTCTAGGTAATCCAAGTAGACCGATTCCGAGGGGTTTGAACAAAATAAAGGCTTTCACAAACATCTTTTCCGTGGGCTTAGGAACTAAACATTTTGGTGCGTCTGCCGGGAACATATGCGCTAGTGCATAGACATAGGAAGAATCCATTGCGAGATAATTGTGGGCTCTAGGTGATCCAAGTAAACCGATTGCGAGGGATTTGAACAAAATAAAGCCTCTTATAATCACTTTTTCCTTGGGCTCAAGACCCCAAACAACCACATACCTTCAAGACCAAGATTTTTTCATGAGCAAGGTAGACACTTCTCTGTTCATCAAGAGAAGAAATTAAGAGGTAATATACCTATGTGTATATGTTGATGATATCATACTTATAGGTAATGATGTCAATGGAATGAGAAAAATCAAGAACCAGATGATGAAGGAGTTCAAGATCAGTGATCTTGGTTTACTATAGTATTTTCTTGGACTTGAGTTAGTCTATACTAACTTTGGAATTTATATTACTCAGAAAAAATACATATAGGGTATGTTGAAGAAGTTTCATTTGCAGGATGCCAAAGTTGCAAGTACTCCAATGGAGGTAAACCTAAAACTAAGTGCCCATGAAAGTGATGAAATTGATGATATTACAGGTTACCAAAGCATAGTGGGAATCTTGAACTATGTTACCTTGACAAGGATAGATATTGCATATGGAGTTAGTGTGCTAAGTCAGTTCATGCACAAGCCAAGGGTACCTCACTTAGAAGCTGCCAAAAGAATTCTAAAGTATCCCAAGGGTACTCAACATCATGGTTTCTATTTCCCTTACACTTCAGACTTGGACATTAAGATCTATTCAGATGCAGATTGGGCAGGATGTAAGGATGATAGGAGGAGCACTTCTGGATACATTTCATTTGCATGTGATAAGCCAATATCATGGTCTTCAAAGAAGCAACCTACTGTTGCTTTATCTTCTACAGAAGAAGAATATAGAGGATTGGCCAACGCTACTCAAGAAGCCATATGGATTAAATTATTGTATACAGAATTGGGTTTGTATACTATTTCACCATTGATATTTGGAGATAATACAAGCTCACTTTACCTTGCAGCTAATCCTATTTATCATGCCAGGACCAAGCATATAGAGGTCCATTACCATTATGTGAGAGAGAAGCTATTAAGCAAGGACATTCAACTAACATATGTATCAACCAACATGCAGTGTGCAGATTTGTTAACCAAAGCATTGGATGGAACCAAACTTTGCAGGTTCAAATCATTGGTTGGATTGCAGGATATACATGAAGACTAAATATGAAGACCAAGTCAAAATGTTTGGCTTGAGGGGAGCTGTTGGTGCAATTCACAAGCCTACACATTTGGCTTGTATTTTATACACATATGAAGATGCATAGGAATCAATGCTAATGGTTAATTACCATTTTATCTTTTTGTAAAAGTCATATTTGACTTAGAATCTTTGTAAACACCTACCAAGAAGAACTCCTAAAAAAGTTAGGAGTTGATTGATGGAATATCTCCTATAATGGAGGATCACTTTTTAGAGAGAGCCAAAAATTTGAATTCAAATTCAAATTGGAAGTGAACATCTATATAAACTTCCAAGAAAAAGTCACGGATATGCAAGTCACTTTTTGAGCTTCTCATTATCATCTGTCAGTGTGTGTGAGGCATACACTATAGTCTACACCCTTCTACACCATTAGGTAATGACTATCATGCCTATGGCATTGTACAACATTATTCATTAATACATATATCTACATTGTTCATTTCCGAGTTCTCTATCATAGTCTCTGTAAGTCAGTCAACTTGTGGAGATCATATCGCACTCATATCTACACCAAATTCAAAGATCTATAGCTTGTTGGAACCAAATCAAAGCTTTGTACATGCTGTCAAAATTTGAAGGATTTCTATTCAGCCATTTCAGAGAAAAGTCCATCGAGGTGATCACTGGTCGAAGTCTGCAACAGTCCTAAAAAATCGGGGGTAAAGCTTTACTTGCTAAATTAATTTCTCTGAGCATAGTTAATCTTTTTACGGGATTCCACTTGGATAGTTTTCTTGCTAAGCTAATTAGATACCCCTAAAAGGAAGTTTTCCAATTCCTACTATGCTGGTCATACTGATCAAAAGATGCAGCAGGTGTATGGTAAAAAATACAAGGTTTTCTTGAAGACTTGAAGTTCAAAGGTGTCTGTTTTGATCCAATCTTTTCATACATCATTTACAAAGTACATAGGCCATTTTATGGTGTCATTGGAAGCTAAGAAGGTCCACTTATCAACTCTGAAGGATCAAAGGGCTGGTACAAAGCAGGATTTGGCAGTACGTACTTATCTTCCTGAAGTATTCATCCATCTTCCCAACACTGCTCCATGAGGTAATACCTTTACCACCCTCTATGGTCCTATCCACTTGGGCACCAATTTGGTTGAAACTGTTGGGATCTGATGCACCAAAATCAAGGATCCTTCCTGTACTTCTTTGGACCTAAGATACCTGTCGTGCAATCTTTTGTGCTCTTCTGTTGTTACCTGAAGTTTTTGCATCACTCCTTCTCTATATTCTTCTAATGCCACCAGTCTCCTAATGGGAGGTTCAATTCCAATGGTTCTGGCTCCAAGTTCTCTTTTGATAATAAATTCAAATGGTGCTAATGCGTCTTTTTCATATACTAAGTGAAATGGACTCTCGCCAGTGGTTCCCCTCTTTATAGTTCTAAAAGCCCAAATTGCACTGATCAATGCTTGTGGCCAAAAGCTTTGATGATCAAAAGATAATTTGCGCAGCAACCCAATCAAAATCTTTATGGAGCTTTCTGCTTGACCATTCGCCCTTGGATAGTAGGCACATGACTTTTTATCAAAAACCTTATAACTGTCAAATATAAATTGGAGCAATTGATTTACAAAATGTGTCCCCCTATCACTAGTGATTTCCAGTGGGCAACCAAATCTTGAGAAAATACGTTTATAGAAAAACTTAGCTACTGTTAAAGCCATGCAGTCTACAATAGCTTTAGCCTCTATCCATTTAGTTGCAAAACATGTGGCCATCAAAATATACTTCTTACCCCCAGGGTTACTAGTTGGAAATAGGTCCTATGAAATCAAGACCCCATTGTTCAAATGGGAGCCATCCTGTAGATATGACTAATGGTTGGAAATTGAATCTTGTTGGCATAGGAGCACATCTGTGGCAGATGTGGCATTCTTTAGCAAATTGGATTGCATCGCTGTAGATATGAGGCCACCATAGTCCTTTGTGGATGATTCTGTGATCCAAATCTTCTCCTTTTAGATTTCCTTCATTGTGTGCTGCCTCAAACAAAGGGGTTACCTCCTCTAGATAAACACACTTTCTCAAGATACCATCCTGACAATATCTATAGAAGTTTCCACTTATAAGTGAGTACGCTTTGGTTTTGAGGAGTAATCGTCTCTTTTCTATAGGTGTTAAGTGCTCTGGGAGTTTTCCAGTAGTGAGAGAATGGAGAATTCCATCATACCATTCAACCTGAGTTGCTACTAGGAAGAGATTACTATCCACCAATTCATCATTAATACCTGTTGCCTTCTTGCTCATTATGGTCTTGGATACTTGATCTGCCATGTAGTGCTCTCTTCCTCACTTAATATGAATATCAAAGTTGAATTCTTGAAATAGGAGTAACCATCGCCAGACCCTTCCAGTCACTCTAGGCTTGTTTATCAAGTACTTCAAGGGATGATGGTCACATATGACTATAACATGTACACCGAGAAGCTAATGCCAAAATTTATAAAGAGCAAATACAATAGCGAAACCTTCCCTTTCGGTCATACTATAGTTGCTTTCCGCCTTGGTGAGTAGTCTATTGACATACGAGATAGGTCTATCAACCTTGTGTGATGATGGTTGAGCTAGAACTGCACCAACAGCATGAAGACTGGCATCTGTATGCACATGAAACTCCAATTCGAAACACTTAAAAGTGGGGCGGTACATAACCTCAATTTTAGTTCACAAAATGCTTTCTCAGCTTCAAGACTCCATGAGAAAGGGACCTTTTTACTGGTAAGCCTTGATAAGGGCTTAGCTATTTCTACATACATTCATATAAATCTTCTATGGTATCCTGCATGGACCAAAAAACTTTGTACTTTCTTTGGGCTTTGTGGAATAGGCATGGAAAGAATAGCAGTAACCTTTGCAGGATCCATCCTTATTCCTTCAGCGGATACTATGTGATCAAGAAGAGTGCCCTTAGTGACCAAAAAGTGACATTTAGCAAGATTTAACTTCAAACCTGTTTTGAGACATTGCTCAAAGATTTCCTTTAGATTTTCCAAATGATCATGGAAATCTGAACTGTTGCTCTTCTATCTCTGCCTGAAAACACTGAAAAGTCATCCATGAAAATGCGTAAAAAAGTTGTTAACCACTTGTCGAGTATCAGAAACATTGTTCTATTAAATGAAGCTGGCACATTTTTCAAGCCAAAAGCCATGCGGGTATAGACATAAGTGCCCCATGGAGTAACAAAGGTTGTTTTGTCCCTATCATCAAGATGGATCACTATCTGATTGTAGCCACTAAGACCATCCAAGAAGCTATACAAAGTGTGACCGGCTACTTCCTCAAGTACTTGCTCTGTAAAGGGCTGAGGAAATCCATCTTCAACAATCGCTTTATTTAAGGCGCGAAAATCAATGTAGACTCTTATTTTTCCACTATTTTTCTTGGGTATAATAACCATAGAAGAAAGCCACCTGGAATGTTCTACTAGAACAATTTTACCTGCTTCTTCTAGTTTTGTAATTTCCAACTTTACCGCCTCTGCATACTTTGGATTGAGTCCATACATCCTACTTCTTGCAGGCACGGCTCCCTCAATTAAGGGTATCTGATGTAATCCAAACTCCTTTGGTATCCCTATTAGATCTTTGTAGGACCATGCGAAGACATTTTTGTAGGCAAAAAGTAAAGAAGTTACCTTCTGTAGTAAAGGGGGATAATGCCATAGCCAAGAGGCCAAGTGGACTACTTGAGGATTCTCTTCATCTCCTAGATTTACTTCTTGAACAAGTGTTTCAAGACTGGTCTTACTTGAGAAATCATCTCCACTGTATGCAGGAGTGGAATTTAGCTTATACTCTGCAATATGTTCTCTGGTCCATCCTTGAGGTATATCTGAAAAGGGGAGATCTTCTCTGCATTCAGGCTCATAACTTCCCTTACCGGATACTTCTATATTTTTTGCCCCTTCAAAGTTTGTATTCTCCTGCAAACTCTCATTCTCCAACTCCTTGTGAACTTCATGGCCTTTTCCTGCAACTCCTTCATCTGCAACTTCTTCCTCTATTTCATTGATTTCCACCGTGCAACACTCTGTACTTTCCATCATCCAATTCAATAATGTATCTTCTTCTTGGGGTACAAAGGGCATTATCTGAGTGTCCACAGTATACCCAGTAGTTTTCCCTGAGTCGAATCCTTCTTCCAAATGTAGTTGCAGTTGGCTATTGGTGTTTGTTGAAATCCACAGTTTGTTTTTCCCCCAATCTTGCAAAGCTTTTGCTTGCCTCAACCAAGGTCTTCCCAGAAGTAAAGGGTAAGAAGTCTCCTGTGGAAGTGCAATAACAAAAAAATCTAGAACAAAGTGACAACCCTGTACTATCATCAGTGCCTTTTCAATAATGATGACTAGTCCAACTCGATGTTGATCTGCAAGCGTTACTGTGAATGGTGCCATCTTGGTGGGGTTCAAATTCAATTTCCTCATTGTGAAATCTGTCATCAAATTAATGCTAGAGCCTCCATCTATAATCACACCTGTGAGAGCTTCATCCTCTATGCTAGCTGGTTGGCTCAAGTAAGCAGAGTGTACCATCTTTAATAAGTCACTTCTTAGTTTTGAATCCATCTTTATGAGTTCGCACAGACTAACCTTGTGATGAATACCTTTCAAGATCTGCTCAATGTTCACCTCATGTGTGTCTTCTTGCACACTTGTTGGTCGGTCCCTTAGTAAAGTAGCCATCCTTTCATAAGCTCCTTCAATATCTGCTTGGCCCTTCCACCCAACCTTCTTTTCCTCCTCTCTATCCTAGAGTCCTTCTTGTTCCTCTCTACAGGTTGCTACTCATTTGGCTCTAGTCATCATGGGCACTAACAAAGATGAAATAGCATAAGACTGAGTGGTCATACCTTCTACTTGTGGGGAGACTGCAATCATGTGAATTGGAGCAGGGCGGCTCCTTGGGCAGTCTTTGGTGTAGTGATCCTTAGCCTCTGGACAATGGTGACAAGGAGGTGCATCTTCTGGAAGGGAACACCTATTTTGCATATGGCCATACTCACCACAACGATAACACATCAAAGGCCTGTTAGATCTAGGCTTTGTTGGATGATTCTCTTCTCTATTAGGTGCATTTGAAGTACTAGCATAATATGAATCCAGAGCTTGAGGGTTACCACGTTGTTGTGTACCCTTGAGGTAGTAACAGTCTCTAGCTTCATGCCCATCCTTTCCACAAAATTGACAACTTACTTTGTTAGGACAATTAGCATTGCAATCTCCATTGTTGTTACATATTGTACACCAAATCTACCTTCTTATATCCTGAGTGGTCCGCAAATCTTCTAACTCACGGCGAAGTTGGGCTACTTCATCATCAGTGCGATGCAGCGGTGGCAAGACCTTCTCTTCTTGGTGATTTTGTTGCATTCTCAATGCCTCCCGTTCCTTCCTTAGTTGCCCAATAGGGTCTAGTTATGCAGCATAATTCGCTTGTGTATCCCCTTCAAAATGTTGCCTAGCTTCTTCAATGCGTGATGCTGCTGCAACAAAATCATTGAGGGTTGCATCCAATCTAAGAGACTCACGTAGCTTCTGAGATGACCTGGGCAAAGCTTTTTCTATCCATTTTTTAACCAAGAAATCACCTAGAGCATGTGGAAGACATGCAACAAGTGCTTTTGTCCTAGTGTGAAGTTCATGGAAGGATACACGTGATCTTAGCCTTAGATTCTCGAGCTGGTCTAGAGCTCTTTCCGAGGAGTCACTAGGACAAAATGTCTATGAGAATGTCGTCTTCAGAGCCTCCCATGTAGCAAAATGGCCATCTACATATTGATTGTACCATTTGTCAGCAAGGCCTTCCAATGTGGATGGGAAGAGTACCAACATTGCATCCTCTCTATTCTGCAAACCTGGTCCACGGCATAAGGAGATAAACCTCCCCACATGATCATCAGCATCCTCATAAGCTTGTCCCTTGAACGTAGGGAACTTGATATTGATTCAGGAGAGTAAATGAGAGAGATCCTCCATTTGCACTGGTGTTTCCTCTGAGGTATCTGAGGAGAAGTCTAATGTTCTCCTATGCTTCTCCTTTGACAGTGGTATCGCACCCAAATCAATGCATAAATTAAAAAGAGGTAGAGGGGATGTTGGTTCACTAGTCGACGATATAGTTGACTTGTTAAAGCTCCTTCGTACACGAAGAGGCTCCTTATCTTCTCACTACTTGCAAAATGCAATAGGGCAAAAAATAATCGAAAAGGACTATTTACTATGCTCACGGCCTCTTACAGAAATGTAAGGGTCCCACAAGGCGTGCCAAACTATAGAGGAGGTACTGGGCCATTTACTTTTAGCAAGAGCATGCACCATGCACTCCAGTACTTTGCCTACTCAAGGGAGGTTCTCCTTAGGGAAATATACCCTTTAGCACTTCTGTGAGCAGGCACATAACAATAATTGCACAGAATTGTAAATACTCAGGGAAAAGATTAATGACAAATGACAATAGTGGAAGACCAAACCACTCCTTAGTTTGAACAGATGATTACAACATAGGCAAAGGAAATGCTACAAAAGCTAATGCTCTGTGCTAACATGTCAATCCAGAACAAAACGGAATCAATACAAGACATTCATCCAATAAAATGAACACAACTAGATGAAGACTTGCACTGAACACAACTAGATGAAGACTTGCACTACTGAGTATGAAGGTATGAAGACTTGCTCTAATGGAAGGGTGCGGAAATACCACTGACTCAAACTGAATGAAAAAACCAAGCCACTTCTTTGCACTCTAGTGCTATTAGCCCTCCACTAGGAAGCTCACGTTATGTATCCTCACCAAAGAGTGACTTCCTACAGTAGGCTTGTAGCCACAGAGTGCAAAGAGAGGACGAAAAGAGATGCCACGAATAAGCTCTATATGTGTCTGTATATATTCCCAATGAGTACAAGTCCATTGCTTTTATAGGCTCCAATACGCCAAGAGGGCTTTGCCAATTCCTCACGTCCACTGATCATGCACCGATTGATTGTCCAAAATTGGAGAGGTAGATCAAATATGCAACGAGTTTTGAATTGGATCCTCAAAAATAGGAAGTCGTCACAGCAACAGTCATTTATCCTCTTACACTTTTACCACTTACACTTTTATTGTCACTTTTGAATGTAAGCTGAGATCCTCATTATGTGCCACCCGTGCTATTGCAATGA